>OZ005741.1:116013409-116603409 GCA_963930735.1 Dioctria linearis
GATCTAGTATTCAAGACAGTACAGATCAAACTCCAGCGCGATTACTGTTTGGGCGTGAACTAAGGTTACCCTTGGAAATGGTAATGGGCAGCCCGCCCACTGCGGCCGCCCCAAACCAATCAGTACCTAGAACAATTAATCGAAACTCTCAATGAAGTACATGAACACAATCGGGCGATGTTGAAGCGCGCGAGTAGACAAATGAAGAACTATTATGACTTGCGTTCGCGAAATCGCGGATATGAACCGGGAGTGCGCGTGTGGTTGTACTTTTTTCCCCCACGTCGAGTCGTCGGCCGATGTCCTAAGCTACAAAAAGACTGGGACGGCCCGTATGTAGTCATTGAAAAATAACAGAAGTAGTGTATAAAATCAAAAACTGCCGCGGTGGAAAAGTGCGAATAGTTCATGTCGATCGATTAGCGCCATACCGCGAGAGAAGTGAATAAGCAACATCTAGCCATAACCGCACGCGTTAACGACACAGAGGTGGGCGACGCGAATGGACATTCCAAACACGTGATAGCTTGGACTGAGCTTCAAGCTTCAAAGGGGGGAGTACTGTAACGAGAATAGTTACTTTCATCAGGCCGATGATTGCCAGATTTCGCAGATGAGCTACACAATGACAACTATGCGACCTCCCGATGGTGGCTCATTCCTCGGCCGAATACATCATAAGACAACCTCGTTAGGTCGGGCCGGTTGGTACATGGGGGAGGCTTTTCCACTTTCCTCCGCTAAAATAAAACAAAAATGGCATTAGGGAAATACAAATAGCATTCAAACTCCACAACCTAGGAATACAAAAGAAAATACTCCCCAAACACTAAAACGAAATAAAAAACCATCACCATTTCCCAACCTACTTACTTCATTAGCAATACGATCCTCTGCCTTTCTTCATTTCACCGCCCTTCCTCCACTCCGGTGTCCTTCTCCTGATAACGGCATCCAGTCAAGCCCTCGCCGCTGTCCCCCGTCTAAAATTTAAAAAGAACCAAACTGTAATTTCTGTAATTACAGCACTACAAGAACTACTATACTACAAAAACCGCAAAATTCACCTTCAACTCTATCGAAGCCCTTGGGTGGAAGTAGCCCTTGCAGATATTTCCAGTTGCGCCAAACCGGAAGCAATAATAAGGAGAAATCGTTGTCAAACCAATATGCATAACCTCACTATTAAAAATTTTTAATCTGTAGACAAAAAGTAGTCAAGAGAATCAATCCATTAATTTTAGCATGCAATAGTTGAATACACTTTAGAATTAAATGAATAAATTGTAACAGTGTAGTTAAAAATGTTTCCCTCATAGAGGTCACTAAATAACTTTGTTTAAATTTAGTACCAAATTCCAGTTCACCATTGGAATGTCGAAGGAAGCGATAACATTCTAACCACCATGTTGTTTTTTTTCTTTGAACCTCTTCCTTCCTTCTTGTCAAGTGGTCAGGAAAGAAAAGAACGTCTAAAATTTGTCACGCGGAGAAACTAAAAATAAAGAAAATCAAAAAATAAAAAAATAAAAGAAAAATAATTTGTATATCAGTCAGCACCTTTTATGGCGAGAGAATAAAATAAACGCTAAGTATCCTCCAGTTCGATTTTTATTTCCACGAAAGTGAATGCATGAAAATTTGAACTCCCTTGCAGATTTCGACGGTTCCCCCAATAGAAGATTCCGCGGATGCGGCAATCAAATTCAAACCGGCTCACGCAGAAGCCCCTGCCTGGAGAACTCTCCACGGGAGGACTATTAAAATCTTACAATAAGGAAGCTCACTCACGCCTCAAGACACCTACCACACACTACACAACACGCACAATAATCAGCTGTCATCCAGTCATACCGCGACATCATACACCAAGGATGCGGGAACATAACCCTATACACGGCATTAGGAAATAATGCTCTGGTATCAGGTACTAAGTCGCACCTGCTCACAGGTAACCCATGCATGCGCATGTTAAGGGCCACACATATTTGTTTTGCTTCATTTATTTATCTAAATTCTAAGTAACACACAAAAAATTTAAACGTGAACACAGGACGATTGTCCACGTAAACACGCCCGAACACAGCACCAACGAACATAATTTCTAGCACCGCGAAAGTGACTTGCTCCAAATTGCGTACGAGAAGGAAAAACTACTGGTCAATATAGAATTTAGAATTTAATATGTGGTAAATAACGCAGAATTGAAACTTGAACTCGATTGCCGACTGACGTCTTGGTAGTGCTCAATTTTTTACATATCGCCTACTGTGATCTTCTTCTAGTTGAAAAAGGTTGTAAAATATATCTGCTATCCGCTCGGCCAGAAGATAATTTCGTAACAATATATATAGTTTCATATTTATTTATGTCTACTTTTAAGGTAGTTTTTCTTTAATTTTATATTTAACTCTTTTTATATTTATATACTTCTGATGCGTTTTCATTTTAATTTGCTATTTTATGCATTTTTCGTGTACTTGAGGTTTAATTATTTGTTTTTCTTTCTGTTACCTATACTGTTCAAGAAGGTACTGTATGATTTTTTATTAATTTTTTATTCTACGGCATTTTCCTTTAATTCTATAGTTTAAATCTCTTTACATGTTTTATTTTAAGTAATTCTAGTTTTAATTTATTTATTTTTACTATACCTCAGGCTTGAACTTGACATGGTTGCGTTATCTCTAATATCCCTTGTCCGTCCAGTTTCGAGATCACAAAGTGATCTGGACATGTGATGTGTAGCACCGAGAGTAATTCTCACCACCAATTTGTTTTGCATAAGGACTGACTGAGCTCCTGCTGTCTGATATAGAACAGATAGACAATTTTGGTCATTTGGGAAATTCGAGGCCGTCTTGCGGTATATCTCCAGCAGATTTTTGGGAGACATTAGGAGTGGATGAATGTGATTGGTTTTACTAGCCATTATTATATCCAGGAGGGCTTGTTGTCGATATTCAACTTCGATGATTTGGAGCGACAAGCTTGATATAATCTCTTGTCTTAGTTGCCTCCTAGTTAAATCATCGGCCACATGGTGGAGATCGTTTATCTGGTGGGCTATTTTTTGTTGTCTGTCTATTAACATAGCCAGCGGTTTTTGAATCTTTTCCAAGGTAGTTTTTATAACACTGATTTATTGTTTCTCTGGCTCGGCTAGGGCTTGTGTATTTGATTCAAGTTCTTCTAACCTGCTGTAAATTTCTTTCTCGTTATTGCTATCCATAGTGCCAAACAAATAGTGCATGGCACTGCCTATTCTGTCAAATAGCGATCTGGCCTTGCGTTTTCCTGGTACTAGTTCCTTTATAGTTTCCGTGCGCTTTCGTACGCTGTCTATTATAGCGTGTATGTGTAGTTGCTGCACGTTACACAGGTCTTCTGGGTTTGTTATATTTATGCAGAGTTTATGCACTAAGTGCTCTGCATATTCTGCTAGCTTTATCTGGGTATCTAACTCATCCAAATCTATCTCGGTGAGGACATTCCAGATGTCATGATATATCATGAGATTTCCCAGGTCCTCGAAAAGTATACCCGAGTCATTTAGCTGGGTCATTACATAGGGTCTGTCAGTGATTTCTCCTGTTGTGTAGTGGATGAAGAGGGCAAATATGATGAATTTTAGCGCCATTTCTGTGGACAATTCGGAGGAAGAAAACAATCCTTTAAGTATATTTGTACTTGCATTGTGCCGTTTTAAACTGGGCAGTGGAGTGACTCCACCGCAAATGTTTATGGGGAGGTATTGAAATGAGGTTTAATGGACACTGTAGTAGGAATTTCAAGTCAACCTGGTTCATTTTTGTTCAGCATGCTGTTAGTCGAAATATGGTTTCAAACGATTATTGTGTACCGTGACTATTCGCTTACCAATTTTGATTGTGGTATTTACATCGCTTGGTATTGCGATTACCTGATAAGGTCCTACCCAGATTTGAGAAAGCTTATGTTTTCTGCTTTCATTCTTGATGAGGACCTTGTCTCCTATATGGAAAGTTAGGGGCCGTACTGTCTTATCGTAGTACCCTTTTGAGCGCTGTTTACTTGCCAATAAGTTCTTTCGTGCCGTGGCATATGATTTTTGGAGCTTATGCTTCAATATGTGATAGTAGCTCTCATGATTGTAAACGGGTTCGGGATCCCGTTTTAAATTTGATGGGACATCCGCTGTGAAGCCGTATAGGCAGTCCATTGGGGTAAGTTTAGTACCCTCGTGTACACTATTGTTGTACACGAATGCAGCAGTTCGTAGGTATTGGTCATATGTTTTGGGATTTTCATCTACGTTTGTTCGCAGGCATTCTATCAGGGGTCTATGTGCACGCTCTAGTGCTCCATTAGACTGTGAGTGGTATGCTGAAGTCTGTAACTTCTTTACCTTTAGAAGCTTACATATCCTTTTGAATAGCTCACTCAGAAAATTTGTTCCCTGATCGGTGAGTATTCTTTTGGGTATGCGATAGCGCGTAACGATTTCATCAAAGAAAACTTGCGCTACCGTGACTGCTTCCGCATTAGATATTGCATACCAGTCGACAAATTGTGTAAAATTATCTTGGAAGGTCAAGATATATTTGTTACCTGATGTGGTCTCTTCTAAGGGACCTACAATATCGAGGTAAACTTTGTCGAACGGTTGTTCTGCGATGTCCGTGATAACCATTGGCATTTTATATTGTGGAGAAGCTTTCATCGTCTGGCACTTTGGGCATTTTTTAATGTATTTCTTAATGTCGCTAAGCATGTGTCTCCACCAATACTTGCGTCTAATACGTTTGTAAGTTTTGATGACACCTTGATGGCCACCGAATGGAGAATCGTGGTAATCTTTTAAGATTGTTTGGATCTCCGTGGGGCTTGTAATAACTTCGGTGTCTTGCCAGTACTTACATTTTGCTCAAGCGATGCTGGGTGTGTTGAATTTCGTTTTGGCCCGCTTTCGTGTGCTCTTCTGTCTCCACACTGGAGTTATTTATTGTCTCGGGAGCCTTTTGTTTCTGGGCTCGAGACACGACGAAACAATGAGCGGATTTCTTTTTCTTTTTATTATTTGAGGAATCGTCCTCCTCCACATCTGAGTCCATCGTGTGGTGGACTAGGGCCTTTACCGTTAAGGTATTGCCTAAACTGTCTTCTTTTAATGCTTGAGGGATGCAACTTAGCGCATCTGCATTGGTGTTGTACTTCCCGGGTTTGTATTCGATATTGCAATCGAATTCAGATAATTTGTGGTGAAATCTCACCAAACGGGAAGTAGGGTCTTTCACATTGAAGACACCTTTGAGAGGATTATGGTCAGTATAGACCGTGAATTTCCGGCCTTGAAGATAGCACCTGAAATTCTTGGTAGCCCAGACAATAGCCAATAACTCTTTCTCTATAGTAGAGTAATTTCTTTCGGCTTTGTTTAATGTGCGGCTTGCATAGGCAATGGGCTGGTACTTTCCGACTTCTCCTTGAGAAAGAACAGCTCCTAGAGCCTCGTTACTTGCGTCTGTAGTGAGATTAAAAGATTTCGAAAAATCGGGGTAAATTAGAAGTGGTGGAGAAATTAAAGCGTTTTTTATGCTTTGAAATGCTTCTTGGCATTTCTCTGTCCAAGTGAATTTTACATCCTCTCGGAGTAAATTTGTAGTTGAACGTACAATTTTGGAGAAGTCTGGAATGAATTTCCTGTAGTAATTGGCAAGTCCTAAAAATGACTGAACTTGCCTTACTGTTCTTGGAACAGGAAATGTTTGGACGCAGGCCGTCTTACTTGGGTCTGGTAGGGCTCCTTCGCATAAATGTTCTTATGTCCTAGGTAAGCAACTTCTCTTCGTAGAAACTGGCACTTCTCTGGCTGCAGTTTTAAGTTGTTCTCTCTCAACTTATTGAAGACTTTCCTCAACTTTTCGTTGTGGTCATTTAAATTTTTACCATAGATGACGATGTCATCTAGGTAGACAAAACATTCGAGGCCTTGTAGGCTTGTTAAGACGAAATTAATTAGGCGTTGAAATGTGGCGGGGGCTTCTTTGAGCCCGAATGGCATACGTTTGAACTCATAGTGCCCATAACTTGTGCTGAAAGCAGTTTTATGTCGATCTTTTTTGTCGACAAGAACTTGGTGATAGCCGTTGGCCAAATCGAGTGTGGTGAAATACCTTGCGTGACCTAGTTGGTCGAGAATATCCTCGATTCGGGGTAGCGGGAATTCGTCTCCAATTGTCTTTTCGCTTAATTTCCGAAAGTCGACAACGGCACGCCACCTTTTTTCACCGTCAGGTCCCGCTTTCTTGGGGACAACTAGTAGAGGTGAATTCCAAGGGCTTTTACTAGACTGGACTATCCCGCTGTCTAGCATTTCTTTTAACTGCTCGTTAATTACTTTCCGCTGTGTTTCAGGTAAGCGGTACATTTTTTGATTGATTGGTGCTTGATCTTGCACCAATGGAATATTATGCGTTATCGCATTTGTATAGATGAGTTTGTCACCTTTGAGGAAGAAGATATCGTTATACTCTTCGCAGAGTTCTGATATCGACATTTTTTCTTCCGCGGTCAAATAAGGGTCTAGGCTGAGTTCTTGCTCTAGCCTAGATATGCGCGGGTGTTGCTTCATGTCGTCCGGAATCTCATAATCCGGGTATAGATATCGTACATGTTGTAAAATTGCTGATTTTTCAGCTGAACCTTGGGTTGACCTTTTCTTCCTGTTTAACTTGTTACCTGTAGGTATATGAGGCTTATTTGATTCCTTTTGAGGCTTTATTTCATTATTTTTAGCATGTTGCAGGGTATTTGCTTCCTACTTTGTTGACGGCTGAGTTTGGTACACCTGTGTGGTCTTTGCCTTAGGTTGTGTGATATACTCATGCGCGTCAATGCTACTACTTTTTGACCATGTAGAATTTTTTCTGTTGTGTGACGGTGGAGTAATATGCACCTTTAATATAGGCTTGAGCGACTCGCTACCGTTCTTATATGACCGTTGCTTGTTTAATAGTGATTTATGCCTCGGGATTTTGGACGGAAGAGTTATATGCACCTTTTTGGCAGGCTTTAGACACTCAGTTCCGTCTCTTGTGCTGTTTGGTATTGCCTCTTTATTTGGTATGGGAAGGTGCGTTTGGATGTGGTCTTTTGTGTGTGTTAATGGGACTATGGTGTAGTCGTTTATTGGAAATAGCTGTAACTTTAAGCTATGTATGAGTACTTGATGACTGTTAGCGTTGAGAATACTAACCAGCACTAATTCTTCTCCAGATGACAGTAAACTGTTTGCCAAGAAGACTCCATCGCTTATCTCTTGTGATAAACAGAGCATTTCTTCTTTAGTTTGTAACGGGACTGGGGCAACAATTTGAGAGCGCGCAGGTATGCCGATTGGTTCCTTAAAGGTAACCAATTGCTGCCTGATTTCATCGGTCTCTTGTTCGCCCAGACAGCTTTGTTCACATTCCTTGGGCTCTTTTGGAGCTTGGCAGCCAGCGTTTCTCGTTTGAGAAGCCTTGAAGACACTGCAGGTGGATAGTTCAGCCTGTTTAGACTCTACCTCTTCTGCAAGTGTTCTTATTTCGACTGCTTTTTCAGAATGTAGCTTATCCGTTTCAAACTCTAATGGCAAAGCAAATTCATCGGGATTAGTCTCCGTGCGAGGAAACCTTAGTTGTTGGAGTTTTGCGGCTCTCTAGGAGGTTGGTTTGGTGCATCTCTGTTTTAGGGTCTTTGAAAACTATTGTTGTTCCTTCTGCAGTCACGCACGTCATGATTATACATTTTGCAGTTCACACAGTACGACGTATTTTTACGTTTCACACAATCGGCGTATGTATGGCCTCTTAAATTACAAAAACTACAATTTATTTTATTTAAATAAATATTTTTATTTTGTATATTATAATTTTTATTAGGAGATCTCGGCTCCTGTTTGATGTATGGTGATGTGTTTGCTTGTGTGAACTGCGGCTGCTGAATGTGACTATTTGTATTTGTAGGGTTGCTGTGGGGAACTTGAGCGAATGGCATTATGCCTGTATTAAATATTGTTGGGGATGTTTGCACTCCACCCTCTGTTGCCCCCTTCGTACCGGTGAGGAAGAATGTTGTGGAGTTGGTGGAATTGGTGAGATTTCCTGCGGCGTCTCCTGGTGGGAGCTTTCTTCGCTCATGGACCGCCGTATGTAAAATTTGCAGCTAGGGGGGCTTCTGTCGTCTTAATTCCCTTGGTTCAAATTGAGAGGGGGGCTTATTGCCTTCTTCGAGGTCCCTCTCAATTCAGGATCGTTGGTTTTCTTGGTTGGAGTTCTTTTGCTGCCGGGGGCCCGTGGCCTTCTTAATTTCCCCTGGATAAAAGCTGAAAAGGGGCGCGTTGCCTACTTCGAAGTCCCTTTCAGCTCCGGATCACAGATTGGAGTGTATCTGATCGTCCTTCAGGTTTTCGCGTTGGGATTTTCCTTTTAATGTGGGCGTCTATTTTTCCTGGGCTGGGATGAAGCCCGCTATTGTCCCACGTTGGCACTTTGTGCTTTGATGAGGGGGTGGCTGCGTGTTTTTCAAACAGAGGCAGTTAAAGCTGTCCGACCCCGAGCGTTGGGAGCCGACAAGATCGAAATACTCCTGAAGCCTCAACTTCAGGCGAAGGGTAGGGTTTCTTGTCCAGTATTCGATCCTGTCCTTAACTCCTTTTTGATTCGCAGGATAGAGGGTTTTCGAGCGCTTATACTTTGTTTGTTTAAAGTAGGCTTCCTCTATCCTGCCGGCTGCGCCAATTTTGTTATATGCTATATTTATTTTTCTTACCTCCCCTGCTCGCCGGACGTGTAGCAGGTGATGTATCCATAAAACTCAAATACTGTATCAAACACTCAATGGTATACCAGAAGTCAAACACAATCCTTTAATTTTTTGTTATTCTTTATAATTAACCATTCACTTCTCAGTATAATTCACAATTTGTTTTATTTTCTTAATTAAGATTCACAAGCTGACCCCTTATAACAACTACAACTTCTTCTTGTTTTCAATAAATTCTCTTTTTTAATCTTTTTTTTTTAAATTCACTGTTTTGTTTTTGACAACCCCCTTTTTTTGTGTTTTACTTACAACCGAAGACCAGTCTCCATGCCGACAGAAGTTTCTTAAAATCAAACCCCAAAAACCGAGCTCACCTTTCGATGGGTACCTAATTTTTATAACACAGAACTCGTTTTTTTTTTATTTAAAATTCAGAGATTTAAAAACCAACTCTTTTTCGTGATATAATTTGACTCGATAAAATTTTCAATTCAACTCCCGATCCGCCGTAGTGAAAATTTAAAATCCCACTCGGCTCTTGATCACTTTCGTCGCGATCAAGAGCCTTCCTTCAGAGTGGAAAATGCATAGTTGCATTTTTACCCTTATTATAATTTTTATTAGGAGATCTCGGCTCCTGTTTGATGTATGGTGATGTGTTTGCTTGTGTGAACTGCGGCTGCTGAATGTGACTATTTGTATTTGTAGGGTTGCTGTGGGGAACTTGAGCGAATGGCATTATGCCTGTATTAAATATTGTTGGGGATGTTTGCACTCCACCCTCTGTTGCCCCCTTCGTACCGGGACGGATCTTCCTGTGCGTCGCCCGGTGAGGAAGAATGTTGTGGAGTTGGTGGAATTGGTAAGATTTCCTGCGGCGTCTCCTGGTGGGAGCTTTCTTCGCTCATGGACCGCCGTATGTAAAATTTGCAGCTAGGGGGGCTTCTGTCGTCTTAATTCCCATGGTTCAAATTGAGAGGGGGGCTTATTGCCTTCTTCGAGGTCCCTCTCAATTCAGGATCGTTGGTTTTCTTGGTTGGAGTTCTTTTGCTGCCGGGGGCCCGTGGCCTTCTTAATTTCCCCTGGATAAAAGCTGAAAGGGGGCGCGTTGCCTACTTCGAAGTCCCTTTCAGCTCCGGATCACAGATTGGAGTGTATCTGATCGTCCTTCAGGTTTTCGCGTTGGGATTTTCCTTTTAATGTGGGCGTCTATTTTTCCTGGGCTGGGATGAAGCCCGCTATTGTCCCACGTTGGCACTTTGTGCTTTGATGAGGGGGTGGCTGCGTGTTTTTCAAACAGAGGCAGTTAAAGCTGTCCGACCCCGAGCGTTGGGAGCCGACAAGATCGAAATACTCCTGAAGCCTCAACTTCAGGCGAAGGGTAGGGTTTCTTGTCCAGTATTCGATCCTGTCCTTAACTCCTTTTTGATTCGCAGGATAGAGGGTTTTCGAGCGCTTATACTTTGTTTGTTTAAAGTAGGCTTCCTCTATCCTGCCGGCTGGGCCAATTTTGTTATATGCTATATTTATTTTTCTTACCTCCCCTGCTCGCCGGACGTGTAGCAGGTGATGTATCCATAAAACTCAAATACTGTATCAAACACTTAATGGTATACCAGAAGTCAAACACAATCCTTTAATTTTTTGTTATTCTTTATAATTAACCATTCACTTCTCAGTATAATTCACAATTTGTTTTATTTTCTTAATTAAGATTCACAAGCTGACCCCTTATAACAACTACAACTTCTTCTTGTTTTCAATAAATTCTCTTTTTTAAGCTTTTTTTTTTAAATTCACTGTTTTGTTTTTGACAACCCCCTTTTTTTGTTTTTTACTTACAACCGAAGACCAGTCTCCATGCCGACAGAAGTTTCTTAAAATCAAACCCCAAAAACCGAGCTCACCTTTCGATGGGTACCTAATTTTTATAACACAGAACTCGTTTTTTTTTTTATTTAAAATTCAGAGATTTAAAAACCAACTCTTTTTCGTGATATAATTTGACTCGATAAAATTTTCAATTCAACTCCCGATCCGCCGTAGTGAAAATTTAAAATCCCACTCGGCTCTTGATCACTTTCGTCGCGATCAAGAGCCTTCCTTCAGGGTAGAAAATGCATAGTTGCATTTTTACCCTGAGAAAATTGTTATTTATTCTGGACTTGATTTAACAAGTCCAGAATATTTTTCGTTGGACGGAGGCTTGAAATTTGATGCTTTTATAAACATCAGCCACCGTCACGACGATTAGAATTGCGGCGCGCGTATACATATAATGTATTTTCGCGGCGCGCTCTTCTTATCGCGAAAGCTTTTTTGTGATATGTATGTACGTTCGTACATACATATTGCAATTTTCACGACAAATCGTACTGAAGGTACGATTTGTCTTTTATTTTATTTTTCAAATTAAATATTTCTACTGGCAAATTTTGCTGAAATTTTGTTTCAACTCTATGGAATGTGAAGAAAATTGCGTCACTGCTGAATAGACAAGCTATTCAGCTTGAAATCTTCTATTACTGCATGTAACATCCCTGACAATAGAGACCTGTTTACTCGCTCTGAGGCGTTTGCTTGCGGCGAGTAAGCTGCGCAAGTGCTTCACCCCATACCTTTCCAGTAATCTGGTGAACTGAGTCGTGCAAAACTGGACTCCATTGTCAGAGACTATCGTCTCCGGGACTCCGAACACATGGAACACTTCCGTCTCGATGAATTGGCACACATTGAGCGTAGACGCTTTTCTCATAGGTTTGAGAATCGGGAATTTTGAAAAGTGGTCAAGAACTATTAAGATGCAGACATTTCCCTTCACTGACCGAGGATATGGACCTAGAAAATCGATGTACAGCTTCTGCCATGGTCGTTCTGTCACAGACTGGACTTTCATAGGTGGTCTCAGAATAGTATTGGGGCCTTCGTTTCCTTACACCCGTCTCAGGCGCCTACGTAGTTTCTGACATCAACTGTCATTCGTGGCCAGTACAGGTGTCTTCGCAGACGTTCCAGTGTTTTCCCTATACCTCCGTGTGAAACTAGTGGCGGATCATGAGCTCTGGAAATGACGTCGGTGACAAGCCCCCGTGGAATCCAAAGCTTCCAAGCTTCTTCTTCCTGAATCGGATCGCCTGTTCTCGGAACAGTCCGAATGTAAACGAAGCCATCTCTGACGCAAAGATCTGGTAGTTTGCCAGACGTCGTTTTAACCTGATGCCTCAGTTCCTCATATTCCAACGAGTTGAAATATGGCGAGCTAAGTTCAACTTCCGGGCCAGAATCTTCAGGTGTGGACTAGCTGTCGCAATGAATGCGTGACAGCGCATCAGGGACGACATTCAGGCTTCCTTTTCGGTGCTCAATAGTGAAATCGAAACTCTGAAGCTTCAAACTCCACCGAGCAAGCCTACCGCTGAGGTCCTTTTTAGACATCAGCAATTTCAAGCTCGCATGATCAGTCACTATCTTAAACGGCATAAGTTCTATTAAGGGCCGGAACTTCTGTACGCTCAAGATTGCAGCTAAGCATTCTTGCTCTGTGACGGTGTAATTTCTTTGTGCCGAGTTCAACTTTTTCGAGACGTAGGCTATTGGCTTCTCGTGACCATCGTCATCTAGTTGAATCAGCACCCCACCAATAACTTGTTGGCTCGCATCGCACTGGATAACGAACGGCTTGGTGAAATCTAGGCCCACTAGCAACGGAGCAGAAGTAAGGTTTTGTTTTAGTAGATCAAGAGACGTCTGGGCTTCAGGTGTCCATTTGAACTGACTGGGGTTTTTCAAGGTGTCTGTAATGGAGGCAGTTAAGTCAGCATAATTCGGGATGAACCGTCTATACCATCCCGCCATACCTAGTAGGCGTCGGGCTTGCCGAACAGTTTTAGGTGACGGATAGTCAACTATAGCTGAGATCTTGTCTGGGTCAGTCCTAATTCTTCCTTTCCCGACTATAAAACCCAAGTATTTGGTCTCCTTGATACAAAACATACTCTTCTCGATGTTGATAGTGAGGCCAGCTTCCTCAAACAATCCGCCACACGGGATAGCAATGTGAGATGAGTGTCAAGGTCTGAAGACAGAATTAATAGATCGTCTAGATAAACGAGAACGTTCTCACGAAGATCAAAAGGAATGATTTTATCCATGAGGCGGCACATCGTTTGTGGAGCGTTGCATAGGCCGAATGGCATCATCGTGTACTGATAGAGAGGTACTGTAAAAGCGGTCTTCTCTCTGGAACCAGGGTCTAGTGGGATCTGCAAGAAGGCGTCTTTCAGGTCCAGGCTCGTAATGTAGTTTGCCGGAGGAAGTCGACTCAAAAGTGCCTCTATCTGCGGTAGCGGATAGGCATCCTTCTTCGTAAGAGAGTTGACCTTGCTGGCGTCAAAACAAAGCCGAACCTTTCCAGGCTTCCTTACTAGAACAATTGGACAGCTCCTAAGACTCTGGCTCTCCTCTATCACACCCAGTGATAGCATTCGCTTTAATTAAACATCCATCAAACTTTGTACTGCCGGCGATATCGGATAAAAGCGCTGTTTTATCGGGGCGGCGTCATTCGTTTCAATCTTGTGAGTGACCAACGATGTTTTTCCCAGGCCTAAAGAAGCGAAAGAGGGGAAAAGCTGTTTCGTGGATTCCAAGCGTTGTTGTTCCAGACTGGAAAGAATATGGCAATCGGTGTCACAGGTAGCTGCTAGACTCAGATTCACTTCTGCAACTATACCCAGAACATCTGGAGCCAACCCAAATAGACACCAGAAGTCTATTCCTAGATATAGTGCTTGTGTGAGCCCAGGAACCACGTAAAAACGCACGTTTTGGGTCTTACCACGGAAAGTGATGTCCAAGTCCACATGACCATGCACAGTCGTCATGGCACCATTCGCTACTTGAACCTGTGTCCGATACCTCTTCCATTCAACCTCTGCTTCTGCTAGCTTCTCTAGAGCTCCCTGGCCTAGAATACTGACAGTGGCACCACTATCAAGTAATCCAGTCTCAGTTCGCCCGAGTAGTCTTACTTCGGCATACGGTCGAATGTCGTCTGCCATCGACACGGAAATCTGTGCCAGTTTTTTCCTTTCGGTAGATCTTTTCTTTCTTGGTCTCATATCCAGTTCAGGATACATAATGTCAGCTAACTCCGCTACTGAGGAGAAGATGCGGTCTCTTACTGCATTATATTTCTGCAGACGCGTATGATACGGCGTCAGCGGATTTACAACAGGCTCACGCCCACTCTCATAACAGAGCTTGGTGGCCGTTTTAATATAGAAATGCCATGAGGCCAAATCTCCTGCTCAGTAACCTTGTCTGCTAAAAGTGCTGTAGATGTTATCGGGACATCGAAAATTAAAGGCTCTTCCAAATAAGTGTCTAATAATGTCATGGGCTCCCCAGAAGTGGAAATGGGAGCTTGAATATCCGCGGAGAAGTCTATTAGGTTCTCCGCCTCTATCAATGAAATGTTCGTACTATCAGGTGTTTTGCTGACATCATCAGAATCACTGAATGATATCAGTGGACAATTCAGGGATTCGTCAAAGTCTGCTAATGGAGCGGACCTTCCTCCTTGTTCAAGGCTTGAACTGGAGTATTCGTTGCAGTTGTCGCTCGCGACGTTGATGCTGGTCGGAAAGAGGTGGTGGTATTCCCGACCCGTCTCAAGTTTTTCTGTCGACAATAGCTGCAATCGGGCTTGGAAATGTTCTTGCGTCCGCATCCATAGCAGAACACAACTTGTCTCTCCTGCCGGCAATCTTGATAGAAGTGACCGGACCGGTCACAGTTCCAGCAGATGACATTCTGAGAGGTTGTAATAGCAGATAGTGTAACGAAGAGCTTGTCAGGCGACAGATCTACCTATATCCACTTTTACCTGGATATAGATGGATACTGCATCCGACACCCCTTTGCCACAAAATCATCGTAGGATTAGTGTAGGTGGCCGCACAGCATATATGCCGCTAGCGATCAGCCGGCTTGGGTGGTTCTTGCCACCCACATCCCTTGATGCTTGTTAAGCTGTGCGTAAATACGAAGATTCACCAGACAGACGGACGGACAGTAAATAAAAAGGAAGTGGTAAGTGTGACTGCAGACGGACAGACAGACAAAAAAAAGAAGAAGAAAAAATCTATATTGGCTTCCTCCTTGTGGTAGTACCTGAAAGACTGGAAAGAAGAAATTTTACGTACTTAAATGCTGAAAGAAAAGAAGAACAGAAGACCTCAGCAACGCCGAACAAGTGATTAACACCCGGAGACAGGTAGACGCCGAGATTGAGAGAGAGAAAGAGCGTGGACTCCCGGTGACAATGGAGTCCTGGCTGGACGTAGACGGGCCCATCGCCCCCATCCACCCTGGCTAAGACGTCGCAGTACCAAAATAATCTTAGCCCCATCTGATTCAAGTGTGTGTCTGCCGAAAGGCTTCACCCCATGCCCACACCGCCACCAATTACATCTTACACCATGATGCTGGCTGTTTTATCTAGGAGTTGAAACTTAATGCCTGGAAGCTCTAACCTTAATGATTTCATCCGATGCAAGGAATAATTTGGTAGCGCAAAAAGCAACAAAAAAAAACTTCCAAAGTGAGCCAGAAGTAAAGAAGAAAAGAAACAAAATATAAATGAGAACACGAGTCCGCGTAGGCTTTACTACTTCGCTTTATTCAGAAGAAGGAAAAAAAATAATTTGTTGTGCCCGTACTCAAGGCTTTGCCACTCAGTTGACATCGACCAGGTCAATTGATTCTAACTCGCTAGTTCACAAAGCTTAACCTATTAGCAAAACAACTGTCTGTGATTTACCTGCCTAAATGCTCGAGCCCTATTCTGCGAACTTACATCTACCCCAGAAACATACATATATGAGAGGCTAGGTGCCCCACACTATGCGTAAAACATATTTATGTATACATATATATATATATATGAGAAAAGAAAAAAAAACAATGTAAATAAAAAAAAGAAAGAAAGAAAATAAACCCCGGATCAGACGGGTCCAGTCACGGCACTTATACTAATAAATAAAAGTTTACCTTACATTATTACTCCTGACCTACACCAATTCGTGGTAAAACCTTCAGCTCTCCTTACATAGCCTTCCGAACCTTTGGAGGTTGCTCCTGACCAGTCTGGCATGCGTATAACTTCTATTTGAGTAGGAAAATTCGCTTTTGTCCAGGTAGAATGTTCCTGTTACTCTTCCTTGCACACAGGTGGATCACCAATGGAGCCTTTTAAATGTAGGGTTTCCCACAATTTCTTGGCAGAAGGTTCCTCCTGAATCGCCGCGCAGGTAATTAATTAATAAGACTTCCTTTCTAACTAGAAATATAACTTCGCACAAATTCTTTTCCAAAAGATTCCTGCTGAATTCGTCGCGCAGGTAATTAGCTAACAAAATTTCGTCCTTGAAATTCACACAATTTTTCTTTTCAGAATATTCCTGCTGAAGTCCTCGCGCAGGTAATTAATTTCTTTTTAAATCGAAATGTAAATCCACGCAAATTTCCCTTTTTAGAATGTTCCTGACGAAACGTCGCACAGGTAATTAATCGAACGAAAATTGTTTTTAACAAAAAAACTAAAATTTGAACGTTACACAATTTTCCTTTTAGGACTGTTCCTGCTGAATTCGTTTTTGTTTTTAACAAAAAAACTAAAATTTGAACGTTACACAATTTTCCTTTTAGGAATGTTCCTGCTGAATCGTCGCACAGGTAATTAATCAAACGAAAATTATTTTTAATAAAAAAAAAACCTAAAATTTGAACTTTACACAATTTTCCTTTTAGAATGTTCCTGCTGAATCGTCACGCAGGTAATTAATTGATAAACTTTCTTTTTAAATGAGATCTCATATTTACACAAATTTCCCTTGTAGAATGTTCCTGCTGAATCGTCACGCAGGTAATTAATTAATGAAAATTCTTTTAAAATCGAAATGTAAATTCACGCAAATTTCACTTTTTTTAATGTTCCTGCCGAATCGTCGCACAGGTAATTAATCAAACGAAAATTGTTTTTAACAAAAAAGCTAAAATTTAAACTTTACACAATTTTCCTTTTAGGAATGTTCCTGCTGAATTCGTTGCGCAGGTAATTAATTAATAAAATTTCTTTTTAAATGAGATCACCAATTTTCCTTGTAGAATGTTCCTGCTGAATTGTCACGCAGATAATTAATTAATGAAAATTCTTTTAAAAAAATCGAAATGTAAATTAACGCAAATTTCCCCTTTTAGAATGTTCCTGCTGAATTCGTTGCGCAGGTAATTAATTAATAAAATTTCTTTTTAAATGAGATCACAAATTTACATAAATTTTCATTGTAGAATGTTCCTGCTGAATCGTCACGCAGGTAATTAATTAATGAAAATTCTTTAAAAAAATCGAAATGTAAATTAACGCAAATTTCCCCTCTTAGAATGTTCCTGCCGAATCGTCGCACAGGTTATTAATCAAACGAAAATTGTTTCTTAACAAAAAAAAAACTAGAATTTGAACTTTACACAATTTTCCTATTAGGAATGTTAGTAGTTGTTCTATGTATGTTCTGGACCACTTTTTCCATACAAAAGCGTCCGGAAAATTCCAACTCATTTGCATCTTCTTCTTCCTCTGGAGGTACGGTGAGAAATTTTGAGGTGGTTCTGAGGCCGCTTTTGTACTGAAAATTAACATTATACTATGACAGTACCAGCTCATTTTTTCCATATAAAAAATTGTCCGGTTAATTCCAACTGTTTTGGTCTACGCCACCACAGCTGCCTGGGGGAATTCCTTTCCTTCTGGCTGACTAGGTGATGACATCAAGCTCTTGTCTTAGCTGATTTTTTTAATAAAATAACGTTGGATTTGTTGCTGGAATTGAACCGAGCACGCTTGGTTTTGTAAAATCCCAGGCGCTCTACCATGAGACCATGGAGGTGTTGTGTGAATATTCTTTAAAGTTGCTATATATGGGTAGAGCTCTGGACCAGAGTTTTTATCTAGAACTCTCACCTGCAGATGGCGCTACCGTCGCTAGGTGGTTTTGAGTTCATACTAAATGTGTGTTTGTGTCTTGGATGCAACATTGAGTCTTGACTGGCTTATATCTTGGATACACCATTGAGTCTTGACTTGCTTATGGCTTGGATGTATCATTTGGTCTTGACTGCGCCCTAGCGGCATTAGCCTGTACTACCAGCATGCTCCGGTACTACGGTTTTCTTGGATAGATATGTGGTGCGCCTAAATGTGGACTTTTTTTATTATGATTTTTCTTGAGCGCCTAAATGTAGGCTTTTGGTTTTGAACTAATATTAGTAATAATTAAAGTTAATAGTAGGAAATTTTTGTTCATGCCAATGGATTCTATATGGTTGGGGTGGGGCTCTTAGGGGGATAAAATTTTCATCAGAAATCCTCTACGGGCTATGGTTTTCGAGATATTAGCGATTTTACCTTTTCAGATATAGTTAATATTATTAATAATTCAAGCTCCTTAGGACAGTTTTGTTCATGCCAATAGATTGTAGAAGGTGTTTGTGGGGAAGGGGCTTAGAGGGGGAATAAAATTTTTGTTAGGAATCCTCTACGGGCTATGGTTCTCGAGATATTAGCGTTTTTACCTTTTTAGATATAGTAAATATTGGAAATAATTCAAGTTTTTTTGCTCATGGGGTGCTGCGCCTAAATGTACGTTTTTCAGGTTGGTTTTGAATTTATATTAGTAATAAATAAAGTTAATAGTAGGAAATTTTTGTTCCTGCCAATGGATCCTAGATCGTTGGGGTGAGAGTATTAGGGGGATAAAATTTTCATCAGAAATCCTCTACGGGCTTTGGTTTTCGAGATATTATCGATCTTACTTTTTCTGGTGTAATCAATATTACTAATAATACAAGTTACCCTGGGGAGTTGTAGATATCAGCATGATGTTGCCTTGGATTTGCTGTTTTCTTTTATTAGTGGGGAAGTGTAGATATCAGAAGTTCTGGATCACTTTCTATGGGGATGATGGGTATCAAATATTAAATGTTTACCAAACATTAGGCATGCTTCCCCTGTTTATGATGTAATTTGATGTCACCGCTGTAAACAAATTCGCATTTAAGCTGAATGGTTCATACACACCTGTGTAAACTTCCTGTTTACAAATTCGCATTTTAGCTGAATGAGTCATGCACACCTGTGTAAACAAATTTAAGCAATATCAGCACATTCATTCTTTTCATGTAATTTGATACCACACTTCCTGTAGGCAACCAAAAATTTTATTGTTCCAATTTGCAATTTCAACCAGCAGAATAAAGTAATCAAATTAATCTGAATGATTTATGTTTTTTTTTATCGTGTAATTCGATATCATCTCAACCTGTAAGCAAATTCGTTGGAATTCATCTTGTGCAATGATTATTGTAGCAGCAGGATCATTCATGTTTACAAACCGTTCCTATAAAAGCCCAAGCAAACGCTTGGGGAGCATCAGTCAGTTTTAGTGAGTCTCCGTGATAGTACATAAAAAATAAAAATGACAACCGCGCTAGTAAATAAAAGTTCTGAAATAATTAAAAACTTGCGGAAGGATGTGTCGAAGTGTTTAACAAATTCAGAGAATAAAGACTATATTGTTAAAAAGTGCAACAGAAACATACATAAATTTCAAGTTGCATTTCGGGAATGTAATAAGAGTGCTAGGAAACGACATTTCGAGAGCTGTCTCGAGCAAATTAAAGCATTGAGAGCACTATTGAGAACTCCTCGTCGAGGTGGAGGAATTACTCGCGTAAGAAGAAGTGATTTTGTAAAGTGGGAGGAAATAAAGACAGCGTTCGCAGACAGAATTCGGCAAGGTGTTATTGCAAATTTAAAACATATCGATCCGAAGCTATTTATGCAAGACGCTGCCAAATTATTTACGCGCCGTATTAAGAACACTCTAAAACGTTATTTTAATGTTAAAGTTTCTACAGCGTTTTGCAGCAAATTTATTAAACAAAGTGCTGACAATGAAAACATAAAAGACATTAAATATTTCCAAGCAAGAACTGCTCCAATTAGTGCAGATGATAATTTGGAGGAGTGGTTTAAATCAAACATTTTGGATCCAATAAACACTCAGCTGGAAGAATTTCAGGAAAAAGACAGTGGCTGGGCACTGCACTCTATAATACATTTAGCGGTACACATCAACAAGTTTGAACAGCTCCGAGGATCTTCGTATATACCCCTACCAAAGGAGATTGCTTTAAAGAAAGCTTGCATTAATGTGAAAAATAATGATGAAGATGCATCGCGTGGGCAGTAACATCAGCGCTTTATCCTGCAAATGTTCACACCGATAGGACCTCATCGTATCCGCATTACTCTACAGTACTAAATTTAAATTGGATAACATTTCCCATGACACTTCAGCAGATTAAACAATTTGAAGACCAGAACAATTTATCAATAAACGTGTTCATCCTGGATAAAGATCGTTTCTTCACAACAGTTCCAGTTAGACTTACGAAACACAGGATGGAGCGACATGTAAATCTCTTAATGTTACAAGATGACTATGACCAGGATAATGATCATATGGATGATGATGATGATGATGCTGGCAGTTATCATTTCTGCTGGATTAAAGATCTTTCGCGCCTTGTATCGAAACAAACTTCAAAAAAATACTCGTAAGAGGCATATATGTGATAGATGTTTGCTCTACTTTTACTCTGAAGATAAATTAGAATCACACACTCCCGAATGCGAGAAGCAAAACGACTGCAGAATTATCTTCCCTTCAGAGGAAAAGAAATGGTTGGAATATAAGAATCCAGTCCCGTTTTGTGTGTATTCAGATCTTGAGTCAATATTGAAGCCGATTCAGGGAAACGATCAAAATGGCGAATCCAGGAACATAAAGTTCATAGCATAGGATTCTATTTCCACTGCAAACATGATGCTAATCTCTCATATTACAGAGCATATCGAGGCAAGGACTGTCAAAAATGGTTTGCATTAGAATTGCAAAAGATTGCATTCATAGCTGTACAGGAAAAGCTGAATATTAGACCAATGCAGCCCCTGACTAAAGGGGAACGGCGATCGCATATGGAAAATACTTGCTGCCATATATGTGAAAAAACGTTTGCAGCCGATGGATAACTGGTAAATACTGAGAATCATAATTCCATTCATTTTTTCATAATTTCTTTTAACAGGAAAATACCGAGGACCAGCGCACAATGCATGTAATCTGATGTATCAAGATTGCTCCATAGATCCAGTCATTTTTCACAATTTATCTGGATATGATGCTCACTTCATTATTAAGGATATTGTGAAAAATTATTAAGCGCTCTCCATATTTTCTACACTTGAAGTACATCGCATTATTATATTTTTCTTTGGAATGTACTGATGTATAGTCTTTTCAGTCTAAAGATTGTCTTTTTCATGTAAATTTGTTTAGTTTTCTCTCAGTCTTGTACCAACGATGTTAATTGAAAGAACGAAGATTAAAGTTGTATTATCTATTATAAAAGCGATCTCTTGTTATTTAATATCCCAGGTTATAATATTTTAATCATCTGGTGCCGAAACCCGGGATAAGTCCGAGCGTACACGAATCGCGAAAATTAAATTAACACGTCGAAAAATTTGCAAAATGGAGCTTCCAACACGTGCGGGCTATCGAAGCCAGATAACGAAAATCGTAAAGGAAGCTACGGAATATCTAAAATCACCCGACGCGAAGGTTGTAGATAATGAAGAGAAATTGGATACCATGGAAGAGGAGATTTCCGCATATCTTCAACGTTTATCCATCGCTACAGAAAATCTTCGCGCAATTAATAAAGAAATTCTAACGAAAAATATAGAGGACAAGAATGCAGAAAAGGTAGCAGAATATGAAGATGCAGCTGTCGAAGTGATGAGCAGATTACAAGTGCGCTTATCTAAGGTGAAGGCGCGCTTTACTACGCTATATAGTAACAGCAATAATGCAGATGGTGTAGAAAAACACCAAAATATTAAGCTACCTAAGCTACAGCTAAGTTAAAGAAGTTCACTGGGGATTTCGCAGAATGGATCCCCTTCTGGGAAAATTTCCGTACAGCCGTTCACGAAAATGATCAAATATCAAGCGTCGAAAAGTTTAATTATTTGCAATCTGTTTTGGTGGGAAATGCAGCGAAAACGATAGCTGGCTTCACTCCTTCAGCGTCATGTTATGATGGTGTCATTTCACTCTTAAAAGAGGAATATGGTGACACAGAGAAGCTAATAATTATGCAGCAATTAATGGCGCTACCATCAGCACATCACAAAACCGACTCAGCGGGACTAAGGCAGCTGTATAATACAGTAATAGCTTGTAGTCGTTCCCTCACTGCATTAGGAATTCCATCGTCGCCCTACTACATTATGTTAAAGTCGATCATGCTAAAATGTATGCCCAGTGAACTTAGAATTGATTATCACCGTATTCAAAAGGAAGCTTCAGAGAAAGAAGAAGAAGGAGGTGATGCGACAACTGAAAGCAACTCTACGTTATCATTTGAAGGTGATAAGCAAGTTAAAAATATATTGCAGTTCTTGAAAAGAGAGATAGAGTCAATTGAGCGAGCCGCCGTTGAGAAAGCACCAAGTAAGCATGCCAAAGTGACACAACCATCAGCAGCCGCAGGTTTATTTACTCCAGCTACGGCAACCGCTTGCTTCTTTTGTAAGTCGACAAAGCATACAACGAAAGATTGTGACAGCGCTGCACATACTCTTGAACACGAAAAGAAGTCACTGAAAGAAGACGGACGATGTTTTCGATGCACAAGAAAAGGGCACACGGCTAAATTTTGTCAATCAAGGGGAATTATTTGCAGACAGTGTAAAGGTAAGCATGCTACTAGTGTGTGCGAAAGAACGAGCAAGCATAAAGAAACCACTGCAAATGTTCCAAAATTGGATACGGAAATGCCAAACAGTAAGGTACTAAGCTTGTGTGCAGCAGGCGAATGTAAACAACATTTTTCGAATGTCTTTTTGCAAACAGCGCGAGTTTTCATATCGGCTCCTTTTAAGACAGCGCGTTTATTTGTTCGCATAATAATAGACGGGGGAAGTCAACGTACGTATATACGACAAGCTGTGGCAAATCGGTTGCAATTACCTGTATCGGGACATGTGAATTTAAATGTGATTCCATTTGGTAAATTTGAGCTGTCAGACTGTAAACCATTCGAAATGGTAAAAGTATTAATGACAAGTCAATATGGTAATCGATGTATAGAATTAGTGGCTATTGCCAGAAATATGTATTGATGTTTTGGCTGCACCTGAAAGTGAGAGCCTGCAACTAAATGGATTGAAATTGGCGGATTCTAATTCTGTTTCTTGTGGACAAGAAGAAGGGTTAAGCATTTTGTTAGGCGCTGATTATTATTGGGCTGTGGCATCTGGCAAATATAAGAGAATCACTAATTCTCTGACTACGGTTGAAACAATCTTTGGCTGGACAATTCAAGGTCCTGATACAGTAATTGGAGAAACGTCTGACAATATAGCCTCTCTTCCTAGTCTGAGCTTCGTGGACAATATGTGGAGCTTGGAACTGTTGGGTATTAAAAATAATGATAACGAGCTGAAATCACTTACTGCGGAACTGCAAGTGAAATACATACGTAAAACAAAGACCCGATATTTAGCAGCTTTACCATGGAAGAATGCAGATGCATTAATAAGCGATAATAGGGAGATTGCTTTATCCAGGTTACGTTCACTCGTAAGAAAGCTGTCTAGAGAACAGCAAAGGCTCTTCGAGTATGATAAGATTATGAGAGACTTCATTTCAGCAGGTTTTGCCGAACTGGCGCCAGCGGATGTTATTAAAGGGGCATATTACATGCCACATAGACCGGTGTATCGTCCAGAAAAGACCACCACAAAGGTCAGGATAGTTTTTGATGCCTCTTCTCATGCGGAAGGTGTCCCATCATTGAATGAGTGCCTATGGACAGGAACTAACCTGCTTCCAGATGTTTTCAAAATTTTGTTACGGTTTCGAATGGGAAGAGTTGCCGTTTCTGCGGATATTGAGAAGGCGTTTTTGCAGATTCTTTTGGAGAAAGGCGATCGTGATTATCATCGGTTTATTTGGTTCTCCGATAAGTTGCAGTCTACGACAGAGTTTCCAGTTTTGAACGAGTTCAGAATGTGCAGGGTAACCTTTGGTGTAACATGTAGCCCGTTTTTGCTATCAGCGACGATACAAATGCATTTGGATGCGGAAAAGGAATCTTTTCCTGAAACTTGTGCTATTTTACGAGATTCCTTCTACATGGATGATTTGCTAGTTAGTGTCGACGATAAAGAATCGGGCGAACAATTTCGTAAAGAAGCGATTGAAGTAATGGCTCGTGCTCACATGAATTTAAGAAAATGGCTGTTTAATGAGAAGCGACTCAGTGATTCTGGAACTGAAAGTGCTAGTGGAACACATACGATTTTGGGTGTTAGATGGAATGTCAGCAGTGATGAGCTCTCAATCAACATTGATCCAGATAAGTTAAAATTTGCAGCTGCAGCTTCCAAGCGTAATATACTAAAACTGATTGCTGGAATTTATGACCCACTAGGCTTCCTATGCCCAGTAACTATAAGACTGAAGATCCTTTTCCAGTCCCTATGGCGCCAAAAATTGGATTGGGATTAAATGTTAAGTGCTGAATTTTTAAAGGAGTGGTATTCTTCTGTCAATAATTTTGAGGACATCAAAAATCAATCGCTCTCTCGGTGGGTAGGATTAACTGCAGATTCGATAATTAAAGAGGTACATATATTTGCTGATGCCAGTTCAAAGGCTTTCGGAGCTGTCGCATTTATCAGAACAGGGAGTCATCTCGATATGAAGGTCCAGTTCTTGTGTGCTAAAAGTCGCTTAGCCCCGTTAAAGGAAAATAGAGCGGATGATCTTAGTCTGCCAAAGTTGGAATTAACAGCCGCTTTAATTGCTGCGAGATTGGCTGCATATTTTAAAAGATCTGGTTTGCCCTTCAAGAAATATTTTTTGTGGACTGACTCGCAAATAGCTTTAAATTGGCTGCGAGGAGAGGCGCAGAAGTGGAAACCATATGTCTTCAATCGTGTGAAAGAAATTCAGGAGTTCACAGAAACAAGTGATTGGCGGTATTGTCCAGGAAAAGATAATCCAGCAGATTTAGTTACCAGGGGGATATCAGTCAAACAGTTTTCATCATCTACTATATGGAAATATGGTCCTGATTGGTTAAAGAAAAGCGTACAAGAGTGGCCAATTCAAAATTTATCAACTTGTGAATCAACAGCTCTCCTGATGACAGTATCAGAATCAACAAGCAGGTCTTCACCTGTTGTCCTGGAACCATTAGTGCCTTACGAGAAATTCAGCAATTGGAAACGACTGTTACGTATCACATCTTATATTATGAAGTTTTTAGATATTCTTATTCTTAAACGAAAATCAGAGCAAAGGTATTTGACAGCTACTGAAATGGACAAAGCGGTGAAATATTGGCTGAGGTATATTCAAAAATTACATTTTCCTGACGAAATTTTATCTTTGCAGAGAGGTAAATTAATAGCACGCTCTTCGAGTTTGTTGACACTTAATCCCTGGTTAGATGGAGAAGGCTTACTTCGCGTAGGGGGCAGATTGCAGTCGCTGAATGAATCCTTAAATGTAGTCAACCCGATCATTCTACCACAATCTAATACGTTGAGTAAATTAATAATAGCCGATACGCATGAGCGAGTTTTACATGGTGGAGTTAATACGGTTCTCGTGCGTTTAAGGGAAAAATTCTGGCTTCTTAGCGGAAGGCAGTTGACTAAGAAGGTCGTGAGTAGCTGTCGAGTTTGTCGAAAAATCAGGGGGCGGCCTGCCTCTCAGCCTTTTGCTCCCTTGCCCAGAGAACGAATGGTAGCTGAAAGACCGTTTGAAACAGTTGGGGTGGACTTCGCAGGTCCACTTTATGTTAATGACAACAAAGGGGAAAATTATACATCCTGCTATTTACTTGTGCTGTTATACGAGCGGTGCATGTGGAACTGGCATACAGCTTATCGACCGAAAGCTGTATTTTAGCCTTTAGGAGATTTATATCTCGCAGAGGGACTCCTCGGATTATCTACTCTGACAATGCAAAAGCATTCAAGAAAGCTGCTGCGGAGCTGAAAGCCATTTTCATTAGCGAAGAATTTAATGGAACGATTAGTAAAGAGCGTGAAGGATATTTTGAAGGTGACCATTTGGAAAGCGAGAGTTAACAAAGAAGAACTCCATACTCTTTTAACCGAAGCGGAGCACATTATTAATATACGGCCACTTACTTATGTTAGTGATGATCCTTTCGATTTGACACCTCTAACACCAGAAAGCTTTCTTGTTTGTTCTTTCTCGGAGACAATCGATCAGCACACGAAGGAACGCATACCAATAACGAGCTCAGAGCTGCGGGAAAAATGGAAGTCGCGGATGAAGTATATATCAGCGTTATGGAGACGATGGAAATTGGAATACCTACGTCTCTTGAGGTCAGCCCATCATTCTAATCGGGCCCTATCCAAGGAGTTTCAACTCGGAGATGTCGTGTTAGTATATGATCCAGCTACTCCTCGCATTCATTGGCGTTTGGCTATAATAGAGACGTGCTTTCCGGGTAGAGATAACAAGGTACGAGCTTGTGAGGTGCGGTTTGCTGACGGAAACAGGATGAAGCGGCCGATATAATTACTTTATCCATTAGAAGTTCGTCCACTCGCTCGCCGGGAGGATGTGAAAAATTATTGAGCGCTCTCCATATTTTCTACACTTGAAGTACATCGCATTATTATATTTTTCTTTGGAATGTACTGATGTATAGTCTTTTCAGTCTAAAGATTGTTTTATCTCTTTTTCGTGTAAATTTGCTTAGTTTTCTCTCAGTCTTGTACCAACGATGTTAATTGAAAGAACGAAGATTAAAGTTGTATTATCTATTATAAAAGCGATCTCTTGTTATTTAATATCCCAGGTTATAATATTTTTTAAAGATATAGCTACAGCCATTCCTGGGAAAGTGCATCTCCTACCAATAAATAAGGAAAGATACATTTCGTTCACCAAGCATGTTGAAGGCAGTCATATCAAATTCAGATTCATCGATTCCTTCTGTTTTATGGCAGAATCCTTAGATAAGCTATCATCATTGCTGCCAATGGATAAATTAAATATTACAAGAGCTGTATGTCAGGAATTGTATGATGATGACTTTAAACTACTTACGCGCAAAGGTGTCTTCCCATATGACTTCGTTGACGATTGGACAAAATTGGATTTCCAACACTTACCGGCGCAGGAGCAATTCTATAATAAAATGACTGACAGTGATATATCTGCTGAGGACTACAGCCGCGCAGAAAAGGTGTGGAGGACATTTCAAATACGGACACTTGGAAAATTCCGATCTATACCTGAAAACTGATGTCCTTCTATTGGTCGATGTCTTCGAGAACTTTCGAGATGTCTGTACAATTTTGATCCTGCACATTATTACACCATGCCAGGTCTAAAATTGGATGCAATGTTAAAATATACCAAAGTAAAACTGGAGCTGATAACAGATGTAGACACACTGCTATTCGTAGAGAGAGTTATTGGGGGAGGTATATGCCAATGTTCCAATAGATACAGTAAAGCCAACAATAAATATTATCGTCCGCGGGAAAAATAAATAAATATATGGATGATTTTAACCCAGATGAAAAACAAAAACACTTGATTTATTATGATGTTAACAACCTTTATGGATGGGCCATGTCACAACATTTACCTACCGGAGGATTCAGATTGGCTGATGTTCCCAATATTGATGTTTTCCAAATTCCTGATGATTCACCAACTGGATACATACTCGAAGTTGATTTAGACTATCCTCCACATCTACATGATAAGCATAAAGACTTACCGTTTTGCTCTGAGCATACAGCACCACCAGGTTCAAAATTAGGAAAACTTTTAACAACATTATACCATAAAGAAAAATATATTATACACTATCGAAATTTGAAGCAATGCTTATCACATGGCCTCCGGATCCTGCAATTCAACCAGCCAGCTTGGCTTAAACCATACATTGATTTGAATACCTCCAAACGGAAACAGGCTACCAGCGATCATGAAAAAGACAGCTATAAAAAGATGTATAACGCTGCGTTTGGTAAAACCATGGAAAATGTACGCAAGTATAGTGACATCAAGCTTTGCGTAAAGTGGAAAGGCCGACATGGTGCCAAAGCTCTGATTGCAGCTCCCTACTTCCACAGTACGAAAATATTTGGTAAGAATTTAGTTGCTGTGGAATTAAGGAGACTGAAAATATTGTTTAATAAACCACTCTATATTGGAATGGCAGTCTTGGAAATTTCAAAAATATGCCTCTACGACTTCCATTACAGTTTTATGAAGCGCGAGTTTGGAGATAAATGTAAAGTCATGTATACCGATACAGACTCCATAATATATGAAATTGAAGAGAGAAACATATATGACATTATGGCTGAAAATATTGATAAATTCGATACAAGTGATTACCCTGTAAATAATAAAGTTCAATATACCGCTTATGAATAAAAAGATTCCTGGTCTTATGAAGGATAAGCTGAACGGGAAAATCATGTGTGAATTTGCAGGCCTCCGGTCGAAAATGTATAGCCTACGCATAAATGATGGTAAAACTGTAAAAAAAGCCAAGGGAATAAAGACAAATGTTGTTCAGAGGCATAAAAAGTTCCAAGACTACGTTGAATGCCTGAATCACAAGCAGCTTTTATCTGCAAATCAGAGCTGCATACGATCGCATAACCACAATGTCTACACCATAAACCAAAACAAGATAGCTTTAAGTCCACATGATAACAAGCGGTATATTTTGAGTGGTACAACGGATACTCTACCATGGGGACATTACTCTATTCCACCAGAGCAACAAGGAGCAGACGCAGAAAACATATAATCTAAGGCTAGTCTAAGATATGTATTGTAAAGAAAAATTGTATTATAGTTTTAGTTTCATTTATATAAGTAATTTGTTTTAATTGTATTATAGTCTAAGATGATATACACTATTGTAAAATAAAGGAAAATATTATAATTATAGGGTAACCGATTTAAGGAAGCCTAATATAGAATGATACCTTAAGAATTAAATGTTAATCTAGAATGATACCTTAAGAATTAAATGTTAATATTATTCAATTTATAATAAATCAATAATAATATTTTATATATGGTATTCTTTTTATTCTACTTCCCTACTAAGTCCAGAGCTCCTGAAGGTATTACTTATCAATATTTGCCCACTACAGCGAGCTCCTAATCGGGCGCTTGAGCGTTTTATCCAGAATGTTAGGACGGCTTGCGAAAAAAACATTTACACGTGGACTCGACCTTGACCCCCTGGCATCACCTTTGAAACCGGAAGGGCGTCTGGTCCTTGACCTTCATCCGGAAGTGTATTATATGTAAGTGTATAATCCAGCACATCACAGGGGATTCCATATTGCTTTTCAAAACAGGTCTGATAACTGCTTAACAGCTTTTAAACAGGTCAGATAACAGCTAAACAGCTTTTCGAACAGGTCTGATAACAGCTTAATAGCTTTTTAAACAGGTCTGATAACAGCTTAACAGCTTTTCAAACAGGTCTGATAACAGCTTAAAAGCTTTTGAAACAACTCTGATAACTGCTTAACAGCTTTTAAACAGGTCTGATAACAGCTTAACAGCTTTTAAACAGGTCTGATAATAGCTTAACGGCTTTTTAAACAGGTTTGATAACAGCTTAACAGCTTTTTAAACAGGTTTGATAACAGCTTAACAGCTTTTTAAACAGGTCTGATAACTGCTTAACAGCTTTTAAACAGGTCAGATAACAGCTAAACAGCTTTTCGAACAGGTCTGATAACAGCTGAATAGCTTTTAAAACAGGTCTGATAACAGTTTAACAGCTTTTTAAACAGGTCTGATAACAGCTTAAAAGCTTTTCAAGCAGGTCTGATAACAGCTTAACAGCTTTTAAACAGGTCTGATAACAGCTTAACAGCTTTTCAAACAGGTCAGATAACAGCTTAACAGCTATTTAAACAGGTCTGATAACAGCTTAACAGCTTTTCAAACAGGGCAGATAACAGCTTAACAGCTTTTTAAACAGGTCTGATAACAGCTTTTCAAACAGGTCTGTTAACAGCTTAACAGCTGTTTAGCTGTTATCTGACCTGTTTAAAAGCTGTTAAGCAGTTATCAGACCTGTTTTGAAAAGCAATATTGAATCCCCTGTGATGTGCTGGATTATAGACTTACATATAATACACTTCCGGATGAAGGTCAAGGACCAGACGCCCTTCCGGTTTCAAAGGTGATGCCAGGGGGTCAAGGTCGAGTCCACGTGTAAATGTTTTTTTCGCAAGCCGTCCTAACATTCTGGATAAAACGCTCAAGCGCCCGATTAGGAGCTCGCTGTAGTGGGCAAATATTGATAAGTAATACCTTCAGGAGCTCTGGACTTAGTAGGGAAGTTGAATAAAAAGAATACCATATATAAAATATTATTATTGATTTATTATAAATTGAATAATATTAACATTTAATTCTTAAGGTATCATTCTAGATTAACATTTAATTCTTAAGGTATCATTCTATATTAGGCTTCCTTAAACCGGTTACCTATAATTATAATATTTTCCTTTATTTTACAATAGTGTATATCATCTTAGACTATAATACAATTAAAACAAATTACTTATATAAATAAAACTAAAACTATAATACAATTTTTCTTTACAATACATATCTTAGACTAGCCTTAGATTATATGTTTTCTGCGTCTGCTCCTTGTTGCTCTGGTGGAATAGAGTAATGTCCCCATGGTAGAGTATCCGTTGTACCACTCAAAATATACCGCTTGTTATCATGTGGACTTAAAGCTATCTTCTTTTGGTTTATGGTGTAGACACTGTGGTTATGCGATCGTATGCAGCTCTGATTTGCAGATAAAAGCTGCTTGTGATTCAGGCATTCAACGTAGTCTTGGAACTTTATATGCCTCTGAACAACATTTGTCTTTATTCCCTTGGTTTTTTTTACAGTTTTCCCATCATTTATGCGTAGGTTATACATTTTCGACCGGAGGCCTGCAAATTCACACATGATTTTCCCGTTCAGCTCATCCTTCATAAGACCAGGACTCTTTTTATTCATAAGCGGTATATTGAACTGATTATTTACAGGGTAATCACTTGTATCGAATTTATCAATATTTTCAGCCATAATGTCATATATGTTTCTCTCTTCAATTTCATATATTAAGGAGTCTGTATCGGTATACATGACTTTACATTTATCACCAAACTCGCGCTGCATAAAACTGTAATGGAAGTCGTAGAGGCATGTTTTTGAAATTTCCAAGACTGCCATTCCAATATAGAGTGGTTTATTAAACAATATTTTCAGTCTCCTTAATTCCACAGCAACTAAATTCTCACCAAATATTTTCGTACTGTGGAAGTTGGGAGCTGCAATCAGAGCTTTGGCACCATGTCGGCCTTCCCACTTTACGCAAAGCTTGATGTCACTATACTTGCGTACATTTTCCATGGTTTTACCAAACGCAGCATTATTCATCTTTTTATAGCTGTCTTTTTCATGATCGCTGGTAGCCTGTTTCCGTTTGGAGGTATTCAAATCAATGTATGGTTTAAGCCAAGCTGGCTGGTTGAATTGCAGGATCCGGTGTACTTTTTTTAGGATGAGGCCATGTGATAAGCATTGCTTCAAATTTCGGTGTATAATATACTTTTCTTTATGGTGTAATGTTGTTAAAAGTTTTCCTAATTTTGAACCTGGTGGTGCTGTATGTTCAGAGCAAAACGGTAAGTCTTTATGCTTATCATGTAGATGTGGAGGATAGTCTAAATCAACTTCGAGTATGTATCCAGTTGGTGAATCATCAGGAATTTGGAAAACATCAATATTGGGAACATCAGCCAATCTGAATCCTCCGGTAGGTAAATGTTGTGACATGGCCCATCCATAAAGGTTGTTAACATCATAATAAATCAAGTGTTTTTGTTTTTCATCTGGGTTAAAATCATCCATATATTAATTGTTGGCTTTACTGTATCTATTGGAATATTGGCTTATACCTCCCCGAATACCTCTCTTTACGAATAGCAGTATGTCTACATCAGTTATCAGCTCCAGTTTTACTTTGGTATATTTTAACATTGCATCCCATGTTAGACCTGGCATGGTCTAATAATGTGCAGGATCTAAATTGTACGCCTTCATACAGACATCTCGAAAGTTCTCGAAGATATCGACCAATAGAAGGACATCAGTTTTCAGGTATAGATCGGAATATTCGCCAAGTGTCCGTATTTCTAATGACCTCCACACCTTTTCTGCGCGGCTGTAGTCCTCAGCAGATATATCACTATCAGTCATTTTATTATAGAATTGCTCCTGCGTCGGTAAGTGTTGGAAATCCAATTTTGTCCAATCGTCAACGAAGTCATATGGGAAGACACCTTTGCGCGTAAGTAGTTTAAAGTCATCATCATAGAATTCCTGCCATACAGCTCTTGTAATATTTAATTTATCCATTGGCAGCAATGATGATAGCTTATCTAAGGATTCTGCCATAAAACGGAAGGAATCGATGAATCTGAATTTGATATGACTGCCTTCAACGTGCTTGGTGAACGAAATGTATATTTCCTTATTTATTGGTAGGAGATCCACTTTGTTACGCTCAAAAAAAAAGAAAAAAATGGTGGAGAACTTGGCAATATCGTGGCGTCATATAAATACCTTTTTCGTTTTGATGCTGCTTTAAACTTTCTTTTTCAGAACCACATACCTACTCCATAAATGCATTGAGCGACCATCGTAACCCCCACTATGCCTCACTAGCAATACACCGAAGTAAAGTTATTACCAGCACGAATTACGAATTTTAAAAATCTGTTTTGTGACATAAGTGCAGTTCCAGTTGCGAGGAATAGCGGAGTTAGCGGTACATCTCATTCTTTCTGAATTTTTTTTTTGCTGTTTGAGTGTCGGTAGTGACCTGCGGATAGTGACGTAGATCCACTAACCTGTGCCAGCAGAAATCATTTTTCAATTGTTTTGTTGGTAATCTGCAATACTACTTATTGTGATCAAATTTTGTCTTGGATTAGTAGCACAGCCAGTCAGAAGTATTTGTATGTAAGATTGAAGTGAGTGTGTTTTGCCTTCCTCCGGGGGAAATACACACAAAATATATATCTCAATTAAGGCTGAGTAACGGCGTAAAGACGCTGTATGTATATCCTAATAGGATTTTGTGAATTGATTTTCTTTAATTGTTAAACACAATATTTTTAACAAAAAAATTTTTTTTCAATTGCATTTTTCTTTTCTTTAATTTAAGAGCGCTTATAAACTGGAAAAAAAACTATTTTCTTTTCTTTTACTAGTTAGTTGGTTACCTGAGGTACAGGTACCTACGTACACAATAGCATTGTGCCCATACGTGGAAGTAGTTATACTATAAGAGTTCTGGACCACTTTTTTAAGCCTCCAGGATTTCGCCACAGATGGCGCCACCGTCGCTAGGTAGTTTGAGTCCATACTAAATGTAGGTTTGTGTCTTGGCCTATTGGTTGTGTCTTGGGTGCACCATTGAGTCCGACTGCGCCCTAGCGGGATTAACCGGTACTACCGGGATGTATCATTTGGTCTTGACTGCGCTCTAGCGACATTAGCAGGTACTAACAGCATGCTCCGGTACTACGGTTTTCTAGCGACATCTGTTCAGGCGCAAACGCCATTTATTGAGTAAGGTTCCCTAGCGGCCTTAGTCGGAACTACCAGCATGCCTTGGTTTTGCTGTTTTCTTTTATTAGCGGGAGAGTTCAACATCATTCGAATTTCACAACATGACATCACCATGAACAGATTCTAGAAGATGTCTGTGAGACATTATCCGATACTGTCAGTATGCTCCGGTACTACGGCTTTCTTGGATGGGTGGTATGGTTCTCTTGGAAGTTTTTTGCTTCACTTTTGGCCCCCACGTGGCAGCATGCTACGGTTTTGGGAAGTTTTTTGCTTCACTTTTGCCCACACGTGGCAGCATGCTACGGTTTTGGGAAGTTTTTTGCTTCACTTTTTTGGATGTGTGGTGCGCCTAAATGTAGGCTTTTGTTGTTTTCAAGTGTTGCGCCTGGTTTTGAATTAATATTAGTAATAATTGATTTTTCTTGAGCGCCTAAATGCAGGCTTTTGGTTTTGAACTAATAATCAAACTTGAGTAAGGTACCCTAGCGGCCTTAGCCGGAACTACCAGCATGCCTTGGTTCTGGAGTCCATAATGTGGGTTTGTGTGTTGATGGTACTGGTTTATGCCTTGGATGCACCATTGGCTCTTGACTGTACTGGATCCGCCATCGGCTTTTGACTGTACTGGATTATGTCTTGGATTCACCATTGGGTCTTGGATACACCATTGTGAGCTTGTCTGGGCTGCATTTGCGGATACTAGCAGCATGCCTTGGTTTTGCTGTTTTCTTTAGAGTGGAAGTTTTAGATATCAGAACGACTTCATGATGCCGCCTTGGTTCAGCTGTAGAGAAATGGGAAGAGCCTGTGCTACATGTTGGAAGGATGAATATGGTTTGTTGATGATTGATAAGGGCAGCTCATTAAACAACGGACGCTACCGTAAAGGATTTGATACCTTCATTTACTATAAAAGGATGAAACATGCGAAATATTCATAAGTCGAAGTTGTAACTCAGCCGAAAGCACACCGAATCCTGTGGAACTGCTGAGTAGATTAAAGCTGTTCACCTGTGATCAGACCTGTTTGAAAAGCTGTTCACCTGTTATCAGAGCTGTTTGAAAAACTGTTTAAAAGCTGTTAAGCTGTTAGCAGAGCTGTTATCAAAGCTGTTTTAACCCCTGTTAAGCTGTTATCAGAGCTGTTTGAAAAGCTGTTAAGCTGTTATCAGAGCTGTTTAAAAGCTGTTAAGCTGTTTTCAGAGCTGGTTGAAAAGCTGTTAAGCTGTTATCAGAGCTGTTTGAAAAGCTGTTATGAGCTGTTTGGAAAGCTGTTAAGCTGTTGTAATGATTAACTATACTTCCCAGTTAATCAGGTAATGAATCTCCAATTATGCCCAGAGGTATCTTCTTCACAGCAGCTGGTGACTTCCGGAAGCTAAGCCTAGGGCCAGCTATGGTTACCGGAGTAATGATTAGGCGTTCTAGTACAACTAGAACTGCCGACTTAATGAGCAGGAAGAATTTGTATTGAAAGACTACTTCTTTTCCTGTCTCGAGAAAGAATGATTTTTATTCAAAAATGTTCTGCTTATATATAATCGACCTTACTCATAAGGTATACAAAAATTCTTGAATTTCTTAACTTACCTACATAATTTCTAAGGTTACCTAAATACAATTTTATTACTTCATATATGACAAAAATTTCAGTCAAAGCAATCATGCAATCGCAATGCAAATCGTTCACAAGAAATGTTGACCCATGTGCAATCACTATTCATTGTCACAGAATACGTAACTTCATGCAATGAAGAGAAATGTTTTTATTACATAATATTTGTTTATTGGTGCCGGCAAAAGAAGGTAAAGGTAAGAATGAATTGGATGTAAGAATGGCTTACATCATTTACACATATGTTGTGTTTATGATTTCGAATGCTTTGGCGGAAGTATTTTGGTGATGCAATTTTTTCGAATATTTTTCACGGCTGTTAGCGTGAAGTAATTTCAAATATTTTCATTGATTGCTGTTTGAATGATTTTATTGTTTCTCATGGGTTTTCTTGATGTTGGGTTTTTCTGTTAATTTATATGAGAGTAGTATGTATGTACTACATCCCTCCCTTTATTAGGAAAAAAAAATTTTTGTTTGAAAAAAAAATTTTTTTTTTTTTTTTGATTTGCGTTTGCATATTATCTTGTCCTACTGTGATGTTTTTGTAAGTAATTAATCTTATTAACCTCTGTCTTACTTTAATACATGTTTTTAAGATATATACTCTATTCTAGTACTTAACTAGTTTATTGTTGTGGATTTCTTTAATTTCTCCATTAATGTTAAGCTTGCTATTTACATTATTTGTTTCTACAACTAAGTACGGTCCTTTGTATGGTGGCTCCGATTTTCTCTTATTCCCTACTCTTATTTTAACTTTATCTCCTACTTTAATATTTAATGGTTTGATGTTTCTGTCATGAATTGTTTTTCTGTTTTTCTTAGTTAGTTCTAATATGGCTTTTGCAAGCTTTTGTGTTTGCTGTATTCTATATTTGACCTCTTTGGCATAATCATCTATGTTATATATTGGACTTATGTCTTGATTTCTTAAGTTGGGCAGTGTTGCAATCTTTCCGTAAATTAGTTCGAATGGTGTTAAATTGGTTTCAGAGTGCGGTGTTATATTGTAGGAAAACGTAAAATATGGTAGCCATTCATCCCATTGGTCGTTTTTACATGTAGAGAGTAAATATTCATTCAGTACTCTATGGTTTCTTTCGATTGAACCCATAGTCTCATGGTGAAATGGGGTTGATGTAACATGTTCTATATGGAAAATTTTGCATATTTCTTTGAATATACTGTTCACAAATTCAGTTCCCTTATCTGTTCTAATTTTTGTGAATGCACCATATTTTAAGATGATCTTTTCAACCAATATTTTCGCGATTGTTTTCGCTTCCTTGTTTCCATCGGGAATGCTTCAACGTATTTCGTCAATTGGCATTGGCATGTTAGTATGTACCTGTAGTACTTACTTTGTCTTAAGGGTCCTACTGTGTCTATTTCTAATGTTTCGAAACTAGTGCTGGGAGTGTCAGTAATTGTTAAGCGTTCTTCTCAACCTTGGTGACGGCTAGGGTGGTCAGCCTATGTAATTCTGCTAACTCTCGTCTATGTTTCACCAGTTTTCCGGCTCGCTTCTTCTTCTTTTTTGTGATATTATGTGCTGTCTTCTGTGTGGGCTGCTCGGCTGCTTTCCTATTACGGTATTCCTCAATGGATATTGGTCTTGGTCCAGCTCTAGGGTCTTCCTTCAGAATTGCTATCAGCTCGGGAGGCAGGGTCGCCATGTAATGATTAACTATACTTCCCAGTTAATCAGGTAATGAATCTCCAATTATGCCCAGAGGTATCTTCTTCACAGCAGCTGGTGACTTCCGGAAGCTAAGCCAAGGGCCAGCTATGGTTACCGGAGTAATGATTAGGCGTTCTAGTACAACTAGAACTGCCGACTTAATGAGCAGGAAGAATTTGTATTGAAAGACTACTTCTTTTCCTGTCTCGAGAAAGAATGATTTTTATTCAAAAATGTTCTGCTTATATATAATCGACCTTACTCATAAGGTATACAAAAATTCTTGAATTTCTTAACTTACCTACATAATTTCTAAGGTTACCTAAATACAATTTTATTACTTCATATATGACAAAAATTTCAGTCAAAGCAATCATGCAATCGCAATGCAAATCGTTCACAAGAAATGTTGACCCATGTGCAATCACTATTCATTGTCACAGAATACGTAGCTTCATGCAATGAAGAGATATGTTTTTATTACATAATATTTGTTTATTGGTGCCGGCAAAAGAAGGTAAAGGTAAGAATGAATTGGATGTAAGAATGGCTTACATCATTTACACATATGTTGTGTTTATGATTTCGAATGCTTTGGCGGAAGTATTTTAGTGATGCAATTTTTTAGAATATTTTTCACGGCTGTTAGCGTGAAGTAATTTCAAATATTTTCATTGATTGCTGTTTGAATGATTGTATTGTTTCTCATGGGTTTTCTTGATGTTGGGTTTTTCTGTTAATTTATATGAGAGTAGTATGTATGTACTACACTGTTGTCAGAGCTGTTTGAAAAGCTGTTAAGCTGTTATCAGAGCTGTTTGGAAAGCTGTTAAGCTGTTATCAGAGCTGTTTGGAAAGCTGTTATTCAGTTAATAACGAAGATGAATGAAAATCTATTAAAAGAAATTATCAAGACTAGGAATGCAGTGTGAAGGTAATTAAAAGCCCTAAAGATGGGCAGGATTGAAGCAGAAGCTCAACTTGAAGAAACCTTTAAGCCGATCACTAAACCCTTAAAAGAGTTTGTTAGAATAGTCAAATACGAGCCACCGGATATAACCAAGTTTGAGACAAAAGATGCGAAAGAAGAAGAAGAAGAAGAAGAAGAGGCAAAAGAAGAAGCCAATGAGATTGTGGAACCTTTTACCCCTCCAAAACGAAAATATGTGAAACTGGAGGCTAGTAGCACACCTATAAATTATGGAGATTATTCCTTAACATCTGAAGAAGAATTCGCAACACCTAAGCATTCAAGAACATTGACAGGAAGGTCTCCTGTCACCTCCCCCGATACGTCTGGATACATAGTTCCAAACTATTTAAAGCTATTCACTGATAATAGCCCTAAAATTGATCCAACCTATGGAGTTTACTATGATGACAACGCGTGGAGAATCGGTAATTCAACGTTTGATGTTGATGATGTAGGAAATATTGTTATCAAGGGGAAGAGCTATAAAACAACTTTGGGATTATGTGAGCTGCTATTTATGAAAGATCCTGTAAAAAGTCTATATACTAAAGAGGATTTAACTAATTATGGAACTATTTTGAGAGATACCAATGCATATAAACGTGACTATGCTGAAGATGGACAAATAAAAGGTACTAGAGCGGCTAAGTATAAAGCTATAATCAGTAAACTTATACAGCATAAAGGCATGGGACTAACGCATCTGCCTAAGGAAAACATTGATCACATTTACTGGGATGATCCAAATGAATTAGTGGATAGACTGCGCCTTCTAATAGCATCAAAGCAGGCTGGAAACACCAGTCACAACAATGAAATTGTATCTATCCTGGAGGAGTTGCGAGAAGCAGATATTATAGTTTAAATACTACTCCATTACCATACTTCATCACAATCTACAGATGAGCGGTGACAAGTTTGGACGTTTCTCTAAGCGAGGATATCTTGGGAAATCAGGTGAGCGTGGGCCAACAGGAGCAAGACACAAACCTACATTTAGTATGGACTCAAACCACCTAGCGACGGTGGCGCCATCTGTGGCGAAATCCTGGAGGCTTAAAAGTGGTCCAGAACTCTTATAGTTTAACTAGTAGTCGCTAGGTGGTTTGAGTCCATACTAAATGTAGGTTTGTGTCTTGGCTCTATTGGGTTGTGCCTTGGATACACCATTGTGTCTTGGATGCACCTTTGAGTCTCGACTGCGCCCTAGCGGGATTAACCGGTACTACCGGGATGTATCATTTGGTCTTGACTGCGCTCTACCGACATTAGCAGGTACTACCAGCATGCTCCGGTACTACAGTTTTCTAGCGACATCTGTTCAGGCGCAAACGCCATTTCTTGAGTAAGGTTCCCTAGCGTCCTTAGCCGGAACTACCAGCATGCCTTGGTTTTGCTGTTTTCTTTTATTAGCGGGAGAGTTCAGCATCATTCGAATTTCACAACATGACATCACCATGAACAGATTCTAGATGATGTCAGTGAGACATTAGCCGATACTGTCAGCATGCTTTCTTGGATGTGTGGTATGGTTCTCTTGGAAGTTTTTGCTTCACTTTTGGCCCACACGTGGCAGCATGCTACGGTTTTGGGAAGTTTTTTGCTTCACTTTTGCCCACACGTGGCAGCATGCTACGGTTTTGGGAAGTTTTTTGCTTCACTTTTTTGGATGTATGGTGCGCCTAAATGTAGGCTTTTCGTTTTGAACTAATAATTAAAGTTAATAGTAGGAAATTTTTGTTCATGCCAATGGATTCTAGAGGGGTGGTATGTGGAATAAACATAGGGGGGGGGGGGGGGGGGGTAATGAAATTTTCATCAGAAATCCTCTACGGGCTCTGGTTTTCGAGATATTAGCAATTAATATTTATATTTCAAGCTATTTTTGCTCATGGAAATGGATTCTTGGCGGTGTGGGGGGGAACGAAGTTTTCATCACAAATCCTCTACGGGCTTTGGTTTTCGAGATATTAGCGACAATTGTTCAAACAATTAGCTAATTGGCAAGCTTTTAAAACAGCTCTGATAACAGCTTAACAGCTTTTAAACAGCTTTTCAAACAGCTCTGATAACAGCTTAACAGCTTTTGAAACAGTTCTGGTAACAGGTGAATAGCTTTAATCTATCCAGCAGCTCCACAGTATTCGGTGTGCTTTCGGCTGAGTTACAACTTCGACTTATGAATATTTTGCATGTTTCATCCTTTTATAGTACAATGAAGGTATCAAATCTTTTACGGTAGCGTCCTTGTTTAATGAGCTGTCTTTGTCAATCATCAAGAAACCATATTCATCCTTCCAACATGTAGCACAGGCTCTTCGAAATGTAACAAACTTCATGTCTGTATTAACATGATCATTATTGATATGTTTCAAATTCAAGTCATCTTGCACTCTTCTAACAAACTCTTTTAGGGGTTCAATGATTGGCTTAAAGGTTTCTTCAAGTTGAGCTTCTGCATCAATCCTTCCCATTTTTAGAGCTTCTCGCTAGTACAATGAAGGTAACAAATCTTTAATGAAGGTATCAAATCCTTTACGGTAGCATCCGTTGTTTAATGAGCTGTCCTTATCAATCATCAACAAACCATATTCATCCTTCCAACATGTAGCACAGGCTCTTCCCATTTCTCTACAGCTGAACCAAGGCGGCATCATGAGGTCATTCTGATATCTAAAACTTCCACTCTAAAGAAAACAGCAAAACCAAGGCATGCTGCTAGTACCCGCAAATGCAGCCCAGACAACCTCACAATGGTGTATCCAAGACCCAATGGTGCATCCAAGACATAATCCAGTACAGTCAAAAGCCGATGGTGGATCCAGTACAGTCAAGAGCCAATGGTGCATCCAAGGCATAAACCAGTACCATCAATACACAAACCCACATTAAGGCCGCTAGGGTATCTTACTCAAGAAATGGCGTTTGCGCCCAAACAGATGTCGCTAATATCTCGAATACCAAAGCCCGTAGAGGATTTCTGATGAAAACTCCCACTCCACACCGCCAAGAATCCATTTCCATGAGCAAAAATAACTTGAATTATTAATACGCTAATATCTCGAAAACCAGAGCCCGTAGAGGATTTCTGATGAAAATTTCATTACCCCCCCCCCCCTCACTATCGTCATTATCCCACCCCCCTCCACATACCACCCCTCTAGAATCCATTGGCATGAACAAAAATTTCCTACTATTAACTTTAATTATTAGCTCAAAACCAAAAGCCTACATTTAGGCGCTCAAGAAAAATCAATTATAACTAATATTAATTCAAAACCAGGCGCAACACTTGAAAACAAGAAAAACCTACATTTAGGCGCACCACACATCCAAAAAAGTGAAGCAAAAAACTTCCCAAAACCGTAGCATGCTGCCACGTGTGGGCAAAAGTGAAGCAAAAAACTTCCCAAAACCGAAGCATGCTGCCACGTGTGGGCCAATAGTGAAGCAAAAAACTTCCAAGAGAACAATACCACACATCCAAGAAAGCCGTAGTACCGGAGCATGCTGACAGTATCGGCTAATGTCTCACTGACATCTTCTAGGATCTGTTCATAATGATGTCATGTTGTGAAATTCGAATGATGCTGAACTCTCCCGCTAATAAAAGAAAACAGTAAGACCAAGGCATGTTGGTAGTTCCGGCTAAGGCCGCTAGGGAACCTTACTCAAGAAATGGCGTTTGCGCCTGAACAGATGTCGCTAGAAAATCGTAGTACCGGAGCATGCTGGTAGCACCTGCTAATGTCGCTAGAGCGCAGTCAAGACCAAATGATACATCCCGGTAGTACCGGTTAATCCCGCTAGGGCGCAGTCGAGACTCAATGGTGCACCCAAGACACAAAGGTGTATCCAAGGCACAAACCAATAGAGCCAAGACACAAACCTACATTTAGTATGGACTCAAACCACCTAGCGACGGTGGCGCCATCTGTGGCGAAATCCTGGAGGCTTAAAAAGTGGTCCAGAACTCTTATAGTTTAACTACTCGTGGATGGCTTGAAGCCATTTACTTCGCGCCGTCGTGAGCTATTAGTATACACGTGGTGAGCAGAGAGAATCACAAAAAGGAATTGTGATATAGGTGTATTATACTTTAAATATTGAAACAGAAATAAACTCTGTCGATGGTTAAACATTAATCATTCAGATAAGAGGAGTGCTTAGTTATAAAATCACAAAAAATTTCACTGAGCCGTGAAGATAAAGTTTGGAGAGTGCCGAACTACGACTTTATGCGAATTATTTGTGTAGAGAAGGGCACAGAATAAATTTCACACTCAATTTTGCGATCCATTTCCGCCATGAGTTAAATAAATTTCATTTTGAAATAGATCTCCGCGATCAACGAAATATCTCGTAGGGTAAGACAACATACATAAGGATTTAATTATTTTCGGCGACGTACGGCCCGCCACCATTTTAGCAGGGGGTGAAATTTTGAATTAGTATTTTTGTTTTTTTGTGAATTATACACCTTTGCATGCTATCTAGAAGTTTGACATCGTCTTAGAAGCAAGGTAGCATCCATTACCTATGGTTTTGCCCATTTATCAATCGATATATTTAGGTCGAGCTATAGTGTTTGTGCAGCTTTTAAGGCCTTAAAGTAATTAGGGTGCTTACATTTTTTTTTAATTATCCCGCAGAATAAGCATAGCATACGTACGTAAGTGAGTTGGTTTGATTTTGATTCTCGTTGGGTATATTATATTCTACTCCTAAATATGTTACATTAATTTTAAGTCTATTGGATCTGATAAAGCTAAAAAAAACTCAGTTTCGCCCAATATTCTCGAAGTTCTCTTCGTTTCACGAGATGCTTCAGGAGTACATTTATACATAGGTATTGTAGAGAGTGATGGTCAAGCTATAAAGGTCGGATACCGAAGCAAGACTCTGTCCAGTAGAATAATTAAATATTTTGGGGTTCCTGGTCAGTTAGGCTTTCAAACTACGCTTTAATGCCATTGAACTTATTTGGGCATTTATATGAATTTGGTCGAAGTGGCCTTAAATAAATTGTAATTGAGTCGGTCGTGTGTTCATCAAACACTAGGCTAGTAACCACCGTCGGCAAAACAGATTTGTGAATACTTTTTTTGAATTTTATTAAGTGCGAAGTTGAAAGAGTAATATTCCGTGGGTTCATAAGGACAAAATCGCTGGAACCTATTTCAGATCTCGTCGTTACTGAGTAAAGACGCAATTAGCATTACTTGGTTATAGCTAGGGGAAAGTTATTAATTCCTTTCGTTGTTTAATTTGTCCATCGTCCTCAAGTAAGCAATGGGTGTAGACAATAGGTGCTATTTCTAAATCGATTTATCAAGCAGATCAAGTCATTTAAAAGTTTTACTATACAAGCTTGGTATAATATTTGGCCACGATATTCAGCTATAACGCAGGCTAGGTCTAACCCACTTTGAAAACTAGCGCGTCTCTAGACGAACCTTTATATAGCCCAAGTGATAGTATACATGAACTTTTAACTTTAAGTTGTAAATAAAATCTCGCAGTTAGAGTCAAAGTATTTAAACTGAAGCTCAGGTTTGGTTTTAATAAGAGGCAAGTCGTCTGAGAGATAATATAGATAGTGCATAGTCTCACAGGTACTCAATATAGTTCTTGTAGCACAGAGCACCGTTTGTATCTTCTAACTCTTGCTGTATAAATTTATAAATTATATTATAAATTTTGTTTTGTTTTTTTGTTCGTTTACTCATAACGCTACGATTATTAGTTTGAAAAGGTTCTGTGTTACAGCATCCACTTTTACTCGTTGAACACATTTAATTAAATCACCGGTAAAAGCTTTGCCATGGAAGTCAATAGGCTGTCTCAGGAAGAACTCGTGTATGAGATCACAATACGGGGGCTTCAAGTGGGTAAAGTTGAGGAAATGCGTTCTAGTCTTCGAGGCGCCTTAAATGCTGAACAGTCAGGACAAGTGTTGCTTATTCGGCCTTATATTTTTACATTCGAACAGGATAAAGAAGCGTTGCGAAAGAAGTTAGATGAAATTCGAGGCCTAGTTGTAGCATTTAAAGGTGATGTTAGTTCAGGGGAGTATAAAAAAATTAGAACTAAAATAGACTGGGCTTTAGGTAGGATTAATAGGTGTGCACCTAAAGAAGAATCTCAACAGAAGGATAAAGCAGATATTAGGAACGCATTAGTTGTAGCTTTGGGTACTCTACAAGATAAGTTGGAAGGCGAAGATGCGGGAACAGATGAGGATGAACACAATGAGAGTCTGTCTTCATCTAGAGTGGTTCGTCAACCTTCACCTAAGGTAGAATTATACAAGTGGGGCATACAATTTTCAGGAGACCCCGGACAGTCTCTGAATTCATTCCTGGAGAGGGTCACCGAGTTAAGCGAGGCTAGAGGTGTCAATAAAACACAATTGTTCCGTTCCGCGTTAGATATTTTTACAGGCAGGGCCCTTATATGGTATAGAGCCAATAAGAGCAAGCTTAAATCATGGCCAGAATTAGTGGCGGAGCTTAGGAAGGAATATCTACCGCCGAACTATGATGACCGACTCATCGAAGAGATTAAGCGGAGAACGCAAGGGAAAGATGAGAGCATTGGGACATATGCCGCCGTGATGAACAGTTTATTCACGAGGCTTAGTCAACCCCTACCGGAGACACACCAACTAAAGATTATCAAGCGCAACGTTGCACCCTTTTATCAGTCACAGCTTGGACTAACGGAGCTAACTACTATCCAGGATCTGGTAGACCTAGGTCGAAAACTGGAATCTGTCCGCGTTTCCGTGGAGTCATTTGTACCTCCTCCCAATAAACGCAACTCTCACTTGCTCGAAACGGGCCTGGCATACGTATCAATAAACCAACCCACAGTAGCGTCTACGAATAGTGAGGGTTTCCACCAGTACCCGAGGAGACAATATAGATGTTTTAAGTGTAGTCAAGAAGGACACATAGCCAGATTTTGCCGAGCCCAGACGGGACATAGCAATTATCCTATTAATAATAATAACCATCGAGACAATAGAAATACTGAAAGGACTCAAGGAAACCCTCCAACACGTCGCAATTATTCTAATAACTTATCAAATTCCAACCCCGTATCGGGAAACGGAAGACGAGCTCAGCAGTAGCCGGCGAGTTGAGCTCATATTTGTCCCAAAGTGCCGCGACTTCTAATGAATCCTCTGAGCCGAAAGACAAAGTAAGGGATGCACTTGCATGTTTGATGGATTACGTCTTTACCAAGGTAGAGAATGACGTGCGCCCCTACTTGGAAGTGCGAATATTCGGAGTAGATTTTGTAGGGCTTTTGGATTCAGGAGCTTCACGCACCATTATTGGTGGATCCGGGTGGGACGCATTACGCAAGATGGGACTATGCATTAGAAAAACTAGATATGAGAACGTGAAATTAGCAAATGGGATTGATGTCGCGATATTGGGTGAAATAAATATACCAATTGAACTGGAAGGTCAGATAAAAACTCTGAAAGTAATAGTCGTACAAGAAATACCGTATTCTATCATATTAGGAGCAGATTTTTGGAGAAAGATGAATATAACCGCAAATCTAACTACTAATTCCTGGAATTTTAAAACAAATGAGTCAGTAAACTACGTGTCGGCACTAGAGAGCAAGTCCAAACTCTCTGCTCAACAACCAATGGACTTAGATAATATAATAAACGATGCTAAGGTGAAAATGGGCAAGGGACTAGGCTGTATTTCAGAAGTCGAACACACAATCGAGACGGATTCCAGTCCGATTAAGCAGAGGTATTATCAGGTTTCACCTGCTATGCAACGAATTATCGACTTGGAGTTAGACGAGATGTTGAAAGAAGGTATAGTCGAACCATCCAACAGCGCGTGGTCATCTCATGTTGTGATGGTTCGAAAAAAGGATGGGACCTATCGTTTCTGCGTCGACTTTAGAAAGCTAAATAAAGTCACGAGGAAAGATGCATATCCCTTACCATACATCTCAAATATTCTGGATAAGCTCCGGGATGCCACTTATATGACCTCCTTAGACATTAGATCGGCCTTTTGGCAGGTCCCGATGTCACAATCCTCTAAACAGTATACAGCTTTCACCGTGCCCGGCCGCGGACTGTTTCAACTTCGTCGAATGCCATTCGGCTTAACAAATTCTCCTGCCACATGGCAACGACTTATAGATAGAATCTAATCAGGAAACTTGAAAGACCATGTTTTTGTTTACCTAGACGATGTGATCATAGTAACCAAGACTTTCGAGGAACATAAAAAGATCTTAACACCTAGATATACTATGTAATGCCGGTTTAGTTATCAATTATGCAAAATTTGAATTCTGTAGGCCACAGTTGAAATATTTAGGCTACTTGGATAAGCTCGTGACTGCCCCCATACTTACCTGTCCTGATTTCAGTCAGCCATTCATAGTACACACTGATGCTTCGGGTTATGGCATAGGTGCAGTATTAACTCAGGAAATCCAAGAGGAAGAGAGAATAGTAGCATATTTAAGCCGATCGTTGAATAGATGTGAAAGAAACTATTCAACGACAGAGCGCGAATGTCTAGCAGTGATCTGGGCCGTTGAAAAGCTGCGACCTTATCTTGAAGGCACGCGGTTTACAGTAGTTACTGACCATACCTCATTGGTGTGGCTGCACAATTTGAAAGATCCGTCTGGAAGATTAGCTAGATGGGCTTTACGGTTGCAGGAGCACGAATTTGACATCATCCATCGGAAGGGTAAAGAACATCTACTACCTGACTTTCTTTCTCGAGCAGTGCCTGTAATGAATTGTGTCAATGTCGAACCAAAACCCAAAGACGATTGGTATAAGAGAATGGAAAATAATGTAAGGGAAAAACCAAGTAAATACCCTGGCTGGAAACTTGAAAGTGGGTTTCTCTTTAAACATTTTAAGCCGAAATACGCAGCATTAAATTTCGAAGTAGACAACTCGAAGCAGGTGATATCGAAGAGCGAAAGAAAGGAGCCTATTTATAAGGCTCATGACATTCCTACTTCAGGTCACTGCGGAGTACAGAAAACCTATGACCGACTAGTCCAAAAATACTATTGGCCTCAAATGAAAGCGGATATTGCAACGTACGTGCGAAAATGTACGACTTGTCAATCTACCAAACCAGTGCTTCGGAAATCAGCAGGATTAATGGCTACCCGGAAACTTTCGAATAATCCTTGGGAAACAGTAAGTGTAGATCTCATTGGACCGCTACCTCGTTCAACCAGAGGTTATGTCTACATAGTCACAGTAGTGGACCTATTTAGTAAATTCCCGATGCTATTCCCCCTTCGGGCGGCGACCGCGAATTCAATTAGTACAGCGTTAGAAGATTCTGTCTTCCTACTCTTTGGGGTGCCGAAAACGTTAATATGTGACAATGGATCCCAGTTCAAGAGCCGGGAATTCCAAAGATTGTGTGCGGGTTATGGCATTGAGATTAAATACACTGCGTTTTGTCATCCCCAAGCAAACCCGGCTGAAAGAACGAATCAAGTTATCAAAGCGATCCTCAGGGCTTATGTTACGGAAAACCACCGTAAGTGGGATTTTTATTTAGCTATAATAGCTTGCGCTATCCGTACAGCAACCCAGGAGTCGACAAAACTCACCCCCTTCTTTATAAATTTTGGACGAGAAATTGTACTCAATGGAAATGGCCATGGTAGGCTAAGTAACGAAGAAGAGTTCAATGCCGAAGAAAGGTCGAAGGCTTTAGAAGAAGTTAGGAACGATGTAAGGAAAAGGCTTCGAAAAGCAATGGAACATAGTAGGAATACCTACAAACTCCGAAGGAGGGATGCTAGATTCTATATCCACGATTTAGTCTGGCGAAAGAATTACGTGTTGTCCCGGCTGGAGACGACAGGTCGCCTCTATAAAGAATTTCACGTAGTAGCAATGTGTAACTCAACGAAGGATTTATATTCCTATTTCGCGTCATATTACTTGTTTTGTTTTGAGATTTCAAGTAAATCTCTCGGAGGAAGGGGAAGTGCGTTACGCTCAAAAAAAAAATTAGTGGAGGTCTTGGCAATATCGTGGCGTCATATAAATACCTTTTTCGTTTTGATGCTGCTTTAAACTTTCTTTTTCAGAACCACATACCTACTCCATAACTGCATTGAGCGACCATCGTAACCCCCACTATGCCTCACTAGCAATACACCGAAGTAAAGTTATTACCAGCACGAATTACATATTGAGTTGATCAATAAATGGCCCAATCATCTATTGGAAAGTAACGCGGAAGACCAATTTGCGGAAATCAGCCTTCAAAAAAAATTAAGGGAATAACCCACCTCACTCGTCATGGTTTGGTACCGAAGACGTAAGAACTCACACGCTCGGGAATTGTCGAAGTAAAGTATTTATAGTATTTATAGTGGAATTACAACCTCATTATTGTTAGAGGCTTATTAGCATTAAGTAAGGTATACAATTAGTTGCAGTAGTCGAACCAAATCGTAATGTTCTAGCTTATTAGAGACCAAGAATAGGTACAATTAGCTTTAAGAAGGAAAAAAAACGTTAATAATTTATTAGAGTCAAGCAATCCGGAATTAATTCTGTAAGCATAGCCGCTGAGCCACTAAGATGGAAAAGAGTCCTGCCAAAAGATTTTTTGTTACGAAACTCACGCCGTTGTCCGTCATGCTTCTACCAATCCGTCGTAGTAATGTCAATCGCTCAAGCTAGTCCAGACTTCTCGAGATCAGTCGTCAAGAATTACAATAAAAGAAACAATTAAATTATCTAAAACTAAATATTGTAACATGCAAAACAAAATAATTAAATTAGCCATATCCTTAATAATGAAGTGAGCATCATATCCAGATAAATTGTGAAAAATGACTGGAACTATGGAGCAATCTTGATACATCTGATTACATGCATTGTGCGCTGGTCCTCGGTATTTTCCTGTTAAAAGAAATTATGAAAAAATGAATGGAATTATGATTCTCAGTATTTACCAGTTAAGTGACAATGATCCCGGACTCATTCCTCATCGGCTGCAAACGTTTTTTCACATATATGGCAGCAAGTATTTTCCATATGCGATCGCCGTTCCCCTTTAGTCAGGGGCTGCATTGGTCTAATATTCAGCTTTTCCTGTACAGCTATGAATGCAATCTTTTGCAATTCTAATGCAAACCATTTTTGACAGTCCTTGCCTCGATATGCTCTGTAATATGAGAGCTTAGCATCATGTTTGCAGTGGAAATAGAATCTTATGCTATGAACTTCATGTTCCTGGATTCGCTGTGTATTTTGATCGTTTCCCTGAATCGGCTTCAATATTGACTCAAGATCTGCATACACACAAAACGGGACTGGATTCTTATGGTTATAATTCTTATATTCCAACCATTTCTTTTCCTCTGAGGGGAACATTATTCTGCAGTCGTTTTGCTTCTCGCATTCGGGAGTGTGTGATTCTAATTTTTTTTCAGAGTAAAAGTAGAGCAAACATCTATCACATATATGCCTCTTACGAGTATTTTTTGAAGTTTGTTTCGATACAAGGCGCGAAAGATCTTTAATCCAGCAGAAATGATAACTGCCAGCATCATCATCATCATCATCCATATGATCATTATCCTGGTCATAGTCATCTTGTAACATTAAGAGATTTACATGTCGCTCCATCCTGTGTTTCGTAAGTCTAACTGGAACTGTTGTGAAGAAACGATCTTTATCCAGGATGAACACGTTTATTGATAAATTGTTCTGGTCTTCAAATTGTTTAATCTGCTAAGTGTCATGGGAAATGTTATCCCATTTAAATTTAGTACTGTAGAGTAATGCGGATACGATGAGGTCCTATCGTTGTGAACATTTGCAGGATAAAGCGCTTGTTCGAACCAAACTGATTCGAATATATTTTTCTAAACATTAAAACTTCTGAAAAGAAAACATACTAAAAACAAGGCATGAAAATTTTACAAAAGCATATTGTATCTCGGGTCTTGACTGAGATCAAAATTACTAACATTAACACTTTATTCCTGGTCTAGACGGGAATAAAGAATTGTTCTAATAAAATATTAGAACAGAGGATCTTAACATTAGCTTAAAGCCAACCTCCTCAAATGCCAAATTTAGATTCTCAAAGAAGAATATCCAACTTTAAGTTATAAAGCTATAAAATTATTATCTATCTTTTCGACAACATATTCGTGTGAGAAGGCTTTTTCGACCATGACGCTGATTAAAACAAAACAAAGAAATCGTATAGATGTGAATGCTTCGCTTCGTCTTGCTGAAACTACGCTGAAGCCGCGACTATCAATTATTATAGCAAATAAACAGCAGCAGAAGTCGCATTAACTCCTTTAATCCAGATTGTTTTTAAAATACTGGAAGATCTATAAATATTATTGAAAAGATTTATTTTATTATTTCAATAAACAATGGAATTTAGTGTTGTATTTTGTGAATTATTTTTTTTATATCTTTCTGTTTTAATAAATTTAAATATAGTTATATCAGCATACCGAGTTATTATTATTTAAAAACATATATAAAATTATTTGTTTTGAATAAAAAAATCAATTTTATAAATATTCATTATTTTATTCCAACTTTGATGGTCCGCAAAACATTTTTTGATTTTTTGGTGGACCGCGGATGTAAAAAGGTTAGACCAAAACATTTGGAATTAGCCGGACAATTTTTTATATGGAAAAAATGAGCTGGTACTGTCATAGTATAGTGTTAATTTTCAGTACAAAAGCGGGTTTAAGACAGTGTGTCTGCTGCATATGTGTGTGTGTGTGTGTGTGTGTGTGTGTGTGTGTGTGTGTGTGTGTGTGTGTGTGTGTGTGTGTGTGTGTGTGTTGTGTGTGTGTGTGTGTGTGTGTGTGTGTGTGTGTGTGTGTGTGTGTGTGTGTGTGTGTGTGTGTGTGTGTGTGTGTGTGTGTGTGTGTGTGTGTGTGTTTGTGTGTGTGTGCGTGCGTGTGTGTGTGTGTGTGTGTGTGTGTGTGTGTGTGTGTGTGTGTGTGTGTGTGTGTGTATGTGTATGTGTGTGTGTGTGTGTGTGTGTGCGTGTGTGTGTGTGTGTGTGTGCGATTCTTTAATAAAAGTTTTTCTATTCCATTCTAACTAAATGCTGTACTACACACCAATTGAATATCTGTAATGAATAAAAAAACTCAATGCTGGTAACCCGAATGTTCGGAAGGTATGTTTACACCACTTGTATACTTGTTACTAAAAAGAAGAAGAAGAGTTAATTAATTGCAGTACAAAGTTCGGGAATTTTAAAGTCGATTATCTCAGAAACTATAACTTTCCGCGCAATTTTGTTTTCATATTTGTGATTTGTGAGTAAAAAGGGAGTAGTGTGCAAAGTTTGAAGAAAATCGGTGCCGTTTCAAACACTGGTCCTGTTCCCAAAAGCGGCCTCAGAACCACCTCAAAATTGCTCACCGTACCTCCAGAGGAAGAAGAAGATGCAAATGAGTTGGAATTTTCCGGACACGTTTTGTAGGAAAAAAGTAGTCCTATGTTCTGGACAACAACTAATATTCCTGCCGAATCGTCACGCAGGTAATAAATTAATGAAAATTCTTTTAAATAAAATTTTAACTTCACACAATTTCCTCCACAGAATGTTCCTGCTGACGCACAGGTACCTAATTAATAAAATTTCATTCTATTATAACTGAACTCACAAAAATCTTCCTTTTAGGAATGTTCCTGCCGAATTCTCGCGCAGGTATAGGAATTCAACTGCTCACAAATTCTTTTCCAGAAAGCTCCTGCTAATTTCGCACACAGGTACTTAACTAGTAAGATTTATTTTTAAATAGGAATTCAACTGTGCACAAGTTCTTTTCCAGAAAGTTCCTGCTAATTTCGCACACAGGTAATTAATTTTCCGCGATTTCTTGTCGGACTGTTTGCAAATTTTCCCCAGCGATAGGCGTGCGAAACAGTTCCCAATCTTAACAAGCTAACAGTTCTATAGAGCCACACGCGGGAGCTCCTAGAAGTTTTCCACGGCACAATCGATATGTAAAAAGTCCGTGATTTTCCACGGCGTTAGTCGCGGGCCTCGTCCACAAAATTTTCCAACGCGATAAATGACCAAAAGAAATATATTTTTAACGAATTTCACAAAATCTATAGGTACTTGACAAAAGGAAACCACGCACGACTCAAATTTCTGGTGTTAACCCAACGACATCCAGCAACGAACTCCTCGATTCCACGCAGTCTCCCTACATGCAGCCGTTCTTCGCTTACCACCACCGACAGGCGCGCACTTCTCGTTTGTTCGGGCTGCAATCGAGATTTCTGCGCGCTGTATGTACGGGTGTGCGTGTATTATTTTCGGCAAAATCGTTCCGCTCGAATATTTTATTGTTCCAAAAATTTCTCAGAATTTCGGGCGGGCTTGCTGTAATGCACTGCGTGATGGTATCATACGATGCCATTACAGCTAGGCGAGTTACCGTTTTTGTCGGTTGGATGTTGATGGATAGCGGCCAATTTCGAACGAAAAATTTTAACTTGTCCGCGTTTTGTACGATTTGGAATTTTTCGTTTGTGAAATATAATCTGTTGTTGTTACATTTTTTTCTTTTCAGGGTTTTACGGAATTTGTTTTGCAGGATGGTTACAATATAGAGAAGTAGCATAGGGCTACTTCTCAAAACTGTATAACTTTTATTTTCAGGATTTTTTTTTTTTTTGAGAAGTAGCATAAGGCTACTTCTCGGAAATATATGACTTTTATTTTCAGGTTTTTTTATGGGTATGCAGAAGTAGCATAGGGCTTCTGCTCGTAAATATGTACATTTTCGCCCCTTTTCAGGCACCCTGGGAAAGTCATGGGGGTTTCTCTACAGAAGGTAGAGAAACCGAAAGAAAGTAAAAGGACGAAGAGGGGAAGGAAAAGGGTAGCGTACGGGGAATACGCTACACCGTCGGGACGGCCCACGGCGATAAGGGTCTCACGCCGGGCTTTGACACGCGACATGAGTCAGTGTAAGCAACAGAGGAAAATAGGTTCACCCACAACGCGCCCAACGTGGGGACGACCCACCAGAGTCTCAAGCCGGGCATGCGATAAACCCTGGGTTGTTGAGCAATAAACGTCGCATCTGCGGCCATAATCCTAGCTCACCTTGAACGAGGGAGGATCTATCAACAGATAGACTTCGTCTATCAACTCGCCTCGCCCAATGAGCTGGCCAGGAAGAGGTGCAGCGATCGGTTTATGACGTATGGGAATGCTCGGCCCGAGGCCACAAATTAGTCGGTGAGACGCCCTCCTTAACGTTCTGTGTTCTGCTGAATCCGGTCGCAACACCCCGGTAATCCCCCAGTCCCAAGAGAGGAAATCGCTTCGTAACAGATAGAATTCATCTATCAACTCACTCAGGACGACGGAAATCCCGCGGGATGCAGCAAGCGGGTTCAAGCTCTAAAGAAATTGAAGAAAGGACAGGACAGTAAAATCCTTCAAATGAAGGCTGACCCAGAAGGGATTAGTAACAAAGACTGAGACCAAGTAAACTTGATAGTTTAGAGAAAATACACCATATAAAAAAAAATTTCGCTGAGACCCCATCCGCACTCGCTGACGCTGTGACATTCTTTTATTGGAAGGAAATTGAAGAAAGGACAGGAAAATAGAATTCTTCCGGTGAAGGCTAACCCAGAAGGGGTTAGTAACAAAATGAAAGCGGTTTATCACCCACCACTGAGGAAGTAGTAAGTAAGTGAAGCTTGCCGGATGCCTTCTTAGGGCTACCGAGATCTAATCAACTTTGATCAAGACTTTATATCCTGAGCATGGAAAAAAAACAATCCCCCAAAAGAAAAGCCACAAAACAACTTTTATACACAATGCCTAGACAAAAAAAAAAGCTCCGCTCACTATACGCACTACTTGGATTACATCGAAGTGGTTCCCCTGGAACTGGACAATTATCACGATAACAATATGAATAAATTTTGAAAATAAACGCCAAAAAAAAAACGACTGTGATATTGGTAACAATATACGTGTACGTTATAATAATCAATAACACTAAAGTGTGTCACTCTACTAATAGTTGAGATTGAGTCCATGAATAAAATTTACAACGTAAAAATATACATATAGCGTCAATACTAAAATTAAGCGTCGATATTTTCTCTTCATGAAGGGCGTCGGCATGACGGCACGACGAGAGGTGAGACACACCCGTTCCAACACACGCAAGAAAAAAATAAAAAAAAAATAAAACTTCAGCCACTGCTGAGAAATAAAAAAAACAAAAAAAATGTTTTTCCTTATATCTCTCTCTCTCTCCTCTCGAATACCCCCAAGGCGCTCGCTCAGAATCCGGCTAGTCGCTAAGCCTTCGGTCACTCCATACTACGATGAGCTCTAACAGGAAACGTGTACATGGGGAAGGGGAAGGTTGGTGCAATGTCAGAGATCGGAACTTGAAGTTGCCGTCTCACAATGCATGATCGTGACAAGCACTCCCTTAGTCAAGGACAAAAATCAAGAGAGATGAACATCGTTCATCAACTTCACAAGGGACTGAGGTCAGCAGATCAAGGAAAGGTGGGAGGTCGGCGATTAAGTGGCTGCTGGTACTCAGGATAGAAGTCGTAGCGGTGCTATATATGTATAATGATATAAAACCGAACGGGACAACCCAACTAAATTATGTAATAGTAATCAAAACTAACGCTCGATATGACCAAATCAAAGGAAATCGGTAGCTATACTAAGGATAATCATAGTGCGATAACGCCAACTATGCTATACCGAGGAGAAAAAAAACCTGAAATAAACTAACTATAATTAGAATATATGGTAACTAAAAGACTATAAAGATAAGCAGCCGACGACAATAGCCAAGATGCTATAAGTATACCTGGGCTAGTACCGAGAGAACTATGCGATATATACTACCCATGGCAAATATATAATAACTAATATACGATTACGACAATCCGCGATAATACCTATATAACTTATTTTCAAAATCGGTAGCTAAGCACAATGAAGGTAATTATGGAACGATAAAGCTAACTAATGTATACGATACGATAATCTTATCTAACTACCCAAAACCAAATAAAACGATAACTAAACTACGCGAGAAATAACCAGTATAAGCTAACGGTTATCTAAATAACAGCTAGAATACAATACTGTGTCTGACTTAATATCGAGATCACTAAGACGGTAATTTAGATAAAATGCAGATGGCTATGATAGGCTAAAGCTAAGCAGAATACTAACCTAAATCAGATACGATAACTAAAGGTGATTAAAACGAGATAAGGTTAACCGTAGAAAGCCAAGACCTGTCCTACCACACAGGTAAGTACACAAGTTTGAGGACAACCGAAATTGCACGAATCTTAATATGCTAGACGGAAGCAACTAAGCTATGCTAACTACAATAAAAAAACACTCGCACGCTATTACGAAAATTTAAGGTAACTGCTATGAGATACGATAACTAATATAATCTAAAAGTAACTATGAAGATAACTAGCACAATCTACCGATAACTATGCTAACGATAATTAAGAGATGTGCTACAAATATACCTGAGCTATAGTTAAGGTAACCAACTATGCCGAATCCTAAAATATGATGCGCAAAAATAACTGGCCTACGATAAGAAAATTCAAAATAATGCTATAATGCGATTCGACAAAAGATAAGACAACTATGGAGATACGCAAGGTATTCCAGTCACAAGATAAAGGCATAATAACCAATAGTACGGTCTTCTTCCTGGAACCAGCAGAAGTGAACGGAAATCGTATTCCAATAGTAAGCATCGCATACAACGTTCATCGACCACTAATACACTTAGCCTCCCATCACTAGAATTAGGGAAGGTTCATGAGGAGCGACACAAAAAAAAGGAATCACCTTCGCCTCGTGTGGGACTCCGCTCCAAGATCACCGTCCCGGCATTGCATCGATCACTCCAAGTCGGATACCAATCTAGAGGATGCTCAACAGCCATCCTCCCGTCAGAGTGATCGAAGCAGCCATAAACGGATCCATGGGAGCGGAGCGCCACGCAAGCGCGAAGAGTTAGAAAAAGGATCATTCGAACCGCCAGGCTGCATCAACCCAACAAGGACAAGGTCGCAATAGATGAACGTAGTTCATCAACTTGTTGAGTTGAGACAGACGTGCGGTTCTTCCGGCAGGCCTGCATCGAGTGGTCAGATTTTCAGTGGCCGCGAACCGAAGCTTGCTTCAACGATGGTACGCGTCGCGCACAAAGCTCGTCGGCCACCGAAGAGACAAGCACTTCAACCAGGCCTTCCTCACTGCGTTCAGGTGACGTATTCAGTTCGACCTCCGTCGGACGATACTCATCCACCTCTTCCACTCTTTGGCTGCGATATGTATTCCAGCTGCATGCGATTCGCTGTTGCGTCGCCTGTATTTGAGTCACTAGACTCCGGAGTTGGTGTATGGTGTTAGTGGGATGAAGGCAAACTTTCTGCTGAATGTCTGGAAGCATATTCGACTTTTCGATCTCTAAGAATTCTCCGTCCGCCAAGGGACTTTGCAGTTGATCGCGCAACTGTACCAGGTGTTGATGGTACGTAGCAAATGACTCCCCTGCTTTCTGTTTTCGCAACATCAGCTGGACCTTGACCTTAAGGTCATCTTTTGGTACTCCCCATTCAGCTAATAGAGCTGTCTTTACATACTCCCATGAAGGCGTGGAATTTTGCCTCAGGAGAGACCAGTACCAGTCCATAGCTGGTCCAGAAAGCAAGGTTGTCATGTGCCTTACCAGAATATCGAAATCTCCTTCTAAGGCCGAATACGTCAAAGCTTCCACTCTAAACACAAACTCGTCAACAGTGAGCCGTGAGCTGTCGCCACTATAAGATAGATTCCATCGGCGGATGGGGCTGCCAGAACGTCATTGTCCTACGCCTGCAGGGATACGAATAGGTGGAACTGGTGGAAGTGGTATAAAATCTGGTCTAGGCTGACCAAGAGCTGAATGCGGTCTATTTGACGACTGCCTACGCAAGTCGTGGAATTCTTGTGATGGTCTTGGGTCGCCCATGGACGGAGGTGGTCTTGAAAAAATCACGGGTGACATTGCTGCTGAGATTTGTTGTCGGACACTAGTTACTAGTTCAGTCCGCAAGGCATTGAGGCTCTGTTCGAGGCTTTCGCGTACTAGGTCTTGCATTTGCATGCGTAAGCCTGCCATCAAAGCATCCGTAGCTGCTGAGGTATGTCCACTGCCAGAAGGCAGTGGGCTATTTCGTCGCGAGTTGGTATTTGTGAAGGTCATAGAATGTAGCTCTGGCATTCCAGGTGATAGAGAACGTCGACTAGGTGGTGGAACTGTCAAAGTTGGTAACTCTAGTGACGGCATGGGAGGCAATGGATCGTGACTGACAGACTTTACGGGCTCTGTCATCTTCGGGACAGCACCAGTATACTCAGTGAAACATACTGAGTGAGATGAGATCTGCACATCGGGCAATTTGAATGCTGTACAATACACGTTTTCAGACATGCTTTGTGAAACACATGTCCACAGACCATCTTCACTGGCTTCCTCTGTCCTGACCAGTCGCTCTCTAGACAGACGGAGCACGGATCTGGCAACAGCATCGGTACCCCAGTTGCTCGCGGTGGTGTTCGCGCTGTAGCCATTGTATAAAGATTTGCTCAGCAGTCTCACCTCGATAAATAGCAGTGTCTATCTCTCAGTCTATATTCGGGAATAGTGAAGTTCTGCCTTCGTGCAGAAATTGGACAAAATAAAAAAAATCGTGCGAAAGTCGGACGTACAAGAAATGTATGGACAATCGTCGACTAGCACCAGGACAGAATTTTTCTTCAAAACAATATGGGAATTCGAAATTTTCATCAACTGAAGGTTGATATACAATCTACGGGTTGATGTGCAACTGCAGTGTTGTTATCTAACGTATCTCTCTATATATAATTATATATATATGGGCTCTTAATTCACGACTATGGCCTAATATATACGCAAAGTTATACGATAAGGATGAAGAAGATTCCTAATTTTTCCTTGTCAGTAGCCAAAATCAACAAGGTTCTTCAAAAGTAGCTAAGGGTTAATTAAGCTCAATATTAGAATATGTTTGTCTATAAGCTAGAGTCAGGATCTTGTGACGACAAAAAAGTCGTTAAAAATGTTCTACGAGCTATACTCAATCTTCGCTGCAGAAAAATATCAAAGTAATTCATACGACCTAAACTCACGTTAAGCAAGACAATGCCAAAAACTTCCGAGTTGGACGTTCAAACAAAAAATCAAAAAAGACTTCCATTAAAGCTTTCTCCCTCACTTCCAAGCACTCCCTTAGTCAAGGACAAAAATCAAGAGAGATGAACATCGTTCATCAACTTGACATGGGACTGAGGTCAGTAGATCAAGGAAAGGTGGTAGGTCGGCGATTAAGTGGCTGCTGGTACTCAGGATAGAAGTCGTAGCGGTGCTATATATGTATAATGATATAAAACCGAACGGGACAACCCAACTAAATTATGTAATAGTAATCAAAACTAACGCTCGATATGACCAAATCAAAGGAAATCGGTAGCTATGCTAAGGATAATCATAGTGCGATAACGCTAACTATACTATACCGAGGAGAAAAAAAACCTGAAATAAACTAACTATAATTAGAATATATGATAACTAAAAGACTATAAAGATAAGCAGCCGATGACAATAGGCAAGATGCTATAAGTATACCTGGGCTAGTACCGAGAGAACTATGCGATATATACTACCCATGGCTAATATATAATTACTAATATACGATTACGACAATCCGCGATAATACCTATATAACTTATTTTCAAAATCGGTAGCTAAGCACAATGAAGGTAATTATGGAACGATAAAGCTAACTAATGTATACGATACGATAATCTTATCTAACTACCCAAAACCAAATAAAACGATAACTAAACTACGCGAGAAATAACCAGTATAAGCTAACGGTTATCTAAATAACAGCTAGAATACAATACTGTGTCTGACTTAATATCGAGATCACTAAGACGGTAATTTAGATAAAATGCAGATGGCTATGATAGGCTAAAGCTAAGCAGAATACTAACCTAAATCAGATACGATAACTAAAGGTGATTAAAACGAGATAAGGTTAACCGTAGAAAGCCAAGACCTGTCCTACCACACAGGTAAGTACACAAGTCTGAGGACAACCGAAATTGCACGAATCTTAATATGCTAGACGGAAGCAACTAAGCTATGCTAACTACAATAAAAAAACACTCGCACGCTATTACGAAAATTTAAGGTAACTGCTATGAGATACGATAACTAATATAATCTAAAAGTAACTATGAAGATAACTAGCACAATCTACCGATAACTATGCTAACGATAATTAAGAGATGTGCTACAAATATACCTGAGCTATAGTTAAGGTAACCAACTATGCCGAATCCTAAAATATGATGCGCAAAAATAACTGGCCTACGATAAGAAAATTCAAAATAATGCTATAATGCGATACGACAAAAGATAAGACAACTATAGAGATACGCAAGGTATTCCAGTCACAAGATAAAGGCATAATAACCAATAGTACGGTCTTTTTCCTGGAACTAGCAGAAGTGAACGGAAATCGTATTCCAATAGTAAGCATCGCATACAACGTTCATCGACCACTAATACACTTAGCCTCCCATCACTAGAATTAGGGAAGGTTCATGAGGAGCGACACAAAAAAAAGGAATCACCTTCGCCTCGTGTGGGACTCCGCTCCAAGATCACCGTCCCGGCATTGCATCGATCACTCCAAGTCGGATACCAATCTAGAGGATGCTCAACAGCCATCCTCCCGTCAGAGTGATCGAAGCAGCCATAAACGGATCCATGGGAGCGGAGCGCCACGCAAGCGCGAAGAGTTAGAAAAAGGATCATTCGAACCGCCAGGCTGCATCAACCCAACAAGGACAAGGTCGCAATAGATGAACGTCGTTCATCAACTTGTTGAGTTGAGACAGACGTGCGGTTCTTCCGGCAGGCCTGCATCGAGTGGTCAGATTTTCAGTGGCCGCGAACCGAAGCTTACTTAAACGATGGTACGCGTCGCGCACAAAGCTCGTCGGCCACCGAAGAGACAAGCACTTCAACCAGGCCTTCCTCACTGCGTTCAGGTGACGTATTCAGTTCGACCTCCGTCGGACGATACTCATCCACCTCTTCCACTCTTTGGCTGCGATATGTATTCCAGCTGCATGCGATTCGCTGTTGCGTCGCCTGTATTTGAGTCACTAGACTCCGGAGTTGGTGTATGGTGTTAGTGGGATGAAGGCAAACTTTCTGCTGAATGTCTGGAAGCAGATTCGACTTTTCGATCTCTAAGAATTCTCCGTCCGCCAAGGGACTTTGCAGTTGATCGCGCAACTGTACCAGGTGTTGATGGTACGTAGCAAATGACTCCCCTGCTTTCTGTTTTCGCAACATCAGCTGGACCTTGACCTTAAGGTCATCTTTTGGTACTCCCCATTCAGCTAATAGAGCTGTCTTTACATACTCCCATGAAGGCGTGGAATTTTGCCTCAGGAGAGACCAGTACCAGTCCATAGCTGGTCCAGAAAGCAAGGTTGTCATGTGCCTTACCAGAAGATCGAAATCTCCTTCTAAGGCCGAATACGTCAAAGCTTCCACTCTAAACACAAACTCGTCAACAGTGAGCCGTGAGCTGTCGCCACTATAAGATAGATTCCATCGGCGGATGGGGCTGCCAGAACGTCATTGTCCTACGCCTGCAGGGATACGAATAGGTGGAACTAGTGGAAGTGGTATAAAATCTGGTCTAGGCTGACCAAGAGCTGAATGCGGTCTATTTGACGACTGCCTACGCAAGTCGTGGAATTCTTGTGATGGTCTTGGGTCGCCCATGGACGGAGGTGGTCTTGAAAAAATCACGGGTGACATTGCTGCTGAGATTTGTTGTCGGACACTAGTTACTAGTTCAGTCCGCAAGGCATTGAGGCTCTGTTCGAGGCTTTCGCGTACTAGGTCTTGCATTTGCATGCGTAAGCCTGCCATCAAAGCATCCGTAGCTGCTGAGGTATGTCCACTGCCAGAAGGCAGTGGGCTATTTCGTCGCGAGTTGGTATTTGTGAAGGTCATAGAATGTAGCTCTGGCATTCCAGGTGATAGAGAACGTCGACTAGGTGGTGGAACTGTCAAAGTTGGTAACTCTAGTGACGGCATGGGAGGCAATGGATCGTGACTGACAGACTTTACGGGCTCTGTCATCTTCGGGACAGCACCAGTATACTCAGTGAAACATACTGAGTGAGATGAGATCTGCACATCGGGCAATTTGAATGCTGTCCAATACACGTTTTCAGACATGCTTTGTGAAACACATGTCCACAGACCGTCTTCACTGGCTTCCTCTGTCCTGACCAGTCGCTCTCTAGACAGACGGAGCACGGATCTGGCAACAGCATCGGTACCCCAGTTGCTCGCGGTGGTGTTCGCGCTGTAGCCATTGTATAAAGATTTGCTCAGCAGTCTCACCTCGATAAATAACAGTGTCTATCTCTCAGTCTATATTCGGGAATAGTGAAGTTCTGCCTTCGTGCAGAAATTGGACAAAATAAAAAAAATCGTGCGAAAGTCGGACGTACAAGAAATGTATGGACAATCGTCGACTAGCACCAGGACAGAATTTTTCTTCAAAACAATATGGGAATTCGAAATTTTCATCAACTGAAGGTTGATATACAATCTACGGGTTGATGTGCAACTGCAGTGTTGTTATCTAACGTATCTCTCTATATATAATTATATATATATGGGCTCTTAATTCACGACTATGGCCTAATATATACGCAAAGTTATACGATAAGGATGAAGAAGATTCCTAATTTTTCCTTGTCAGTAGCCAAAATCAACAAGGTTCTTCAAAAGTAGCTAAGGGTTAATTAAGCTCAATATTAGAATATGTTTGTCTATAAACTAGACTCAGGATCTTGTGACGACAAAAAAGTCGTTAAAAATGTTCTACGAGCTATACTCAATCTTCGCTGCAGAAAAATATCAAAGTAATTCATACGACCTAAACTCACGTTAAGCAAGACAATGCCAAAAACTTCCGAGTTGGACGTTCAAACAAAAAATCAAAAAAGACTTCCATTAAGCTTTCTCCCTCACTTCCAAGCACTCCCTTAGTCAAGGACAAAAATCAAGAGAGATGAACATCGTTCATCAACTTGACATGGGACTGAGGTCAGTAGATCAAGGAAAGGTGGTAGGTCGGCGATTAAGTGGCTGCTGGTACTCAGGATAGAAGTCGTAGCGGTGCTATATATGTATAATGATATAAAACCGAACCGGACAACCCAACTAAATTATGTAATAGTAATCAAAACTAACGCTCGATATGACCAAATCAAAGGAAATCGGTAGCTATGCTAAGGATAATCATAGTGCGATAACGCCAACTATACTATACCGAGGAGAAAAAAAACCTGAAATAAACTAACTATAATTAGAATATATGATAACTAAAAGACTATAAAGATAAGCAGCCGATGATAATAGCCAAGATGCTATAAGTATACCTGGGCTAGTACCGAGAGAACTATGCGATATATACTACCCATGGCTAATATATAATTACTAATATACGATTACGACAATCCGCGATAATACCTATATAACTTATTTTCAAAATCGGTAGCTAAGCACAATGAAGGTAATTATGGAACGATAAAGCTAACTAATGTATACGATACGATAATCTTATCTAACTACCCAAAACCAAATAAAACGATAACTAAACTACGCGAGAAATAACCAGTATAAGCTAACGGTTATCTAAATAACAGCTAGAATACAATACTGTGTCTGACTTAATATCGAGATCACTAAGACGGTAATTTAGATAAAATGCAGATGGCTATGATAGGCTAAAGCTAAGCAGAATACTAACCTAAATCAGATACGATAACTAAAGGTGATTAAAACGAGATAAGATAAAAGTAACTATGAAGATAACTAGCACAATCTACCGATAACTATGCTAACGATAATTAAGAGATGTGCTACAAATATACCTGAGCTATAGTTAAGGTAACCAACTATGCCGAATCCTAAAATATGATGCGCAAAAATAACTGGCCTACGATAAGAAAATTCAAAATAATGCTATAATGCGATACGACAAAAGATAAGACAACTATAGAGATACGCAAGGTATTCCAGTCACAAGATAAAGGCATATTAACCAATAGTACGGTCTTCTTCCTGGAACCAGCAGAAGTGAACGGAAATCGTATTCCAATAGTAAGCATCGCATACAACGTTCATCGACCACTAATACACTTAGCCTCCCATCACTAGAATTAGGGAAGGTTCATGAGGAGCGACACAAAAAAAAGGAATCACCTTCGCCTCGTGTGGGACTCCGCTCCAAGATCACCGTCCCGGCATTGCATCGATCACTCCAAGTCGGATACCAATCTAGAGTATGCTCAACAGCCATCCTCCCGTCAGAGTGATCGAAGCAGCCATAAACGGATCCATGGGAGCGGAGCGCCACGCAAGCGCGAAGAGTTAGAAAAAGGATCATTCGAACCGCCAGGCTGCATCAACCCAACAAGGACAAGGTCGCAATAGATGAACGTAGTTCATCAACTTGTTGAGTTGAGACAGACGTGCGGTTCTTCCGGCAGGCCTGCATCGAGTGGTCAGATTTTCAGTGGCCGCGAACCGAAGCTTGCTTCAACGATGGTACGCGTCGCGCACAAAGCTCGTCGGCCACCGAAGAGACAAGCACTTCAACCAGGCCTTCCTCACTGCGTTCAGGTGACGTATTCAATTCGACCTCCGTCGGACGATACTCATCCACCTCTTCCACTCTTTGGCTGCGATATGTATTCCAGCTGCATGCGATTCGCTGTTGCGTCGCCTGTATTTGAGTCACTAGACTCCGGAGTTGGTGTATGGTGTTAGTGGGATGAAGGCAAACTTTCTGCTGAATGTCTGGAAACAGATTCGACTTTTCGATCTCTAAGAATTCTCCGTCCGCCAAGGGACTTTGCAGTTGATCGCGCAACTGTACCAGGTGTTGATGGTACGTAGCAAATGACTCCCCTGCTTTCTGTTTTCGCAACATCAGCTGGACCTTGACCTTAAGGTCATCTTTTGGTACTCCCCATTCAGCTAATAGAGCTGTCTTTACATACTCCCATGAAGGCGTGGAATTTTGCCTCAGGAGAGACCAGTACCAGTCCATAGCTGGTCCAGAAAGCAAGGTTATCATGTGCCTTACCAGAATATCGAAATCTCCTTCTAAGGCCGAATACGTCAAAGCTTCCACTCTAAACACAAACTCGTCAACAGTGAGCCGTGAGCTGTCGCCACTATAAGATAGATTCCATCGGCGGATGGGGCTGCCAGAACGTCATTGTCCTACGCCTGCAGGGATACGAATAGGTGGAACTGGTGGAAGTGGTATAAAATCTGGTCTAGGCTGACCAAGAGCTGAATGCGGTCTATTTGACGACTGCCTACGCAAGTCGTGGAATTCTTGTGATGGTCTTGGGTCGCCCATGGACGGAGGTGGTCTTGAAAAAATCACGGGTGACATTGCTGCTGAGATTTGTTGTCGGACACTAGTTACTAGTTCAGTCCGCAAGGCATTGAGGCTCTGTTCGAGGCTTTCGCGTACTAGGTCTTGCATTTGCATGCGTAAGCCTGCCATCAAAGCATCCGTAGCTGCTGAGGTATGTCCACTGCCAGAAGGCAGTGGGCTATTTCGTCGCGAGTTGGTATTTGTGAAGGTCATAGAATGTAGCTCTGGCATTCCAGGTGATAGAGAACGTCGACTAGGTGGTGGAACTGTCAAAGTTGGTAACTCTAGTGACGGCATGGGAGGCAATGGATCGTGACTGACAGACTTTACGGGCTCTGTCATCTTCGGGACAGCACCAGTATACTCAGTGAAACATACTGAGTGAGATGAGATCTGCAGATCGGGCAATTTGAATGCTGTCCAATCCACGTTTTCAGACATGCTTTGTGAAACACATGTCCACAGACCGTCTTCACTGGCTTCCTCTGTCCTGACCAGTCGCTCTCTAGACAGACGGATCTGGACACGGATCTGGCAACAGCATCGGTACCCCAGTTGCTCGCGGTGGTGTTCGCGCTGTAGCCATTGTATAAAGATTTGCTCAGCAGTCTCACCTCGATAAATAACAGTGTCTATCTCTCAGTCTATATTCGGCAAGTTCTGCCTTCGTGCAGAAATTGGACAATCGTCGACCAGCACCAGGACAGAATTTTTCTTCAAAACAATATGGGAATTCGAAATTTTCATCAACTGAAGGTTGATGTGCAACTGCAGTGTTGTTATCTAACGTATCTCTCTATTTATAATTATATATATATAGGCTCTTAATTCACGACTATGGCCTAATATATACGCAAAGTTATACGATAAGGATGAAGAAGATTCCTAATTTTTCCTTGTCAGTAGCCAAAATCAACAAGGTTCTTCAAAAGTAGCTAAGGGTTAATTAAGCTCAATACGAGCTATACTCAATCTTCGCTGCAGAATAATATCAAAGTAGTTCATACGAGCTAAACTCACGTTAAGCAAGACAATGCCAAAAACTTCCGAGTTGGACGTTCAAACAAAAAATCAAAAAGGACTTCCATTAAAGTTTTCTCCCTCACTTCCAGGAGCCACTCTACACATAAGAATCTCCAGGTCGCTCTCTCTTTCAGGTCAGAAATATTGATGCAAACAAGTGACGTGAAAAATGTCTGAGTCCTCACAGAAATCTGGGAAGAGTCGGGTTGGAGAAGCTAGAGACTGAAAATGATACTAGAGATTCTTCAGCCAGGCAGTTAGCAGTATGCCAACTCCTGATTACTGAAGGTCTCCAGCATCACTTCCATCCTCCAATAACTCTTTCCTTCCTCTTCACGTGATTGTCGTGTCCAGCAGACCTACCAACCGGGCAGAGTCATGAATCTGGTCAACTAATTACCTGGAAGCCAAAAATCCGTCGCACAGATTCACCACTCTGTCCAGCTAGTTGGCCAACAGAGACATGTCTCCGTGCGAGCACAAACAAAAAAAAATTTGTGAGGCCACCTACCATTTCCATGACAGAAGGCCAGCAGAAAAGATCATTCCGAAAAAAAAATTCAGAAAATTCAAAAACTTTAAGACGTTACGTTGCTTTACTTTACTCAATTCAAGTTTCAAAAATCAAAATATCTAAACTTCACAAATCTTCACTTTACTTTACAAACTTTCAAAACTTTCAAAACATTCAAAACTCTCAAAACTTTACGTTACTTTAATCGTTACTAAAAATTCAAAATACCAAAAACTTTACTTTACTTTCAAAAAATTTCTATTACCAAAACAATCAAACCTCAGGTCCACATCTGTTCTCCACTAGATATGAAACTACCGAGTCATACGATTTAGCTACAAGCTAAATGTCCATATCTCAAGTAGCCTCAGTCCCCAGTGTCAAATACATCTGAACACCGAAGTTGACTGAAGTGGCCCCACGTTGGGCGCCATTTTTGTTATGGAACTATAGTGAGTGATTTGCTTGGACGTGAAGTCCAGACTGCCAGCATGAGCTGACAGATCACTCGACGGACAGTGTTGACTGCAGGGCGGCACGCTAGCTCGCCTCAGCTATTGGCGGAGAGTGTGGGGAGGTTCCACAAAAAAAACCTGCCGCTGTCGTCTGCCATAATCAAAAAAAAAATCTCGTGCCTATCAACCAAAAAAAACCGGCACACATTCAGTCCTGAAGGGACTGTTACGTCACCTACCTATATCCATCGTCGAAGGCGCAGATGGTATACCTTCTTTGCCTGCCCCAGCCATCCATCTGACTCTGAGGGCAAGATTTTTCAGAGTCCCTAGTTGACCTGTAAAGAGAGAATAAACGAGCGAACTAAACAACCTCCATGCGATAGAGCGCCAGGATAGTGAAGGAAAAATAAAAAACTCTCAGCAAGTGTCTACTTCTAACGTCCTTATCCAATAGGTGGGCCACTAGCCTGTCGAGACCCTATTAACCTCATAACATGTCTTACTTCTGTACATTTGAGTTAATAGTGTGTCAGTACTCCCATACTATGGAGACGTGCAACAAGCGAATCTATAATAATCGTACAGCTAAGGTACCTGCTATAGAAATTTCATCTTTTAAAATTATCAATGTGGAGACTTTAAATAGTATTAAGATGACATATCAATAAAATTTTGCTTAAATGATTGAAAGTATTATTCACCTAACCTCTATGTCCGTCCATAACATGGCTTGGGTCCCTGAGTTCACCAATGGAGCACTGAATCAAAAATTTTATGGCCTAAGGCCTTACTTCCAGAATAGTGCTCATAGCACTTCTTAGCGAACAGTGACTCAAGAACTTCTTTATTCCTAACAATAGTTGTTGTGTTGATACACAATCCTCCTATTTCGATTTCAATTTACTTTAATTCGGACCACATTTGAATATATCTGAACAAACAATATAACAGCAAACAAAAAGGCAACACTTACGCATGTTTTAATGCTGGGGATCCCACGCAGAGGCGCCTCCGAGATGTTCCGCTGTGCCTGATGAAAAAAAAATTTAACTCTTTGAACCTTAAAGGTCACCCACATCAATGTCGGACTGACTGGCTAAATCGATGTATATATGTATATATGCCAAAAACAATATGGTACAGAATATTATCCTAAGTTTAAATTAGTTTGCACAATGACTTCCCTATGATGACTGCACTCCGAAAATTTCATGATTACTTTCGCTTCAGGTGTCTACAGTGCTTCACCGGGTGTGAACTGACATGCTGACTGCATTAATAACAGGAAGGCTCTGTGTATTTTCGCATGGACGGGACCGTATCTTCGTCGGGAGAGCTCTGGGGCTCACTATCTGTGATCCAACCAGTATGTCTACGACTCAAACCGATGAGATAACGCTTTCAATATTTGTATAGTTCCGTCGTCGACTAACTAACCATCGACTATTAATATCCTAAGTCGATCTTATGTCAAATTCTCTTTGGCTTTGAACGTGGCTTGCTTTTCGACTAATGGTCCAAATGGACAAAAATGAATCTTCTTGATCGCATGTGGTGTACTGGCTGGCAGATTTTATGTGGGGTAGTACGAAAATAATTGCTAGGATTGACAATAAATCAGTATTAGAACTGAAAAATGTTATAAATTTACTTACAGGGTTTTTGGTCTCGTCGATGGCTACGGAAAGTTTTTCTAATTAATTCCTCGATGTGGCTGAGTGTACGATTTTGACACGACAGATAAGTGTCTTCTTCTTTTCTTTCACGTCAACATGTCACACCGAGCTTGAGGAAACGCACTTCTCTCGGTCGGGGTGCGTTCAATCTTTCTGCTTGACAGCAGCCGGCTTACACGCTTCTGTATTTCATGTAGTATATTGCTATATGCAATACGCTACGACCATAACACATTGCACAAAAGCTTATATAAGTTTTTCTCAAATTCATTCTTAGCGTTTTTGCGCAAATTCGCGTTCAGATCTATATATTTTTTCATCCAGTTTGATTGTTTAAATTTTAAAGCTTTGTGAATTTTCGTAATTTTCAAACCTTCTCATAAGTAGTGTTTTAAATTTCTATAATGCACTACATAATTTTTCTTATTATTCAAAGTAGCCAGCATCTTTTGCTCTTTGCAGCCTGGTGGTGAGCATTTTTCTGGGGCCATAGGTAAATCCTTTTGTCTATTATGTATATCTTCAAGATACTCCAAGTCTACTTCTAAGATATATCCAAGTGGGGAGTCATCTAGTGTATTTAAATCAATGGCATCACAATCTTTAACCCACTCAAGTCCTCGGTATGTAAAATATTGCGACATAGCCCAAGAGTACATTGCATTAACGTCAAAATGCACAAGGAAATTACTTGGTTGGTTTGGGTCATATTCCCGCATATATTTATTGTTAGCTTTTGCATACCTCTTGGAACGTTGTGTTAAACCGCCGCGGATGCCTTTTTCCAAAAACATAAGGATATCTACGTCACTGATGTAATACAACTCTACCTCCGTATATTTTAACATATCATCCTAAGCTACGTCTGTCTTTAAATATAAGTTGCTGTATTCGCCTAATGTTTTGATTTCGAACTCTCGCCATATCATAAGCGCGTGTTCATATTGCTCCTTAGTAATGTTGCATTCCGATAAAGTGCAATAAAATTGATCAAAAGGTGGGAGTTGTGTTTCTTGCGAATTTTCCCAATTCTGGATATGCTCATATGGGAATACACCTTTCCTTGTTAAAAGCTTAAGCTTTATATTGTTAAGATGCAGGTACTCTGAACGAACGATTCTTTTTTATTGTAAATAAGACGCTAGTTTATCCAATGATGATGCCATAAACGAAAAGAGTCAATAAATTTAAAACTTCTTTGCAACCTACTATGTTTTCTACCATAGATATGTATTTCTCTGTATTATTTGGAATTATTTTCAAATTTCCAGGTGTAGAGTTAGACATATCTTTTATGAGTAAATGTGCATCATAATTACTCAAATTATGAAAGACCTCAGGAATGGTTCGAGAATCCTGATAATTAATTTTGCAAATCTCGTGAGCAGGACCTCTGTATTTTCCGGTTAAATAGGAGTGATCTCGCACCACTTTTTCTTTTTCCGCAAATGGTTTCTCACATATGTGACAATTCGTAGCATTTACGAAATTTTGTGACTGCTCTGATGTTACCCTTTCATGTTGTTACACTTTCTACGTTTTCCGCTATCTCCTGCAGCTGTTCATTCACTTTATAGTTGTTCATCTTTTTACAATCTAAAGAATGTTTTTCCAAATGCGTAAAAGTATAAAAATAATGAAGGCAGCGATCGCAAAAGAATTTTTTACTGTGATGATTAGCTAACTGAGACGATGCCAAACGAGACAAATTTTTTATCCAAACGTAATGATATATAATTTGATCTTCGCCTTTATCCTCATCATAGCAATCTTGCACCAACAAAATGTTAACGTGGTTCTTTTTCTTATCCTTGGTAAGCCTTATCGGTGCAACGGAAAATTCTCCTATACTCTTGTTTTTCAAACTTTCCTATGTCTGGTCTCCTTACAGGAAAGTAGATTCCTTCTAAATTTAATACAGTAGAGTAGTATGGGTACTTTGTAACACGTTGGGGGTGCTTTTGAGCAGAGTACATTGCAGACACCACCGCCCAAGCAAAGCACGCGTTGTCATTATTTTGAACATTAACGCAAGCATGTTTTTTCATAATAACAGGTGGTAGTTCGATGTAAGATGAACCCAACAGGGGTGTATATTTATTGATGTTAATTGTAATATTTACGACCTCCCTCAAGGCCCAACTAGAGAACCGCTCCTGAAATTCATCCAAATCCGTTGGATAGTTCTCCGCAAACCATTCCCTGAGATTTGTATCTCTTGAAATTACCTTATTCCTTGTGTTTAAATATTTGCACTCTTCGATTTCTTCCTTTTTTGAAAATTTAGTAAATTTACCGCAAAATATAGCATTCACTTTAAGAAAATTATTTGCAATACGGCGAACAAACAGCGGACCACAATCTTCCAAAAATTCAATAGGATCTTTATGCTTCAAGTTTGATTCATTTGATTCTGTTTGCTGTCCATTCTTTCCTATTTGGGCGTGTTGGTTTATATCCTCCTCCTCGTAATAAAGCAGCTTTTAATTTTGTCCTGCATCCCATCATTCTACTAATAACGCTCAATAAATTGTTTATGATACCAATATTTTTAGTATTTTTCAACGCGTTGTTTAAAGATCGTAAATTTTTCGAACACTCTTTGATGCGCCTTTTTACATCTTCAAGGTTTTCTTCGTTAACCGATTTTAATGTTTCTTCCGCGCTTTTTAAATTTTCAGTGAAAGATGACATTTTTACTTTATAAGATTTACTTACTTACGTGAACGTCTTGTATTTATGAATACAATGTAAAGAATGAACTTGCCCAAATCAAATCAAATCAGAGACTTTCTTGCGCATTTAAAATATATTGTCCTTAATGTGTGGTCCTAACTTCCTTGTTAGGATTTGTGGCAGGGTAGATTTAACACTCAGGCTTTTTATTTTGGCCTTGATTTCACAATTGTCTTTTTTTTGTCTTCTTTTGTTACATATATTGAATAAAAACTTTTATGTTTGCTTTGTTTTTGTTGGTTATTACGGCTTCGCGCGCGACACTAAGCTGTTTCCGTGGCGGTTGTTGTCTTGCCCATTTATTCTACTTACTTTTATAGCTTTTAGGATTAATCTTTACTAAAGAGATTTTACGTATGTAATTTTGTTTTGAGAATATGTATTTCCTTCTCTTGACATTGATTGAGCTCATAGGTTAAATTTATAAATTTAGTATACTTTAACTATCTTCTTTCAACGGCGACCTAAAAGGTTTATATCAGGAGCACATAATTTGTAGTGTAAATGATATTTCTGATAGTCGATTACAAATGAATAAGAAATTGCTACGCTTGGAATGTGCGTAACTTGCAAAACAGGTTTTTCTTCACTGCTTGCAGGCAAAAATTACAAATTGAATAAGATGCGGTTGCTTGGCATTGTAAATATCGTGGGCCCTCTTTTGCATTCTGATAGCTTCTGGTAGCCTGGTAGCTTGTTAATCATTTCGCTGGTTCCCAATTGAGGATTTGAAAATTACTTCCTATATAAATACAAATAATTATAGAAAATGGTCATATTTCACAACATGGTGCAACAAATATGTAATACTGTTACGTTTATGAACACGCGTACACTCACACACACACATATATATATTCTCTATTCCTTTAGATCTCACACGTGGGAGCATGCGATGCAACAATTAGAAATCCAAGATGGCGGATTGTTGCGAGATTTTGTCCTGTGTATTTTAAAGGGGGAAAGTGGGCTAGAACGCCCATAGCCTATCTACTACGAGAATTAATGACATAGTTCACAAGATTCAGCGTGGTACAAAAGGTAAACAGAAAATCGTTCACCTGGATCGTTTGTGTAAAAATACTACGAGCATCAAGCCCGTGGACCACCTGTTGTTCGGGACGAACAATTTTTACGCGCTACAAAGTGACACAAGCGTCGTCTGTTGGGAATGGAAAGAACTTTAGGTTAGTGACATCTTTGATAGATTTTAGATCCACAATATATTTTAAATTTGAATCGAGCCATAAAGTAAACTTAGTCACGATTGAAATCCTATACATTCTAATTAAATAATTTGTATTGGCAATGCCTATGTAGAATTCTTGAACTTATTGTACTTCACTTGTGATTGTATCGCCATCGTAGCAACAACCTATTGTACCTTTTTTACATTATATCGCCATTATTGTACTCTGAAACAACAATTGAATTCCAATGAAATAAATCGTTTTTGTAATCAGAATTGTGCAATAGTTTATTTCACTATCTCGTCCATTTTGTCCACTCTATTTCGTTATTTAAATCTTCAAAAAACATTGAAGATTCATCATTGATCCTCGAGCCGGATTAAAAGTGAACAGGTCTATAAAAGTTATCGAAGTTGCTTGCGTGAGATAAAACAATAAATGACATTGGTGTTGACTGTGACTCTAAGTGAATAAAATCGTGGCAAACAATCATTGTACATTTTCGAGACAAAAACTGTGCTGATTTGTCTAATATAATTCGATTGCATATTCCACGTGCTTGAGTGCTCATCGTAAAGTAAACAGGGGTGTCATCCATCGCATCGGTATCATCATCAATATTCTATCGCCGCATTGAACACCAACTGCATCAAAGGTACAGATTAAGTTAGCGCTGGAGCTTGATAATAATCATCAAAGCGGAGCATCACAAAAAAGGCAAGTCCATTTTTTATTGTTCGAAAAATTCATTGTTCATAATTTACAATGAATTAATCTATTGTTCTCGTTATACAACTAATAAAAATGAGTTCATCGGGTGATGAGAGTGATTCAGCCACAAGGCAAAAATTATCAGATTTACGTGTACAAGGAGTAATTTCTGGTCAGCAGACAAAATTAAAAAAAGTATGTTGACAGCAAGTGCGATACCTTGTCTGCTAGAAGGGTATCTTAAAAATTTTCAACTAGTGCAAACCAAAATCGAGTGTCTGGATGAAATTGAACGCAGCGGAGATAAAAGAGAAAAAACATCCCCGTACTTCTTTCAGTATATGTGATCCAGATAAAACCATCGCCACATCCTCTCGAAGTATAAGTTCTTGCTTACCGAGATTACACCTTACCAAATTTTCAGGTAAATACTCGGTTTGGCCAGATTTTTTTATGATGTTTAAAACCTTGGTGCATGAAGATAAGGAACTATCCGATGTAGAAAAATTTCAGCATCTAAGGTCGTGTCTCAATGAGATTGCGTTTCGTTTGATAAAATCGCTACAGGTGACAAATAAAAATTATCAAGTAGCTTTACAAATATTAAAAGAGATATGAGAATACACGATTAATCTTTCAGGCACATTTAGGAGCAATTTTTAACCTAGCTTCCACTGAAAAGGGAACAGCTCAACAGCTGCGTTTATTGTCTAACACAGTTGACTCGCATCTCAGAGCTCTACAATCACTTGGTACGAAGGAAGATATTGCAGAAGGCTTGCTAGTGCATCTGATTGGACAGAAATTAGATTCTCGAACTCGTGCGAAATGGGAGGAGGAAGCGCCATTGGACTCAATACCAACATGGAATGAATTATCGGCATTGATCGATAAACGCTTCAGAGCCTTGGATAACATGACAGAATCACAAAGATACAACAGAATTAGATCGGCAAGTACAATCATTCAAAATAATTTTACAAAAAAACCTTCAAAAATGTCATTCGTTACTTCTAATACTAATCCAACATGTGTATATTGTAAATCTCCTGAGCATTTTATATCTTCTTGTCAAAATTTCGTCGCACTAAATCAGCCCGCGAGATTTACTTAAGGTCAGGACATTCAGTTAAACATTGCAAGTCTAGTAAATGTCGGACTTGTATTCAGCGTCACCATACCTTATTGCATATTGGGTCGCACGTAGCGCAAGGCCATAATACTAATCCTATAAGTAATGGATTACAAGTACACAACGAACCGTCGACGTCAAGGAACTTGCAAATGTGAGCACAGTCGATCCTATTCAGTCTAAAATCGCACTCACTTCCGCGACTACTACAAGAAATATCGAAACTCCTCCATTTAGCAATGTTTTCCTAGCAACAGCTCTTGTACAAGTTAAGGATTATCGCGGGTCATTGTTACCTGCAGAGCCCTTCTGGATTCAGCCTCACAGCTACATTTCGTAACCGAACGTTTTGCTCACCAGTTGCGTTTAAAAAGAACCAAGATAATTGTTCCTATCCAGGTATAGCTTCTTCACAGACTAATGCTAAATTTAAGACGGATATTGTCATTAAATCATATTTTAGCGATTTTAATATGAATCTAGAGGCGATTATACTGCTCAGCATAACTGGGAGTCAACCAAGCCAATTTGTAAATATTGAAGGATGAAGAATTCCATCAAACATTCAATTAGCGGATCCAATGTTTAATAAGCCGCAAAGGATAGATTTATTGATATGAGCTTCATTATTTTTCGAGCTTTTAACAGTGGGACAAATCAAATTAGGTGAAAACCAGCCCACACTGCAGAAGACATTACTGGGTTGGGTCGTGTCAGGCTCTTGTAGCGGACCCTTAACAAGCCCATCCTGTTACACTTCTTCAAGTGATAGTGCCGAGTCTTGTGGGCTTGACAGCCTTTTAAGAAAATTTTGGGAGATTGAGAATTATGAGCATCAAGCTAAGGTTTCAACAGTTGAAGACATAGCTGCTGAAAAACACTTCGTGGACAATTTCGTACGTCTGGGAACTGGACGATACAAAGTTAGTTTACCTTTTCGTGAAGAAGCCACATCTTTAGGTGTTTCAGCGGAATTAGCCTTGAAACGTTTTTACAATCTAGAATCCAAACTCTCGAGAACACCTGAAATTTATAAACAATATTCTGAGTTTATGGAAGAATGTGCAAACCTGAAGCATATGGAACCTATCGCACTAGAGCAGCTCCCAAATAGTCACTATTTCATACCACATCACTGCGTATTGAAGCCCGACAGTAGTACTACAAAGTTACAGGTCGTATTTGATGCGTCCCCGGTCGGTCATTGAATGACATCTTAATGACGGGACCAGTACTTCAGGACGACTTGTACACTATCTTACTACGTTTCCACACATTCAGATATGCTATAAAAGCTGACATAACTAAAATGTATCGCCAGGTGAAAATCAGCGACAGCGACAGGCATTTTCAGTGCATATTCTGGAGAAGAAAGAAAGATGAAAGTATTCAAGTATATCGACTCAATACTCTGACTTATAGTATTGCTCCCACATCCTTCCTAGCAACCCGTTGTGAAGCAGCTGGCTATAGACGAAAAAAACAAGTTTAAAATAGGCTGCAAGGTTTTATGCCTTGATTTTTACATGGACGACATGCTTAGTGGATGCGACACTATAGAAGAAGCAATTCAGTATCAAAGATGAAATCGAGCAGTTGTTGAAGAGGGGTGGATTTACCCTCCGAAAGTGGTGCTCAAACAGCAAAAGGTTATTGAAAGATTGCAATGACGTAGATCATGAACGATTTTTACAAATTAATGGTGACAACGTTATAAAAAGTCTGGGACTAATTTGGAATCCGGAAAATGACGAGTTTTGCTATTCATTCGAACATGTCGTCTTCAAGGGCTATAACTAAACGTTCTGTTTTATCTCACATCGCAAAGATATTTGATCCGCTTGGTATAATAAACCCTATCGTTCTCAAAGCAAAAATATTTATGCAAAATTGATGGACACTTAAACTAAACTGGGATGAATCACTTCCCATTCGCTTGCACTCTGAGTGGAATAAACTATATAATAGCCTGGAACAAATTCGGTTAATCAACGTTCCAAGATATTTACTAAATCGCGTTAAATCAATCGAACTGCATGGTTTCGCAGATGCTAGTTGTTCAGCTTACGGAGCATGCATATACATTCGTGCTCTCGACAGCGCAGGTACAATTTCGGTCAATGTGCTAACGGCAAAATCTCGCGTCGCGCCCATTGAAACGATTTCGATACCACGCTTGGAACTTTGTGCAATGTTGTTATTATCCGAATTAATGGATCGCGTGATATCTTGCATAAATTTGAAGATCAATAAAATTTACTGCTGGTCAGACTCATCAATTGCGCTGGCCTGGATAGCCCCATCGCCAAATAAGTGGACAACCTTTGTAGTGAACAGAGTGTCAAGGATACAAGAGCTACCCAAGGTCTATAATTGGAATCATGTTTCGACTGAGCATAATCCCGCTGATTTCGTGAGCAGAGGACTTTTCCCGGACGAACTTGTAGGCTGCGAACTTTGGTTTCAAGGCCAGAAAATTCTTAATGGACAATAACTCTCCCTGAAAATTTTCCTCAACGTTACAAACGGATAATCTGCCTGAACAGAGAATAAGTAAGTCTTGTATAATTGCATCCAGAACGTCAGACGATTTAATAGAAGGTTGCAAAGTTCGAAATGAATTATGCAAATTGAAGAGTTTTCGCTTATGTACTTCGGTTTTACAATAACGCCAGGAAGCCCAAGAGTCATAGGAAGTTCAATAAAGTGGTACCACCATTGGACATACACGAAGAAGATGACGCTTTAAAGGTTCTGATCAGAATTACACAGAAAAGTACATTTCAATTAGAATATATGCGCTTGGAGAAGGGTAAAGCTATAAACACTCAGAGTCCTTTAAGAACCCTAAACCCGTTATTGGATGGAGATGGTCTGATGCCCGTAGGAGGAAGATTGAAGCATGCTGTTTTAGATTTTGATGCAAAGCATCAAATACTGCTGCCCAAATCTAGCACATTAACAAGGACAATAATAACACATTACCATCGAAAAAATCTCCATGCAGGCTGTCAAACGCTACTTGCTATTTTTCGCACGCGATATTTGCCAATCAGAGCAAACGACCTCATTAAGGAGGTGATACATAGTTGCATCGCGTCCTTTCGTGCAAAACCAAGGTCCTTCGAACAATTAATGGCACATTTACCATCGAAACGCGTACGGCCTAGCAAACCCTTTCAATACACTGGTGTAGACTTCTGTGGTCCATTTTACATCACATCTCTAGTGAGGGGGCGCCCGCCCACCAAATCGTATGCTGCGTGTTCATCTGCTTTTCCACGAAGGTACCTGGAGGTAGTCTCTAACTTGACTACAGAAGGATTCTTAGCAGCGTTGAAAAGATTTATAGCGAGAAGAGGAAGAGTTTCAACCATCTTTTCGGACACTGCGACAAATTTCGTAGGCGCTAATAACCAACTCCGAGAATTAAAGCAGCTGTTCTTGTAGGAAGTACATCATGAAAAATTACCAAGGCTTTGTCATGATGATCAAATTGAGTGGAAGTTCATTCCTCGTAGATCTCCACACTTTGGGGGTCTTTGGGAGTCTGCCGTGAAATCGGCCAAATTTCATATCCGTCGGATCGCATCTCCAATTTCGTATAAAGTATATTCATCAGCAGTTCTGGTATAGGTGGAGCAAGGAGTACCTTCAAACTTTGCAGCAGCGTTATAAGTGGAGGCAAACAATGTCGAATGTTGAACTTAACACCATGGTGCTCATCAAGGACGAAAATTTGCCACCAACCAAATGGAGTCTGGGGCGAATTGTCGCTGTACATGCTGGAGATGATGGACTAGTTCATGTGGCAAGCGTGAAGACTGGTACAGGGATACTCAAACGTGCAATAGCTAACCTGTGCCCGTTGCCTGTGCAGTGATAATTGAAAGCGGAGGCTTTCAAGGCGGCGGTGTATGATAGATTTTTGATCCACAATATATTTTAAATTTGAATCGAGCCATAAAGTAAACTTAGTCACGATTGAAATCCTATACATTCTAATTACATAATTTGTATTGGCAATGCCTATGTAGAATTCTTGAACTTATTGTACTTCACTTGTGATTGTATCGCCATCGTAGCAACAACCTATTGTACCTTTTTTTACATTATTCCGCCATTATTGTACTCTGAAACAACAATTGAATTCCACTGAAATAAATCGTTTTTGTAAGCAGAATTGTGCAATAGTTTATTTCACTATCTCGTCCATTTTTTCAACTCTATTTTGTTATCTAAATCTTCGAAAAACATTGAAGATTCATCAATCTTAGTAAACTTTGGGTTCGGAGAACGGAATATTCAGGACAGTTCTAGGATAATTCGTAGAGTATAAATACGGCGCTTCTCACATCCAGGCGGGAGTCTTATTTCAGACAGTGAAGTGAACGAAGTAAACTATTTGGATTGCGATAATTAGAAGTACAGTTCTAGCGATAATTAAAGTGTTGATTTGATAATTATTTGTGAATTTGTGAGAGTAAACAGTAAAGTTAAATAAAGAAAGAACTTTTGAATTATATCCGAAATATTGTGTTTTAAATAACGAACTAAATCCACGCTCGTAACAGTATTACCTTTAATATTGAGATGGTGTTTTAAAATATTCTTAATACGACGTGTAAATAATTCACCAGTATCCTGTATAAATATATGGTTTATATTTACAATAACTCCAGTTCTAATTCTGTCTGCGAATGCTGATTTTCTTTCCTCCCACTTTACAAGTTCACTTTTTCTTACACACTGAGTCTTTTCTCCACCTCGACTGGTGGCTTTCAATAACACTCTCGGTAATTTAGTCTGTCCGCTGCGACTCACTAAAATTGACTGATGCCTCCTATCATCGTACATCAATATCTATTACCGCCTTCTTTCACCAAAACGTTAAATTGAACCCATTCTCAACCTAGTCCGCCTCAAACATGTGTATTAGAAAGAAACAGATGTTGTGTGAGAGTGAGATGGCTTCAAAGCACGGTATTCACTAAAGCTTCCTAATTTGTTAGAGCGACATATTTGCAAAAGTAAATTTGGACATCCATAAGAAATTACATTGGATTTTTCTGCTGAACTCTCATAGCCTAACGCAGAACAAGATCATGGGAGACATTTACTCTGGATCGCTTTCGCTTCCAAGATAGGATTTATAGAACTTCAGTTATATTGTAACCAATTTTGGATGTGATACACAGAGAAAAAGTTTATAACTTAAGAAATAAAAATAAATAATGATTTTGATGTGAATAAATATTGTGTGAAAAATTGATTTGCTATTATATTATTTACAGTTGTTGTTGTTTTTCAGTAAAGGAATTGGGAATCTTACATTTTCAACTTTCACTACTCATCTACAACATATTCCACATATTACTCGCAGCTCTCAAGTACTCATCTAAGACAACATATTATACTATATTATTATAATAACACCACCTTCTTTCATCCACTCCCAACCTAATACTTTCATAGTAAGATTTAAAGATGAATAAATAATACTTCCATATCCTACTAGAATTATATCATTCCAAATACCCACTCTCAACATCGCTGTCTTCACTATTGAACTTGAAGAATATCAACTTTTTTTCGTCCTTCTTGATACTCGTACAACACCATTTCGAGGAGATAAATACCAAATATCATCCATCAAAACTTTTAACTTAATACATAACTTACAGTACCCACTCTCAACCCCCACCACGATCTTCACTATGGACTTGGAGAATTATCAACAATCAGTACATTTACATGAATACTTGAAGTAATCAAGATATCATGAAAACACTTATTCAACGCGTAAATTTCAACTTAAGTAATTTGAAAATTAAATTGAAGAAAAATTCAAGTTAAGTAATTGGAATTAATTCAATCAACCGCCCTACCTGAGCTTCAAGTGAATTTCAAGTCAAGTACGTTTATATTTATTAAATACTTCTATTATTTGTGGAGTTGCTTAAAGACTTAGAGAAATATTTTAAAGATAAATCTTTACGATTTTCTCAAAAACAAATTATTATATTAAAGCTTCATCAATAAAATCCCAAGAGGTTTAGCATAGAAAAGAGATAAGTTCAATCAGGGATTTTTTGTAATCAAAGACCAAACCTAATATTTGTAGCGTATTTCCAGATGTACAGTAAGAGTATCGGCATATAACTGATTAAAATAAGCAAATTTATTTGTAAACAATCTCTCTAGTTTAAGTAACACGACATAAAATATGTTTGCGAGGATGAAATTTATCTAACCTTGTAGAAAATCAATAAAATAAGTTAATTTAAATGAAAAGATTACAAAAATGTTGCTCAGATTAAATTGGTAAAGCAGCAGCCCCAAACTGAAATTTCTATGACCTTGATACTTCATTTTCCGTGGCGCGGACTATAGAAGGAGTATCTTATAGAGATACGTTTGTATAATATATTTTGTGCCTATAGCCTTTATTCGATTTATATCAAGTAGATAAATGCTGAAGTATTTGCGGCTATAGAAAACAATATTTTACCTGAAGCTTCAATTATCATCTCGTATGCCAACGTCACTTATCTAAAAATAATAATAAAATCTAGAATACTCTTAATTATGTTATTTTTAACTCAATACCTTAAAATGGACGTACTTTCTTGGTGAATCAAAGCACTTGTCGAGAAATGCACTATATCTAGATCCATCTTTAGTTTTTCCGAGAATTATGCGCTGTCCGACTTTGTGCCCTTGACTGTCTCCAAGGGCAGGGCAAACAAAGAATTGATCGGATTGAAAGTCTAGCAGTCGTGTAGTAAGTTCATTGGTGAGTACAATCTAAGGCAATGAAAAATGTTTTCGCAGCTCATAAGGATTTAATAAATTATACTCACGGCTATTTGGAAATTATCGGCCAAAATTTGGAGATCTGTTAAAAGTTGATACAAAATCCTTGTACGAGCAGTGTGACATTGAAAACTTCGAAACAAGTATGATAATGAATCTATTATAACTAATTTTACCTAAAAATGAGATCACTTTACAACTCTAGAATAAGTACAATCATAATACTTGTGTAATAGTACTTTTGGTTGAGTTTTCACTTTATTCTTCAGTAATTCGACAGCTGCTATTAGTTCTATGTAATCTTTGCAGTATACGTAGGAAATATTACTTAAGAGCTTGTCAACGGTGAAATTTTCTTCTGGTTTTTTAAATACCTCGTGTATCAGTTTACAGCCATGGTTTGCTATATCTAAAAATAAACAAGAGAAAAAGTAATAATTGATCTAAGACCAATAATATTACACCCTAGATGAAAATAAAAGTTAAATAAAGTGTGTTAATAATTCTTAAGTAGCTTACTCCGACGAAGAATCTCATCGTCATCAGAAAAATCAGAAAAAATCGTTCTCACGCCTTACACGGCATATCGTTGCAGGCAGAGGAAATGCGATGCCTTTATGCGCTGGAATTTGATGTTTTTTAGGAAACTAAAATGCTCGGTCAGCTTGGTGCCTGAGAAAATTTTGTGTTTTACTGTCTTGACAAAAATGTTATTGTTATGTATAAATAACCGCATTTTTTAATAGAGAAAAATGTTTTATTTAGACCGTCAATTATTCTTTCTGCGGTGATTAAATGTTGCACTTACTGCACCATTCATCAGGGGTACAGGTGACACACCTTACTCATATACAACGCGAATAAGCAAAAGAGCTTATCCGCTTAAGAAAATACATTGGTGACCCCAACGTGATCGTATCATAAAAAAGATCACTATTTAAAGATTGCAGAAAGAGTATCTAATCAAGTTGTTTTATATCATGGACGGACTTCTAGATTTGCAAGCATCCCTAGGTGAAAAAATTTAGAACAACTATAAAAAATACAAGAAGTACTATGCAACAAGTCTAGTATTGCTTGAGGAGCTTTGGGCATAATTCCACGTCAACCATCAAAAACTAGTAGAATTAGAATCAACTCATGATGACAACGAATACTTCACTACAGATTATATGCCACCATTCAGCAACTTTACAACCAATTCAAAGAAAGCCTCACTCAAGGTTTAGAGGCAATCAACTCAGATGAAACGGGACTCCAACCCAAAGCAGATGAGACAAGTACATGTCAGTCACCTGTAACTGATCACTTAACCGATGTAAGTACCAGCCAGTCAGACCAGGCCAGTGCACAACAAACAGTCTCAACACTAAAAGAGCATGGAAAAAAATCCTCCTGCAAAAAAGGCTGGATCCAAGGTACACTTTCAAGTACCACTAAAACAGAGCCACTCAACAGCAAATCAACAAGATGAAGTAGTTCGAAGGGTCCCTAGAGGAGAGCCCTACAGGAGATCACTAACAAGGCTGATGAAATGCATTCGAGGGTATACTATGTGTTGAAGATCCACACGATCAATAAAACAGTCGATGATATATCCAAAACGGATCAGCAGATTTGGGAAGAAACCATGGAGCCACCCGTCGACTACACCATGGAACTATACGATGCTCTATACGGCTGGTGTCAAGAAGCGCTGGTACACTTGCGTGAAAAGCTTAAGACCATAGAGACTCCAACGTCAAACAAACAACCAGCAAAGTGGCAGATGAAGTTACCTCGAGTCACCTTGCCAATATTTGATGGTGACTATACCAAATAGATGCATTTCCATGACCTTTTCGATCAAATGGTCCATTCGAGCTCGATAAGCAATGTTGTGACTCAGGTACCTTTGCCCCGAATCACAACCATAATACCGATACATCAATATATCGTCCAATACGATATATTGATGTACCATTAATTGACTCTGAGAAAACATTTCAATTTAAATTTCATTCAAAATTTCATATAAAAATTCAAAATGCATTTAGAAATGCATTCCCACATTATAACAAAATGCACTTTAGCATAAATTGCATTTTGTTAAGAGACACACATTCCACTTACACGGTATGCATACTTACCTACATACAGTGTCTTCTCACGTTTTTTTTCCGTATGTACTATGTACATACGGACATTACTTACTTAATCCAATCTAATTGTATGTACATACATACATACAATTATCAGAATTATTCGCGCCCTCTTAAAATTAATATTTCAAGACGGGCGCACAAGTGCATATCGAATTACAGTTTTGCATTGATGCATATAGCTCGCATCAAAAAACTTTTGTATTTTCTCACGTACGTTTTTTCAACGTCGTGAGAAAACAATAAAAAGAAAAAAGAGCTTTTGAAGCGATCACGGGTACCTGGGTGCAATTTGCCCAAACCTCGGGGAGTCGTTTTTTTTCAACCGCCGAGGAAACAAGTCAAATCGCGATTTTGTGAAAAAATTAAAAAAAGATCTTGTGTGATCAGTTGAAGCCCCACATTTTATATAATATACAAATTAAACTAAGTCAAATCGCGATTTTGTGAAAAAATTATTCAGCTTTTGTGATTTTAATAAAGAATAATCCAACAACCAAAAATACTTTAGAGTTTTCTTGTGCTAAGTTCTAGCAATATCTTGTCAAAAAGGGACTCTGTGTGCTCTCTGTCCGGAGCACGGCACACAGCATACAACATACTGGTGGCAGCGGTGTTCCTACCCCATATCGATCAGTGCTAATTAAGACAAAAGTTTCAATCTTTGAAAAAATTAATAAAATAATATATAATAAAATTCAGTGATACGCCAAGTTAAACTAGTGCTTGAAAAAAAAATTATCAAAATTAATAGAATATACCTAATAAAAAAAAAATAAAAAAAACAAAAAAAAACCCGGGTACTTAACACTTAGAGGAATTAAAAAATACAAGTTTAAGCGCCATAGCGCTCACCGTGGGACTCAAGGAGGCTTCATCCCTGCCTCATAAAGACGAAAACCTCCCAGAAGGAAGACAACAAGAAATCGTCACCCAGGACGCGTGACGTATAATCACCACCATCTTCATACATCAACAACACCCAACATCATACTAACACACTGCTCCATATAAATATCAACGGGCTAATCAAAACATCTTTAAAAATACAAAAAAAGAGGAAAACCTCCAGGAAATCGTCATCAGCAGCAGCAACACATAAGAAAAAACATAACGGATAAAAATCAAGGTAGAAGGCAAAATCCATTATTCTATCAACATCTTTTTTTTATTTTACTGGCTATTATACCTATGCGTTTCAATTCATATTAATTTATTGCGGCTTCATTACAATAGTTTACATATTATATTTTTATCAGTTACGCAATATCCCAAACATTTTTTTTTTACCAACCAGAGATTCATACAAGCTGAATCCAAGCGTGAAGTACCGCAACAGAATTAAAATTGGTAATCAATTAATATTCGATTAATTATATATTTTGTTTCATACTAGTTCAAAAGTAAACAAATTTAAGCATAAATTAATAGCAAGTTGCAACAATAATTAAACGTATCAGGATTGCTAAACATAAATATTAAATATCATTTTGTGATCCTCACTGTTTAAACAAACCCCAATATACATAATACAAATATTACATCAGCAAAAACTGAATCAGCTCTTCCTGGAAGCGACCTCTGCGGCAAGACTTCGTGAGCTTGTTGGCCAGAGGACTTCGAAAAAATCAAATATCAATCCCCTGCGATAGAGCTTCATAGGCCTATTGACGAGAGGAAAGATTTTGGTTGGAATTAGCGATTTATGTAACAATTCTTTTCCTTTTGTTAATCAATTTTTTTTTCCTTTTTGGAAATTCTTAAATAGCTCCAATCCTATTTATGTGTTTTTTTTTATATACTTAATTCAATTTACCTTCTCAAAAGTGTACACAATTTTAATCCCCTCGAAACAAAACGTAAAAACTGGTGACAGACAGAACTAAAAACCATAAGACATTTTCTACAAAATAAAACTAAATTTTTTTTCCATGTTGACAAATTCCAGAATTCTTCTCATTCCTATCGCTGTTTTTCTCGCCTTTTACAAAATTTACCTAAACATAATTATTTACACATAACCAACTTAACAGCTGCTGATTGATGTTGAGAAATTTAATTATTTGTGTTCTACTTGTCTGCCTTTTCTTTGGTCCATGCAAATTTGCCACGTCTCCTATAGTTCCCCAAATTTAAACAAATCTAAACACACAATTATTCCATAATAATAACAGACACACTCTATCTTATAATTTCTCTTTATATTTCCACCTAGTTTTCCGACTTTTACTTCACGAACCTACCATGACTGAAGAAAACAAATCTTTTGACGAGCTTTGCTTGTCACAAGTCCCAAAAATGAGAGAAATTAGACAAATTCTGGCCGACTATCATAGAGCGAATAAACCTAAAAGGACTTCAGATTTTACTTCTGGAAAACTCCAACAGTTGGAAGAACTATGGGCTTCATTTGAAAAAATTGAAACCCTGATTCAAGATCATGAAAATTTTACTGAAACTCATGACTATTTTAAGCAGTCATGCTATGACAAAACGGAGGACTGGTACAATCTTACAAAGGCAACTCTGTCTGATAGGTTGAAATCCATATCAGTCCACACAGAGCGCAAAAATAACCCGTTTTACGTCCCACTTCCAAAAACTTCTCAAAAAACAACTGCAGCTGATAGGATAGCTCAGACAAAGATCAATCGAATACAGTACGATTTCGATTGCAAGAAGATAGACAGAAAACATTATCCCATATTATCCAGTCTATAGATAATAATTCACTTACAACTGCAACCCAGGCATATCTAAACCAAAAATTAAACTCGTTGCACAAATATTGGGATGATTTTGAAGAAACACACAATGAAATAATCTTGAATGTTGGCCCAAACGACAAAGACAGCGAATACTTCGCAAATGATGTTTACATAAACATGGAAACATCATTCTCAGACACTGTAATTGCGCTGCAAGAACAATTGGACTCTTGATTCCAAAATGTGACGAATACTTCAAATAATTCCACAGAGCATCACCACAATGTCTCTTTCAGAGACCAATCAAGTTTTTTCCCATCTGAGGCGAGAACATTAATTCCCAATTTCAATGGAAATCCGAAAGATCTCCACAAATTTATTTCAAGTTGTGATGACACATACGTAACAGCAACGACGGCGAACGAAAAACACTCCCTCCTTAGCTTAATAAGGAGTAAATTATCTGCAGAGGCATACGATGTCTTCAAGTACAATTAAGTCGAAGATTGGCCTACTCTAAAATTGATTTTAAAACAAACATTCGAAGAAAAAATTTCCAGATCCGCCCTACAATCGCAATTAAATAGCTGCAAGCAGAAAATAGGGGAAAGCGTAATGGATTTTCTCCAAAGACTTAACACAAGTCTATCCAGATTAAATGAGGCAACCCACTCTTACACAACAGATAAGATACTCCTAAAATCTTTATTAAAAGATAATGAGAACCAGGCCGTAAGAGCAATAGAGGACGGATTATCCAATCAACAACTCCAAACTTTAGCCAAAGTGCATTCCGAAAAATCCTTTTCTGTATTAAAATCACACATCTTGGAGCATGCATCACGCTTAGAGCAGAAACAACTTGTTTCCCAAGCACAAAACAAGATACATCAAACCCCATTTGCGCAAGCAATAAATTCAAGTCTTCGCTGCTTCAAATGCAATAGACTGGGGCATGCTGCATCAAGCTGCCCAGTGATACAACGCTCCACCCAAAATTTCAACACAGTTCCGAAGCTAAACTCGCAATTACAACGCCCGCCAGATTTCAATAAGGTCACATCTCCGTCGCAGGGCCCATCTTGTCGATATTGTCATCGAATTGGGCACACCATAGAAGAATGCAGGACAAGAGCTGCAAATAATTCCCGATTTAACGACAATCAAGGAAATCGGAATAATTTCCAAAAAATAAACACAGCTCCGCAAACAAGCACGGCTGATAGACAGCCACAAACCAGGAACTGGCAGCAGCCAGTAATCCGAGAAAGTCGAACTTCACCGCCGAGATATAATAATGCCAATATCTCTGCAAGATCACCTTCTCCAAATAGGAAGAATAATCGAACTTCATCGGCATCCAGGCAGGGAAACTGGATGCAGCGGGGGGTCTCATTTGGCAACCCCTCGCACATACAAACTACAGCACAAGTCCACAGGATTCCCGAGACAATATCGACAAAGGCAACAACAAATTAATGCGTATCCCCGTCCAAATTAATAAAAATTCACTAACACTTTCCTTGCCTGTCGACATCTGCTCTGCTCCAAAACTTACATTTTTAATTGATACTGGAGCAGAGATCAGCTTAATTAAACTCCATCCATTAAAGCCAGATAGCATCTGCTACAAAGATGCTGTCTGCAATATAAATACATTATTACAGAGTCCACTTCTACAGAAGGACTCATTTTTGCTAAGTTAAACTTAAATTCTGAACATAATAACTCCATCCTAGAACACCCATTTCAAATTGTGGGAAATAACTCCATCCTCTCATACGATGGCCTGCTTGGTCATGACTTTTTATTTCGATACAATGCTAGTATCAATTACAAAAATAAATATACAAAAAAGTCTTTTATATACGGAGATAACATTCTCCGATATAAATACTAGTACAAATCTATCTCCATCAATTGCTTCGAAAAGCAATGCAAATCGATCGCCAGCCAATGCTTCACAAGAAATGTAAAAATCAATCTCCATCCAAAGCTTTACAAGATATGAAGCAAGAACGTAAAAGTATATCTCCATCTACAGCCGCACAAAAGGCTGCATCTAGTAAAATTCTATCTCCTTCATCAATAGATTCACAAAAATTGAATTCCAAGATAAAATCAAAGAAGTCAAAGAATTTCAATAAAGTTTTATCTCCTTCAAACTCTATCGAGTCAGAATCATCGTATAACTCCTTCCAAATTCCACAAAAGTTGGAATCATATCTCCTTCCTTTTAAAAATCCGAAAGAATCGGATAAATTAAATTAAATTAAAATTCCGGCTCGATCAGAATTCATCATTGAAATTCCAACTCCCTCTATTCAAAATCAATCGGTCTGTTTCAAGAAGGAAATAAGGCCAAACTTATTTCTTGGAAATTCGATAGTCGAACCAGTCAACGGTATGGCAAAAGTCCTAATCCTCAACACAAATGAGGAGGACGCCGATCTGGCACCTTACGAGGTGAACCCAGTTTACCAAGACTTGGACGACATTGTGGTCATATCCACAGACTCTGAAAGAGATCCAATTAAGGGCAGAATAATTAAGCTGCAAAACCTTATAAAATTGGATCACTGTAATTCAGAGGAATCTGAGAGTATCCGAAACATCTGTAGGGAATTCAACGATCTCTTCTTCATAGAAGAGGATTTCCTTTCATATACAGATGCGATTACCCACAAAATCGAGACACTCCAAGACAAACCACCCATCTATACCAAGCCTTATAGACTTCCTGAGGCAAGCCGAACGGAAATAAATCGGCAAATACAAGAAATGCTTGAGTCAGACATCATCAGACCTTCACATAGTCCCTGGAATGCTCCACTTCTCCTGGTTCCTAAAAAACCAGATGAGAATGGAAACAAAAAGTGGCGAGTAGTGGTAGATTTTCGTCGTATTAACGACATTACTATTGGCGATGCGTACCCACTGCCTAATATCACTGATATATTAGACCAGTTGGGGAAGTCGAAATATTTTACCACACTCGACTTAGCTAGTGGATTTCACCAGATAAAAATGGACTCGAAGGACAGGGAGAAAACTGCCTTTAGCACACCCTATGGGCACTACGAATACAATCGTATGCCATTTGGTTTAAAAGGAGCCCCTGCTACTTTTCAACGAGCCATGAAAAATGTTCTATCTGGACTCCAAGGCATCTATTGCTTCGTATACATGGACGATATTGTAGTCCATGGATACAATCTCAAAGATCATAATACAAGACTCACAGCAGTATTTAGCCGTCTCCGCAATTTCAACCTCAAACTTCAACCCGACAAATGCCACTTCCTAAGAAAGGAAATTATGTATTTAGGGCACATAATTACAGAAAATGGAGTCAAACCTGACCCAGCAAAAATCAAGTCAGTTCAGTCCTATCCTAGACCCAAGAAGGAGAAAGATATTAAAGCCTTCCTTGGTTTCGTCGGCTACTATCGGCGATTTATACCAAATTTTTCGAAGATAGCCAAACCACTCACAAATCTTTTGAAAAGAGATACGCCTTTCAAGTTCGATGCAATCTGCGACGAGGCATTTTGCGACTTATTTCAGCACCAATTCTATCATATCCCGACTTTGACAAAGAATTTTTTGTCACCTCCGATGCCAGTGACTACGCCATCGGAGCTGTTCTTTCACAAGTTGATGATCAAGGAGATCATCCAATCGCCTATGTGAGTCGAGTTCTCAATGGTGCGGAGACTCGTTACTCAACTATAGAGAAAGAGCTCTTAGCCATCCTGTTTCGCAGTTGAGAAATTCAGACCATACGTTTATGGTAGACAGTTTACAATTATAACTGACCATAAACCATTAGTATGGCTCATGAATCTGAAAGGTCACTCCTCAAGACTGATGAGATGGAGAATACTCGTACTGCTTCAATTCTTCCAGGTAGCGACTTTAGTAGATCAAGTGCAGTAGCTATTGAAGCATAACTCCTATGGAATAGCTATTAAAGCACAACTCCTAGATTTGTGTGGAGTAGCTATTAAAGCATAACTCCTAGGTTTAGTATGGAGTAGCTATTAAAGCACAACTCCTGAGGTTAGTATGGAGTAGCTATTGAAGCACAACTCCTGAGGTTAGTATGGAGTAGCTATTGAAGCACAACTCCTAAGTAAATACACCGTTGGACGTTCACTGACAACTCTCTTTATTTTACAATTTTCTCGCTTATTTTTATAAAAGTAATCGCGGAAACTGTAAATTACTTCCGACCCAATACTTTGTATATACAGCGCATAATTAGTACAGTGTTAGGTCATATGTATTTCATTCCCGTTTATAAACAAATCGCGGCACTCGTCGCTTTCGTACATACATATATTTTCCTCTGACTAAAATCATGCTGAATGTTTTGCTAGTACATTATCGCATTTGTCGTTACATACGTACATACATAAATATCGCATTAATCTTGCCAAACGCTAACCGCTTGTTATTCTTTCATCGTGACATACATGATTTACATACATACCTATGTACATAAATATCAATTTCTTCATATACAAATCGTGAAACATCATTTGGTCACCTGTGTTCTACCGCTGGCGCAAGGTTATCGTATTACAACGTGCAAATTCTTGAGCGCAGAGGTATTGCGTCACTCGATCTACCTTTACTTATTTCCTCAAGTGGTTAAGTAATTGGGGAAGGTCAGTAACGAGTGGAATTATAATGCAATGAAAACGATGTAGGTATGTATGTTCATTGAAAAATGATTTAGATATGTATGCTTGCGCTTGCTAGTATTTCTTCGATAATTGACGCAGGTATGTACATATGTAACTATGTTTGCTAGAGCTTCTTAGCTGAGGTATGTATGTAACATACTTAAAATTTGGGTGGAGGTATGTATGTAACATAAACAAATACTCCACCCAACTGGATGCGTTTGTGTTTAACAAGGCTGTGTCCAATCTACAAGATCATGTAATTGAGAGCAAATCATGGCCTATCCCACAAAACATTCCGATCCAAACTTCAATAAACCTAGCACACTTGTCCTTTTTATATGAGCCGAACTTTACTTTGATTTACTAGCAGTTGGACAAATCAAGCTCGGTGAAAAATTACCAACACTTCGTTCAACACTATGTTCGGGTGGACCGTTCCGAACCAGTGCAAGATTAAAAGGTCTCTGTTGCGTTATGTGGCATTTGCAGTGTAGATGAGAGTGTAACGGCCATGAAAGGGCTTCATAGGGAGCTGTTTAAATAAGGCGAAAAGTAAAGAGCCCAATGGAAAGTCTCTTAACCCACTAGATCGTAAGCGGGTCACTTGACCTGCAGCAATATATGTACACAAACCTGTAGAGGGAAAGAAGCGAGACCGACGAGGCAAGAAATCTGATAATTCACAAATAGTCATAACCAGACAATCAGTGACCCTAAATTGTTATCGTCAGACAAACAAAGCGAGACAATTTTTTTTTCGTCTTGTTTTTCCTTTGTTTTTTGTCACAAAGTAAAGCGCTGCTATCAAGCAGAGCAGGCAACGGGCCAATTTGGATGCATCGGTAGACGATGCAAATTTTGTAGTCAAATACCAAAATATTGGAATTCCTTCCTTCTTTTGACCAATATCACGAGACATTGATCCGTTACACGTAGGCATAGGCTGCAGTTAATTTTCATGATCAGCTGCACCGCCGCTTGGCTAGTCGCCTGTTATCATGATATCATTTGGTTCATGATCAGTTTTTGTCTGCTAACCGCCGAGACTAAACGCTAAACAGCACAGCTAAATTTATATGGTGCCTATCAAAAATCAGTGTGCATACCTACCACATATACACATATATGGAGTATATATAAATATACATACCCGTATATACATATAGTTAAAGTGAAAGGTATTTTAGTACCGCAATGTATTAAGTGCAGTGATTGCCTAAATCTTCTCCTCCTAGTGAAAGTGGTAAGAACAAAACACCTGGTAATTCCCAGAAGGTCAAGGGGACAAATACCGGGCACACCAATAAAATCAGTGGCCTCTTTAAGGAATTCCAAATTATTCGAAATACCCGGACAGCCTCAGAAGGCCGTACTGGTGGATCCTGCCTTGGTGTAGTCTCTTCCTGAAGGGGTAGGAACAGCGGCGCGGACATACAGTATAAAAATAAGGTGAGGATCATGGTAAACGTGGAGATTAGTGCTTAGTGATGGTGAATATTCCTCCTCCTTTAGTCTTAGGTTTTCTGGAATAGCAGTGAATGGATGGGCGTTCAATTTCCTATACCACGTCCTAACTGGCTCAAAGATTCGAGCTTAGGTGCAGAGGTCCTATACGAGAGTATAACTTGTTAGCGCGAGTACCAACTGAGTAGCATATCCATGGTGTTATAGAACTGTTGATTAACAGCTGATAGTTATATAATAAGATACTATTAGGTAAATAAGGAGTTTAAGGACGTGCGCTCCCAACCAGCCAGAAAAGGAAAAAAAAAATTTTTACATAATTGCCTTTCAGCAGTCCGGAGTAAGAAGATCTTCTTCACCGAGGAAAGCGGGGAATCACAGTAAGTTATTATTACAAAAAGAAAAAACAAAAAAAACTACATTATATATACTTACATCTTTTTCCTAATTACGAACTTACATATGTATGTGCGATATCTAGCGCGGACGTATAACCCAGTGGCTATTACCTATTGTATGTAGTCGGTATACGTATAGTATATCCTTTGATTATCAGGCATTTTATCTTTTTGGGTGTACATATTTGAATTTTCTTTATTATTAATAATCCGGTGATAACCTGTTTAATTGAATCTATTTCCAAATTGGCCAGTCTTTTGTTTTGAGACTGAAGGGAAATAATTGGTTGTATCAAATTTTGAAAAAAAAAACACATTAATAGACATTCAGAGAGATAAATCGTGAAGTAGAGGCAAGCTGAGAGCGCAGGTGCTAGCTCCGACCCATAATGTGATGTGTCGTCAAATTACCTCAATTAGCTTGTAGTATTAAAACAAATTACTTAATTAGCTCGATTTGTTATATGTTTTAACGAATTGCGATCTATTGATAACTTCTTTCGATTCTCATCATATACTTTCCTCGCAAACTCCTTAATATGTGTGTCATTTTCAAGCATACGCGAGTAGCCATAAAAATATTTTAGTAATAATATTATCCTTTATCTGGTGGCGGTTAGTATAGGTAGTATAAATATTGAATTATTACCTAATACCCTAGACACACAGCACGAACTAATGAATCATTTGTACTAACTATTCATTAAAATGCCGTGTGTCAAATAGTATATGTCATTATAGCTCGAAAATCAGATGATAATGAAGTACACTAATGAAGTGTTTTCCTCCTTCATTAAAGCTATAATGAGGAATAATGTGCTAGATTTGGCATATAATGTAAATCTGGAGCTCCGCTGTGCATCTGCCGATTTGAAAAATAAGAAGAAGAAATGTAAAGAAATGCAAATAACAAATTATATATTGTCAATATTCCTTTTAATATAAAGTTTTTCTCATTTATAAATTGTTAAATTGAAAATAAAATAAATAAAAACAAAGTTTATCGCGTTAATTCGATCCATATTGCTTCTTTAAGGTGATAAGTTCATCAAAACCTGTTTGACAGCACAACTTAATTTAAGAAATGGCTGTGTGTCCGCAGTTTATAATGAATCATTATAGACTAATGAGTCATTAGTTATTTCTTCATTAAGAGTGCTGTGTGTCTAAGGCATTAGGTTGCTTCGTTTTTTTAGTATAAATATTGAATTATTACCTTAGTTTGCTTCGTTTTTTTTTGTATAAATATTGAGTTATTACTTTAGTTTTTTTGCTTCATATTTTTTCTTTCCACAACATCGATTAACTTTCCATCTGATGCAATTAGAAGTAAGTCACGGTTATACCCCATTGTATTAATTTTAGAATAAATGAAGTCTAATTAAAAAAATTTCCCTGTCGGTTGTTCGTCAATCCCACAACACCCATTTTCAGTGATGTCCTAACGTAGGTTAGGCAATTAGGGGCTAATCCACATCGTGTAGCTCCAGATTGACCAAGGGCGGCTGGGGCGGAGCAAGCCATGAACTTCTGTGGCTCAAGTGAGACGTGAGGAACATCCATCGAGATCCCTATTCAATTTACTACTCCTATATACAGCGTAGCACAAGAGTAGGAGGTGTTGATTCACTGGGCAAGATCCTACCCCTACCCTGAGCTCGAGCCGGCGAAGAATAAGACTATGCTGTGCCCGGCGAACTTTCCAGCACCTCCTGTTGCGTAGCTGCCTGAGTAAAGTGCGAACTTGGCACCTAACTGGGTGGTTACACAAATGGCGCCCAACTAAGGCTTTTATGGCATGATTTTATAGGTACAAGAGTTATTCTGTCCTTCCTTTTTTTAATATTAATAATTTTTTTCTCTTATCATCTCTTCCTTTGTCATGGGAACGTTTTCTTTTCGCATCCTTTTAATTTGATTTGTAGAGGTATGACATGCGGGAATGCATACATACTTTCGCATCGATGTTGAGTGGTGGTTGAGATACTTACCAGTATGTACTCGCTACATTCGCCTGAATGTTTGATTTTGTATAGGCCCACATCCGTATGTCTGCTCAGCGGGTTATGGCTTGGGATTACTTCTACAAAGTCAATGCAGATTGACTAACAAGCATAATTGTTTCCCGAAGACTTTGCGACAGAATTCTGGGTTAAACTCGCTGGTGTAAGTAAATTAGAGGAAGCTTGCGGCCTCCCGAATTTACCTATCCCCCCTTCCACTTCCCTTCCAATCCTCTCTCGATGGACCCTCCGCCTCCCAACACCCTGAGCGGTGTTCGAGGTATGATGGGGTTGGCGACAACCGACATTTGTATGATTTCAACTTCGTTTACAGAACCTAGTAACACTTGTTACAATCATTACCCAATTTGGCTCTCATTACCTGGGCTTATTTTCATTATTGTGGTTTGAGCTTTTCTCTCTCGTATTCTTTCGCTCGAGTATTAATTAGTGAGTTTCTTCCTTTTAATTGCGTCCACAAGTCTAGCCGAATCTATTCCCTGCTCATTTAATTCCCTGCTTAGTTAATTAGTAAAGTCAATTGCTTGCATTCACTCTATTCTTCTTGCAAACAATTTACCAGCAACCCTATACCTGTTGTACTGTGATGGATCCTATATACCTGACAGTGGAAGAGCAACAAGTAGAGGCCAAGGTGAGAGCTCTCGATCCCAATGATCTGGACCTCTTGGAAAAATTGAGAAGTCCTTTTGAATTAGAGGCGCTATTACCAGATCGTAAGCCCGAAAGAACGCATGACTCGAAACAACCTAGTCGGGAGTTAGACGTCTGTAAGGCTAAGGTAGAAGAACTTACGGCATTAGTTGACAGCGCAGAGAATATCTGTGATCACGACGAATATCAGCGGGTCAAAAATCGCCTAGCGCACTACAGCAGTCGCTTAAAACGCTTAGCTAAGTCTTCACCAACGTATGAAGATGGGGCAAATAGTTAGTTTGACCTATTAACACAAATCATTGAGAAATTCGCAATGTTAAAAGTTCCACCACGCTCCCACGCTGCGAGCGACATCACTATATCAGTCCCGCCTGGACCCACAAGCACTCCAGGACTTAATACCTTCAAAGAAACATCCGACGCCACGCCGAGCGCGGGTTTGATTTCAAACGCAGCACGTCGTCAAATCCAATTCATGAGAGAACAAGATAATGCCTCCAAACTATATACCGCCACAGAAGGAGGGAACTGTCCATCTACATTGCTTACGACTACTATGTCAAATACTGCCATGCCCTCAACCTTGTCCCCTATATTGGAGAAACGTATTGCTGAAATCACGAGCGCTTACGCCCTGAACCGCACAACGAGTTCGGGTTCAAATCTCAGCAATCAGAGGCCCAGAAATGAGGTCCTCCAAAACACTACCAATGCATCCTTTCTTAACACGTCAAATTGGCAAGCAAGAGTACCCAAGTGGAAAGTTTCTTTCAATGGGACCTCAGAAGATCTGGATGTGACAGAGTTCGTGTTTCGAATCGAAACACTAGCACAACATGACAGCTATCCAATCGAAAGGTTAGTGGTATCCTCCCTAATTTCCTGTCGGGAACAGCAGAACACTGGTTTTGGGTATACAAACGGAAATACCCAGAACTATCTTGGAATGCTTTGAAAAGAGCTCTTCAAGAAAGATTCGGTAGCTATGCAACGGATAGAGAGACAAGGAGGGTCATTGAGACTCGTAAACAAGGTCCAAGGGATTCCTTCAGTAATTTCCTGTTAGACATTGAATGCCTAAATAGTCGTCTTCGCAGACCATTCTCTGAGGACGAGCTCTTAGAAATCATTCGTGACAATATGGATCCAGCACTACAGAGTGCAACATTAACATCAGCGATTAGATCTACTGAAGATCTGCGTATAATTTGTCAACGGCTAGAAAAACTTTGGAACCGCTCTGGACATGACCCTCGTCAAAAAACATCAAACCGGGCGGCTCGTTCTAAAGGTTCCCTTGATGCCATGGAATCAGAGTTTCACTTTCCAAGCTTAACAGAAGAGGACACAGACTTTAACGTAGCTGCACTGAGACCAGTAAATATGACAAAACCGAGTGGTTCCTCCTTTGATGTCTGTTGGAATTGTAAGAATATTGGACACAGGTACCACGATTGTAGGAAGGGTCATTTAGGCCTATTCTGCTATGGCTGTGGTCGTCCTGGAGTACTCAAGCCTAACTGCCAAAACTGCCTAACGCGAGCGGGAAACAAGAATCCGGGCGCGAATTCAGCTGGGGCTCCGCGTTCGATGTTTATCAAATCTCATCCCAGACCACAAACGGAAGAAGCAGCCACGAATACAGAGCCACCCCTACACCGTTAAATGCATGCACTGACCCTGTCCAAAATAAATGCACACCAAATAGGATATCCCAACCAAATCCTCCAACCTCTGTCTCAGTTGAGACTCAAACAGAGTCAACTACGCTTTCATCTCAGTATCCCACGTCTGGCTCGATCTTAGTCTCTACTCCAACCCGCAAACAAAGACGTAGTTGCGAGCTAAAAATTACTGGAGCTTAAGGCGTAAACTTCGCAAATCAGTAATCTCTGTTATACTGAGAGACAGTGAGGACAGACGTCCTCACCTCCTCATACAAATATTTAACAAGAAAGTAATGGGTCTCTTAGATAGTGGAGCTTCAATAAGTATTCTAGGAGAGAATTCGCTTGCCTTCCTTAATTCAATTAGAGTGCTATACAAGGAACAACAATCCTGCGTGCGAACAGCTGATGGCTCTAAGAATGCAATAATAGGTTAACTGACCTCCCTGTTGAATATGCTGGACAGGAAAATACCATAAGATTCTACCTTGTGCCCACTTTGAAGCAGAAATTATACTTGGGAATTGACTTTTGGGATGCATTTGGTATTGCCCCATCTCTAATAAACCCATTGGCGGCCGATGAAGTCGTTGCCACTGAACCCCTTGAACAATGCCTTACAGAAACCCAGACGCGGCGACTAGAGAAGGTAAAAGATGAATTTCCATCTTTTTTGAAGAATGGCCCCGGACGAACGACACTCCTGGAACACTCTATTGACGTGGGCAGCTCTCTACCTATTAAACAGCGCCACTACCCGGTATCGCCAGCTGTGCAAAAATTACTATACGAGGAATTAGATAGGATGCTGGAGATGGGCGTCATAGAGGAAAGCCAAAGCTCTTGGAGCTCCCCGGTAGTCCTCGTAAAGAAACCAAATGGGAAAAATCGCTTATGTCTGGATTCAAGACGGGTCAATGAAATCACCAAGAAGGATGCCTATCCCCTACCTCTGATAAATGGTCTATTAGGTCGGCTCCATGAAACCAAGTTTATATCCAGTTTGGATTTAAAGGATGCTTTTTGGCAGATCCCTCTGTCGGAATCATCACGGGATAAAACTGCTTTTACAGTGCCCGGTAGGTCCCTGTACCATTTTAAGGTTATGCCATTCGGGTTATGCAATGCCCCACAAACGATGTGCCGGCTCATGGATAAGGTCATTCCTCACCAGCTGCATGACCGAGTGTTTGTATATCTGGATGACTTACTGGTAACATCTGCAACATTCGAAGAGCACTTAGAGCTTCTCAGCCTCATTGCCACACACTTACGCAGGGCAGCCCTTACGATTAACGTTGATAAAAGCAAGTTTGTTCTGAAGGAAATTAAATACCTTGGTTATGTAGTAGGCGAGGGAGGTCTGAAACCAGACCCTGAAAAGGTGGTGGCTATAACTGATTTTCCAGTTCCAAAAACAGCCCGACAAATCCGAAGATTATTGGGCATGGCGGGATGGTACAGGCGGTTCATTCCAAATTTTTCCACCCTAACTGCTCCCATTACCGACCTACTAAAAAAGGGCGTCAAATTCTGCTGGACGCTGGAAGCTCAACGTGCTTTTGACGAGCTGAAAAGGCTCCTTTCTTCTGCTCCCTTGCTGGCTAGTCCTAACTACGATAAACCATTCTTCATCCGGTGTGATGCCAGTACAACTGGGGTCGGCAGCGTTCTGTTCCAAAAGACGACAGAGGGAGCCTAGCAACCTGTGGCCTTTATGTCGCAAAAATTAAACTCAGCGCAGAGGAATTACAGCATAACCGAATTAGAATGCTTAGCAGCAGTACTCAGCATAAAAAGGTTTCGAGCCTATATCGAGGGAGGCGAGTTTACAGTTATCACCGACCACCAAAGCCTCAAATGGTTGATGTCACAGAAGGAGCTCACGGGTCGATTAGCTCGCTGGAGCTTGAAGCTGCAATCCTTCCACTTCAAAATTGAACACGTCAAGGGAACACAAAACGTTGTCCCCGACGCGTTGTCACGCACCTATTCGGATACTATCGAAGGAACTATCTCCGAACTCAGCAAATTAGATTACGAAATAGACCTAGAATCGCCTAAGTTTCTCACTCAATCCTACGTGGACTGGAAGAGAAAGATACTTGACAACCCCTAGCAATTTCCAAACCTAACAGCTGTAGAATCACACATTTTTATCCGTATCGAGCCTAATAATGATAGCGCTCTCTCAGATATACCTGCTTGGAAACTATGGATACCGGAGGAAATGACTCGTGACCTGATCAAGCGAGAACACGAGACCTCCACGGCAGCCTATGGAGGAATCCGAAAGACTTTAGATCGGCTGCGAAGATACTTCTTTTGGCCGCGAATGCGAACTCATGTTCGTCAATATATCCTACAGTGCGAGACTTGCAAGCAAACCAAAGCCCCAAACACTTCTCGGAGACCTTTTATGGAAGGACGATTTGAAGTAGTCAGACCATGGCAACGACTGCACATCGATTACATTGGCCCGCTTCCGCGTACTAAGCGGGGAAATACTACTATCTTGGTCATCGTTGATCAGTTTTCAAAATATGTACTACTTCAGGCATTTTCGCAAGCTAGAGCGAAGCAACTAGTCGAGTACATGGAGACTAATGTGTTTCATTGTTATGGAGTCGCCGAGAGTATCCACACCGACAATGGGCCACAGTTCATCTCGGCCGAATTCCGCCGCTTAATGGAACGATTCGGCATACGACACACTAAGACTGCAGCATATGCTCCCCAGTCCAATGCGGCAGAAAGAGTAAACCGGTCCATCGTGGCAGCTATCAGGTCTTATGTGCAGGGGGAGCATACCAGCTGGGACGCTCAACTGAGTGATGTGGCTTGCGCCTTGCGCAACGCAGTTCACGAGTCAACCAAATTCTCGCCCTATTTCTTGTTATACGGATATCATATGATCCTCCATGGTAAAATGTATAACCTCCTTCGTCAATTTAGCTGTCTACCAGAAGGCAGCTTGGAGGTCCTACCAAGTGATTATCGGATTCCGTTAGTACATGAACGAGTAAAGCACCACCTACAGGAAGCATATCAACGACATGCTCATACCTATAATTTACGAGCGCGGCCGATTGTTTATGAACCAGGACAAACTGTGTTTGTCAAAAATTTTGTACAGAGTAAAGCTATAGACAAGTTCGCTGCTAAGCTCGCCAATAAGTTTACCAAGGCCCGCATAAGGAAAAAATTGGTAATGTTAATTATCAAGTTGAAAATATGGATGGTAAACTAATCGGGGTGTTTCATGCGAGTAACCTCCGCCCATGACAATAGGACTTCCCGAAACATTCTGAAGCTCTAAGAGAATATTCGAGCATTTCTTAGTAACAAACTGCTCCTCCCTTTCTTCTTCCTGCTGAACGTTTTACCTCACGATATGAAACTCCCAGGCTCAGCCCGGCTAGCTCAGTCGGTAGAGCATAAAACCCTTAGATCTCAGGGTGTGGAGCGTCCCCACGTTGGGCTAGTATACTCATCGCCATTGAACTTCTTTTCCTAGGCCGTAGGTTTGCCTCAGCCTCAGTGCGCTTCCAAGGTGGAACCATCACAGAGCCTGCCCTGTAACGGCCATGAAAGGGCTTCATAGGGAGCTGTTTAAATAAGGCGAAAAGTAAAGAACCCAATGGAAAGCCTCTTAACCCACTAGATCGTAAGCGGGTCACTTGACCTGCAGCAATATATGCACACAAACCTGTAGAGGGAAAGAAGCGAGACCGACGAGGCAAGAAATCTGATAATTCACAAATAGTCATAACCAGACAATCAGTGACCCTAAATTGTTATCGTCAGACAAACAAAGCGAGACAATTTTTTTTCTTGTTTTTCCTTTGTTTTTTGTCACAAAGTAAAGCGCTGCTATCAAGCAGAGCAGGCAACGGGCCAATTTGGATGCATCGGTAGACGATGCAAATTTTGTAGTCAAATACCAAAATATTGGAATTCCTTCCTTCTTTTGACCAATATCACGAGACATTGATCCGGCATAGGCTGCAGTTAATTTTCATGATCAGCTGCACCGCCGCTTGGCTAGTCGCCTGTTATCATGATATCATTTGGTTCATGATCAGTTTTTGTCTGCTAACCGCCGAGACTAAACGCTAAACAGCACAGCTAAATTTATATGGTGCGTATCAAAAATCAGTGTGCATACCTACCACATATACACATATATGGAGTATATATAAATATACATACCCGTATATACATATAGTTAAAGTGAAAGGTATTTTAGTACCGCAATGTATTAAGTGCAGTGATTGCCTAAATCTTCTCCACCTAGTGCGCGGACATACAGTATAAAAATAAGGTGAGGATCATGGTAAGCGTGGAGATTAGTGCTTAGTGATGGTGAATATTCTTCCTCCTTTGGTCTTAGGTTTTCTGGAATAGCAGTGAATGGATGGGCGTTCAATTTCCTATACCCCGTCCTAACTGGCTCAAAGATTCGAGCTTAGGTGCAGAGGTCCTATACGAGAGTATAACTTGTTAGCGCGAGTACCAACTGACTAGCATATCCATGGTGTTATAGAACTGTAGATTAACAGCTGATAGTTATATAATAAGATACTATTAGGTAAATAAGGAGTTTAAGGACGTGCGCTCCCAACCAGCCAGAAAAGGAAAAAAAACATTTTTTTTACATAATTGCCTTTCAGCAGTCCGGAGTGAGAAGATCTTCTTCACCGAGGAAAGCAGGGAATCACAGTAAGTTATTATTACAAAAAGAGAAAAAACAAGTGAAAAAGCTAGAATTGGTCCAAGACCAATTCTTATGATACCCTAGATGAATGCCCGTATGAAATTTCGTATGGGAACCCATTTGAGCAATTTTGATTTTTGCAGTGGTTTTTCGCATATATTTCTAGAACGGTTCGTCGGACAGAAAAAATCATTTATAACCAATTTTATAGGATTTCATATTTTGAAGAAGTTTTTAGTACAATAAAAATGTCTTGGACTGATCGTTTTCACAGTATACATAAAAAACCTAATTTTTTATATGGCAACACCAAGAATGGGTTGCCCGATTTAGTCCATTTTTGAAACTTTATTTGCTAGTACAATGAAAACACCACGTACCAAATTTCAGCTCTGTACGGCGACTCGTTCTCAGGCAGTGTTCAAATATATAACGGAAAACGAAATTTTTGTATGGCAACCCCACGAAGGAGTTACCCGATTTGTCTCATTTTCGAACTTAATTTTACTTTTTTTTTTTAAGTCCGTGTACAAAATTTCAGCTCTCTAAGTGTACGCGTTCTCGAGTTATCGTGCGCACGGGCGGACGGACGGACGGACGGACGGACATGCAAAAATCAAAATAACTTTTAATATTATGCATGGGTGTCCAATCCATTTTGCTCTACCATCATTACTTCGAGGTGTTACAAACGGAATGACAAACTTAGTATACCCCTTTAGATTTCATCTAGGGTATAAAAAAGCTATATTATATATACTTACATCTTTTTCCTAATTACGAACTTACATATGTATGTGCGATATCTAGCGCGGAGGTATAACCCAGTGGCTATTACCTATTGTATGTATTCGGTATACGTATAGTATATCCTTTGATTATCAGGCATTTTATCTTTTTGGGTGTACATATTTGAATTTTCTTTATTATTAATAATCCGGTGATAACCTGTTTAATTGAATCTATTTCCAAATTGGCCTGTCTTTTGTTTTGAGACTAAGGGAAATAATTGATTGTATCAAATTTTGAAAAAAAAAAAAAACACATTAATAGACATTCAGAGAGATAAATCGTGAAGTAGAGGCAAGCTGAGAGCGCAAGTGCTAGCTCCGACCCATAATGTGATGTGTCGTCAAATTACCTCAATTAGCTTGTAGTATTAAAACAAATTACTTAATTAGCTCGATTTGTTATATGTTTTAACGAATTGCGATCTATTGATAACTTCTTTCGATTCTCATCATATACTTTCCTCGCAAACTCCTTAATATGTGTGTCATTTTCAAGCATACGCGAGTAGCCATAAAAATATTTTAGTAATAATATTATACTTTATCTGGTGGCGGTTAGTATAGGTAGTATAAATATTGAATTATTACCTTAGGTTGCTTCGTTTTTTTAGTATAAATATTGAATTATTACCTTAGTTTGCTTCGTTTTTTTTTTTGTATAAATATTGAGTTATTACTTTAGTTTTTTTGCTTCATATTTTTTCTTTCCACAACATCGATTAACTTTCCATCTGATGCAATTAGAAGTAAGTCACGGTTATACCCCATTGTATTAATTTTAGAATAAATGAAGTCTAATTAAGAAAATTTCCCTGTCGGTTGTTCGTCAGTGATGTCCTAACGTAGGTTAGGCAATTAGGGGCTAATCCACATCGTGTAGCTCCAGATTGACCAAGGGCGGCTGGGGCGGAGCAAGCCATGAACATCTGTGGCTCAAGTGAGACGTGAGGAACATCCATCGAGATCCCTATTCAATTTACTACTCCTATATACAGCGTAGCACAAGAGTAGGAGGTGTTGATTCACTGGGCAAGATCCTACCCCTACCCTGAGCTCGAGCCGGCGAAGAATAAGACTATGCTGTGCCCGGCGGACTTTCCAGCACCTCCTGTTGCGTAGCTGCCTGAGTAAAGTGCGAACTTGGCACCTAACTGGGTGGTTGAGGGGCACCTTAACCGCTTTTGGAAACTGGAGGAAATTGACTCAATGGATGAAACCTGCAGCCTTACAAGAACTGAGCAAAGGTATGTAATGCACTTCGATCAGACTATCAAAAGAAATTATCAAGGCAGATTTGTAGTCAAGCTACCATTTTCCCCAGATCCCAAGGCCCTCGGAGAATCGAGAGATATCGCCCTTCAACGATTCTACTTCCTGGAAAAGAGACTTTTTCGTCAACCGAACATCAGGGAACAATATTACGATTTTATGCGGGAATACGAAGCTTCAGGACACCTGAGAAGGACGAAATTAACAGAAATAAAAGGCCCACATTACTTTTTGCCGCATCACTGCGTCACAAAACTAGACAGTACTACTCCAAAGCTAAGGGTTGTGTTCAAGGCATCAGCCAAAACCACGTCGAACGTATCGCTAAATGATGTACTGTGCAAGAGCAGAACTATCAAGGACGAGCTACACTCAATCCTGTTACGATTCAGATTTCCAACATTTTTCTTCACCGCTCATATAGAAAAGATGTATCGGCAGTTTGAAGTCGCTGAAGACATCTCGTCGATCCACTGGGACTCATGAAGCCAGTCATAATATTACCCAGAATATTCATCAGGAAAATTTCACTACCCGTGGACATGCACACCAGCTGGTTAAAATTTCCGGAGCATTTGAAGCTTCTGAATCACATTCAAATCCCAAGGCATATAGCCTCTGGTGAAAAATGAAAAACATTAGAACTACACACCTTCGCCGATGCATCCGAAACAGCATACGGGCCACCATATATGTCAGAGCTACACATCAAGATGGCGTCATCACAGTACGCCTACTTTTTGCGCAATCTAGAGCAATCGGAGGTACCCGATAAAAACAACAACATTACCCAGACTAGAACTGTGTGCAGCGAAACTAGTAGTTCAATTAACTCACCGAGTAAGAAATGATATCAATATACCTCACATGCATAAAGTGTTACCGTGGTATAAAAAATCCAAATTTTTATAATGCTATTGTTGAATTTGAAGTGAATGATTATAAAAAAATTATGAGTGATAAGAAAATCAATTTAGGATGGGATAGATATAGCATTTTTGAATTTGTTAATGTAAAGAAATGTTATAACTGTTGGGGTTTCTTCCATACCGCAAATCAGTGCAAAAATGAAAAAATTTGTGCTAAGTGTGGAGATAAGCATGACGCAACAACATGTAACGCGACGGAACTGAAGTGCAATAATTGCGTAATAGCAAATCAGAAATTTAACCTAGACTTGGATTCTAACCACGATTGTAGAGACAGTAAATGCCCTGTGTTTAACAAGAAGATTGAGAGTGTAAAGAAAAGATTACCATACTAGCAATTACGGCATGTATCATGCATATGTTTGAATGTGCAGGGACTAACGAGCAATTTCAATATACTCGAAACAATATTAATACTATGGATTTTGATGTAATAATACTAACTGAAACTCATTTAACTGAAAATATAGATGACAATGAGGTAAATTTAATGGACTATAATATAATTCGTTGTGACAGTTCTTCTAGGCACACAGGCGGTGTTTGTATATATATAAAAAAATATTTTCAATTTAAAGTATTGCAAGAAGTTGATATTAGGAAGGAATATTGGTGGTTAGCTGTTAATGTTTATATTGATAATTATTCACTTATACTGGCTACGGTATATAACTCGCCAAGGGCATCTGCAAGAGAATTCTGTGACTACTTTCAGGAATGGTTGGACAGTATAGGGGATGTTGCGACTGATTTTGTAATAGCGGGAGATTTTAATATCGATTGGCTTAATGATAGTAATACATATAAAAAAAGAGTTGGAGAGAATTATTACTTACGACAACAATTGCAAACAAATTGTGAACAAGCCTACCAGAGTTACGCGGAATTCCAAAACGTTGCTCGACTATGTGATAACGAATTCGAATCAGGTGGAAGCTGACATAAATACTGAACTAAAAATTTCTGACCACGAAACTATTGTACTGAATATAAATGTCAAGGTTAGCAGAAGATCTAAAGCAAGTATAAATGAAATATCTTATTTAAAGTACAAAAAAACATCTTTTATTAGAGGTATTAGTAATAGTGCATTAATAAATGTATATGATCTGACTGATACTAAGGACATTGCGAACATCATATCAAGCGAACTTTTAAGAATAATAAAAGGCTACGTGAGTAATAAAATGAGTAACTACAATTTATTAGAATGGTATAATAATCGATTAAGGCAACTAAAAAAAGATAAAATAATAAAACATCAAAGGGCGTTATACACTAATGATGAAAGTGATTGGAAATCATATCGAGTGGAACGAAATAGATATAAAAGCGAATTAGATAGAGCTAAAAATGAATATATAAAAAATAAAATTAATTTAAGTACAAATCAGAAGTCTATGTGGAGAACTATCAAGAAGTATGTATTAACTGAAAATAGAAATGCTATAAAAAGTAGTATCAACTTTAATAATGTTTGTGTGACTGATGAAAGAGTTATTGCAAATGAATTTAATAAATATTTTGTTAATAGTATTAAGGAGATTAATTTGTCCATAGACAATGTTCCCTTTGTGAATTTAGTACAAGAAAAAAACTCTCAATTTGAATTTAAATCAGTGAATCAGTGTGAAATTAGAGAAGTTCTAAAAACAATTAATCAAAAAAGGGATTTTAATTTTATAAGTGCAAAAATGCTACTGGACGCATTTGAAGTACTAGGTCCAATTTTCGAGCGTCTCGTAAATCGTTCATTAAGTACTGGATGTTTTCCTAATATTTGGAAGGAGTCTCGTGTCACGCCAATCGAAAAGGTTAGAGGGTCTGATAACTGTGAAGATTATAGACCAATAAATGCATTACCTACATGCGATAAAGTATTAGAAAAAATAGTGCATAAACAACTTGAAAGCTATTTCGATAAAAATGATCTTTTTTTGGAGAATCAGTCAGGGTTTAGAAAGCGACACTCATGTGAAACTGCATTAAACCAAGTAATAGTGAACTGGAAAGAAGAGCTAGCTGAAAAAATAGGGTCATTGCAGTCTTCTTGGATCTAAAAAGAGCATTTGAAACCATAGATAGAAGTATATTAATACGGAAGATGAAAAATTACGGCATTCGAAATACAGAATTGAAGTGGTTTGAATCATATCTGGAAAATAGGACACAAAGGACTTCGGTGAATAATGTATTATCTGATTCTACAATGACATCGTTTGGTGTGCCACAAGGAACTATTCTTGGACCTCTTCTGTTTATTATATATATCAACGACATAGCTAAAGTATTAAGAAATTCAAAAATTGTTCTTTTTGCGGATGATGCACTCATATATGTGACAGGGAAAGATACAGAACAATGTCGGTGCGAAATACAGGAAGATTTAAAGAGACTAGAATATTAGTTTAAATCAAACAAATTAAAAGTTAATGTGTGTAAAACTAAGTGTATGATATTTAAGTATAATTTTGACCTGGATTTAAGAATGGATAATGGATAAATTGAACAAGTTGATGAAATCAAGTATTTAGGCATTATTGTTGATAAGGAACTGAAATTTAAAAAACATATAGGTAGATTACATAGCAAAGAAAATTTCGAAGAAAATAGGGTACTTTAGAAGAATAAGAAATAGAATAGACTTACTAAGTTCAATTAATGCATATAACATACTAATTAAGCCCCACTTTGAATATTGTTCGACAGTCATGTTTATGTGCGATAATAACTCTAAGACTACAGAGACTTCAAAATAGGGCAATGAGAGGCATCTTAAAGTACAATAGATACACATCTATCATATTTATGTTAAATTCTTTGTGTTGGTTGAGTGTAAAGCAACGAATTATTATGAATTTATTAATTTTTATATTTAGAATTAAGTCAGGTGATATGCCGAGTTATTTAAGTAAATTAATGAATTATGTTGGAGACTTACAACCTTACGGATTAAGAAATGCTAATGATTTTAGGCTGCCACTGTATAGAGATAATTCATCGCAGAATAGTTTAGTATATAAGGGATTTCAAATATTTAGTAAGTTACCTATAGATGTAAAACTTGAGAATAATTTTAGGATATTTAAGAGAAAAGTTCTTGAATTTGTTAAAATTACTTATTAAATTCGTAAACTAATGTAGAAAATAAGGAAAAGGAAGAAAGAGTGCTAGACTTATAGTATAATTATATGGCTTTTGTAATGAATAGCAAAAAATGCTAAATAAATTCACTTACTTACTTACATAAAAGGGTATTTTTGGACAGATTCCGCAATAACGCTGGTATGGATCAATTCAGAGTAGTAGCCAATCGAGGAATGACACCAGCCAAACTCGTCAAATGCAATCTCTGGTTGTACGGCCCTCCATTTCTACATGGATCAGAAGCCATCTGACCATCGCAACCCCCCAGAAAGGAGATATATGTAGAAAGAAAAACCAGCAAGGCACCAGTGTTTTAGCATCAACAAGCGACCAACCCTAGATCGCCAATGTCAACCACAAACGACGCCCAGAAACTCTTGAGGATTCCAGCCTATATACTCAAATACAAGCGTGAAATCAAAACTGATGACCCAACTCATGGATAACCTATCAACAACCAGGGTCCGCCTGGGAGGGAGAACCTTTGTCAATGCCGTCGTAGATTTCTGTGGGCCAATTCAAACTCACTTTAAGCTACGAGGGAAGCGTCCTCAGAAGTCCTATATAGCTGTGTTTTGTTGTTTCGCCACGAAGGCTATCCATCGTGAGGTCGCCAGTGATCTCACCACAGAAGGGTTCATAAGAGCACTCAAACGTTTCGTCGCAAGAAGAGGAAGCTGCCAAAATCTCTGGTTTGACAATGCCACACATTTTCATGGCGCATATAAACAACTTCTAGGCTACAGCAATCTATATATGCTCCAGAGTCAGCGAACAAAATTTCAGCATTTTGTCAAGCAAGACGAACGGGCTTTCATTTCATCCCCCCTCCCCTCCTCGAGCCCAACACTTTGGGGCATATGGGAAGCCGCAGTGAAATCAGCGAAGTTTTTGCGCCAGAGATCAGTAGCATCAACTGCACTTACCTTCGAAGAACTATCAACCGTTGTAGCTGAAATTGAGGCTATTATCAATTGTAGACCGTTGACACCATTATCTGCCAATCCAAAAGACCTAGCGGCCTTGACCCCAGCTCGCTTTCTAAGAGGTGAGCCAACTACTGCAGTAGTTGATCCAAAAGCAGTTCCACATCATAAAAGTCTAGCTAAAAGATGGAAACTAGTGTCGCACATTAAACATGAATTCTTGCGACGAATACCTTAGCAAACTTCAACAAAGGCACATGTGGAACCAAGAAAGCAAAACTGCGAAACCAGGAATGATGGCTCTATCAAAGACGACAACCTGCCTCCTTTGAAATGGCAGCTCTGAAGAATTGAAAAGACCATACAAGGAAAGGACGGATTGGTACGAGTCGCCGATGTCTGAACGAATCCTGGTATTATGAGGCGACCAATTCATAAATTAGCTCCACTACCAATCGAAGAGACCGAGGAATCTCGAATTTCCAATACTACAACTCGATCTGGTACTTCTCGAAATGATGACGCTATTGCCGACACAACCAACGATCCAGACAATTGCCCCAAAAGAAGAAAACTTCGAGCAGCGTCAAGTCCAGTTCCAAGCATTCTCCTACTATCATATTTAATCATGCCTATTCTTGGAAACCAATTAGCTCAGATTGTTCCATTCAAATCACAACCGGGGATATATTTTAAGAATCTCGGTTCTGCTAACTTGGTCAGCACTCAACAGTGAGTGGTCACTTATAGTGTACTACAACATGGTAGTATATTGGAAGGAGGCTGAAGCAATTAGCACCGGCATAGGTAACCTACAACATATCTGTAGTATACTCAAAAACGCAAGCTACTGTTCTCTGATCACTGATCAACTTATCTCACTGAAAGAAGACCTCGCCCACAGTAATGAGCTACTCCAAATTTTCTCATCAAAGAGACCAGGGCGAGCCCCACTTAACGTAATCGGCAACGTAGCGGGAGCTCTTTTTGGGATCCTAGATTCAGAATAGTATATAAATACCAATGAAAATCCTGCACGGCAGTTGATCAAAAATCAAACATTTGTGATAGACCCCACTGTAAACGCATTAAAACACGATCATAAAAGCATGACTAGCCATTTAGAGACCATCAACCCAACTCAACAATATTTCAGAAGAGATATACCAGCGGAAAGTGGCAGACATTTTCCACTTGGGCTTTGCAGATAACATTTAATACGTTTACTTGAGTACTTGAGTTGAAACCCACTTAAAGCTCAGCTAGGGCGGTTGATTGAATTAATTCCAATTACTTGACTTGAATTTTTATTGAATTTAATTTTCCAATTACTTAAGTTGAAATTTACGCATTGAATGAGCGGTTTCATGATATTTTGATTACTTCAAGCATACTTCAAGTATACTTCAAGTATTCATGTAAACGTACTGATTGAGACTTTGAAGTACCAAAGAGCTCAAACAGCAATTTTGAATGTACTGACTGACACTCACCACGGAAAAATCAACCTCCAGCTATTGTTTCCGCGTCAGCTAAAGGAAGAATTAAATACAATACAAGATCACTTACCATCAACAATCAGATTACCCATAAAAACAAATAATCTACTGCAACTTTATAATCTCATGAAAGTCGAAGGTCGAGCAACAACAAAATATGTGATATTTCAAGTAAAGCTCCCCTTGCTTACCTTTGAGGAGTTTGAACTATGTCGCATCATTCTAGTTCCAGTAATAATCAATTGCAGTTTTGTAGCTATCAAACCATCAGCTGAATTTCTGGTAGTCAATCACAAAGACAAATATTATCCGCTCAACAACCAGGAATTTCATCTATGTCAAACCACTGGAGAGTCACAGCTCATGTGCATTCAAAACCATCCGATGTATCGAAGAGCAGCCAAGGTCAGCTCCTGTGAATTGAACTTCCTGACATACGCCCAACCATCCAGCAGTTGCGAACTAATTAATGCGGAAAATCTCCCCAAATGGATTCAGCTCTATAATCCAAGCAAATGGATTTATTCCGTGAGAAGAAACACCAGCATCACTGTCGTCTGTCACACCAACACCGTTCAACAGGTACTACAAGCTGCAGGAATTCTCTGAGCATGGAAGCCAATTGCGAAATTAGGCATGATTATTTAACTCTGCAAGCCTATAACACCTATCTACATTCAATGAAATCGATCAATCCCACACAAAATCACACCGTTTTCATATAGCCAGAGGGCTCTGCATCTACTCTCAATATTCCAACATCTATTGAACATCATCCAAAACTCAAAAGGAATGAAATATTACCCGAAGAAATTCGTATCAATGACGTACATCATTTTACCTTGCGATACACCGCGCTCCTGCTGACAATCACCAACGCATCAGTTTTGCTATACATTAAATGCACAAGAAGTAGACATAATTCACCAAGAAATGCACCAACCAGCCCAGCGGACACCCACCTCATCCCGCAAGATAATGACAGACAGAATTCTTTCGGACCGTCTACAGCCACCAATAATGCACACGAATTCTGAAGAAATATGGTCGATTTAAATTCTAAGAAATGAATTTTTGCCTATATTGCAAAAAAAATTTGGTTCGTACCCATAATATATTCTGCCGAAATCAGTGAATTTTTGAGGTTTGCTATGAGCTCTTCCATACATCACTTTCTTAGTACTACCGTCGATATCTGTATATTTCTTGTCTGTGACCAGAGCTTCATTTTGTGCGCCGATTCACTGTGAGTTTTCCTGTAAGGGAATCGTGGACTGAGGGAAGTGCATTATCGAACCTTCCCCGGTCGGCTCTAAAAATATTTATCAACTGCTCTCTCACTAATGAGAGAGCCGGGACGGGCGATTACCTTCCTGAACCTGACATTGGGTTGGAGTACTCTCTTGGAATTCACACAACTGTCTTTCAGGCTGAAGTCTCCGCCATCGCAATGGCAGCGAAGATAGCCCCTGATATGGAGATCAAGGAAAAGGACAATGCTATCCTTTCGGATAGTCAGGCAGCCCAGAGTGGCCCACCGATAACATCTAAGTTACTGGGGGACTGCAGGTCGTCTGTGGATAGGTTGTGTATCCACAAAAAGGTGTCCCTTCAGTGAATTCCTGGCCACATGGGGATCATGGGTAATGAAAGGCTGGCTCTAATTCTCAGTTCCTCGGACCAAAACCCGTCGAAGATGTTGCCACCCCAACTATTGGGTCTCTCTTCAAAGCGGATGTTCATAGGAAGCATCAGCAGAGATGGGCGAACCTGAGTACTTACAGCTGCACAAAGCTTTTTCTTGATGGCTCCAATAGGAATATCTGATATTCTCATGGGGCTCGGAAGGAAACAATGAAGAACTGAAGTTGGCATCATCACCGATCACAGTTCGCTCTAAGCTCATCTAACAAGGATAGGAGTTGTTGACAGCCTCGAGTGTTTGTTCTGCCTGGAAGAAGAGCCTGAGGCAACCAACACTTTTTGTGTCCTTGTTCGGCCTTCGCCCGGAGCAGGCTACATACTCTAGTTTCTGCCCTCCAATCTGTAGAGCAGTTGAAAAACCGTCCTCACCAAGACCTGATGTGCTTCATTAAGAGGACAGGAAGATTTTTGTGATAGGGCTTCTAGCAGGACAGCATCCGTGCTTGGGATCTCTCGTCCCCCTACATTTTAATAAAATAAAAAAGAAAACAAAATTTTAAAACAATTCCTCCACCTCATTCTACCCTTTGTCTTTCCCCCGCGCCCCCGCTAATGTTCTCTATTTTTAAGTCTATCATACTTCCAACACTTTTAGTGTATAATATTTTTGTTATAACTAAGTCTTATTTTCATAGTTTTACTTGGATATCTACTTTGTTCCTTAGGCTTGCCCACTTGTTTTGTAATTTTACTCAATAGTTCCTAAGCTCAACTCAACTGGCAAGGTGTCAAAATAATAACGAGTGCGAATATGTCATACCCGACTCACTTATTCTTACTATATAATCAGGACCCCACAACCTGGTTGTAAAGAATGTCAAGTGCCACTGACAATGGAACACATACTGACGACATGTACAAAAACAATACGGACCGCTTTATTGTCTTCCGAGAATCCCGATCCTTTTCTCAAACTCATTACACAGCTATAAAGCACATATAAAACAAGAAAAAATTAGCCATCACCTATTTCGTCTTTCTTTATTCTTACACTATTCCCCTCAGAGCATTAGCAAAAGGACCGCAAGAACAAGAAATTGAACAAATAATCAATAATAGTAGAAGGTATAGAAATAGGTAAGCAACTGAATAAATGTTATGTATAAGTAAATTAGCCAGCAAGAATAGACGCAGTTAAGATTAGATAGGAAAAGGATTAGCTATAAAAGGAAATTGAGCTATCAAAAAAACAAATTTGAGAAATCCCATGCAAACAACAGCGCTAATGGACATAATACCAGAGTGCGTAGATATAAGTATAGTTTTACATTATATGTAGGATATATACTAGATTAAATAAATAAATATATAAGGCTCATAATACTTGATGTAGTTTCTGTTACTGTATCTATTTCATTGTATTGGACTTTACTTTTTCTATCCGATGTTATTCCGCATACATAGGCTTTTTAAGCTCTCTATCTATATATAGTACTAATATTACTTTCTGCCGCAATGAGTCTGTTCTTTGCACCTTTGTTAGTTTGCTAAGAAATTTCGTATTCTATCGATAATTCCAACTATCTTACTCGATATACCGAACGTTGTAACGTAACGTAAGCTGAGTTCTTTAATAAACGATTTTCTTTTCTACTATTGTTCATTTATTTCTTAGTTAATTTGTCAAGAATTCTTGATAGCCTCTTATTATATCTTTAACATAACTACCTTTCAACCGAATCGGATTGAAACCTTGATTGGTGTCTATGAAAATTGCGCTACCGTCAATCCCCCCAACTTCCGTAGGAAATTGAACATTTACAGAAAGTTGATAGCTACAAATAAGTTTTCAACTGTCAATAATAACATATATATATTATATTACCATAACTGTGTTTTACCAGTTCCGGGACAACCTGCAAATTCAGTGATTATACCAACTTTAATTCCATTTCCTAACGCCCGATCCAAGCTTCGGCATAACGTAATTATTGCTCGATTTGATGCTTCTTCATGCCAAATATCAAGTGCAGTTTTCTCAAACATTTGGCAAGCCAAGTTAATGCCAGAATTTATAAATAAAATCGTCAATAATCCAACAGAAATATAATTCAAGTTTGAAAGGTGAGTGTTGACCATGTTGACCGCGAGTGCGTTCCAAAACAGCCCCCACACCACAGTTGACTAGTCACGGTACAAGGTTATAGAATACAATGTATTCCCATTACGAACCATATTCCACCATTAGGTGCCGTAATATCGTGAAATGCATAGGAAAGTACAGTACTGCGTGGTGATTCTGGGGGAGTGGGTGATTCTGATCTTTTGTCGTACTTTTATGTCAAAATATACAATGAAATGAACTTTTCTATTAATTATTTCGTGTTTTATTCAGTTCAGCAAGCCTTGCATTACATAGAATGAACTAAAAATGATACTTCACATTACAAATTCAAAATATTATTTCGAATTTAAGCACTTGTATTGCTCTAATTAGCTGTAGGATATCCATTTACTACAGTATAAAATTTTTGTCACAACATCGGAAGCAGTTGACTAATTTGTCGTACTTTTAGGCATGATTCTGACATTAATTCATGCAAATTCATTTTAGTTTATTTTGTCATTGATGAAAAGGATAAATCAAAATGAATATGGTGAATATAAAAGTACGACAAATTTGAGGTGAAATGTCAAAATATGTAACTAAAATATACGCCTAAGCTACGACAAAGAGATCAGAATCACCCCCCCCCCCCCCTGATCAATTTGTCACACGCGATAGTACAGCTTGCATGCAAGCCTTCCATCCAACGCGATTTTAACTGGTCAGCAGAAGGCAGTTCGGTTGATGTCTTATCATCTTGCATTGTAGACAGAGAAAATATGTACATTATTACCATGTTTACATGCAGAATTGAAAGATCGAGTCGAGATTGAGTTGAGTTTTCGACTCGTGTTTTTGAGCACGCAGGGTTGAGATATTGAGTTGAAAACGGGTCCAACTATAGTTGAAGTGACAGTCAAATTTAATATTATTTATGGTATTTTTTGTGATGAAGAAATAAAAGTAATAAATTTTGATTAAATAAACAAAATAAACTCACAATAAATACGCAGCATACCAACACTTCCGAGTAAAGAATGAATAAAATAAATACCAACTGTAAGCTACTCAACCCGCGTTTATGGGACACCATTTCGACTCGAATACGCCAGCCAAGCGTGGTCGAGTCTATCCAATTTCAACTCGAGCCGCGTATACATGGAGTTGAACCCGAGTTGAACCAGGATTCAACCCTGCATGTAAACATGCTAAGTGAAGTGTTAAGATACATGTAATCATTTCAGACATAATAAAGTTTACTTACTTATCATCTTGCATGCAAGTTCATTAAAAAATGGCATTGAAGCGTAAAGTCTTGCGTATAGCCTGGTACGCTAGAGCCAAGGAATTTTTGTTCCTATACAAAAACTATGTAAAAAAAGGAATTTTTTTCTTGACCGATTCCTTGAGGTAGTACGCTAGAGAAAAGTAATTCGAACAGAAAAACTCTACTTCGCGATTGACAAAAAGATGTCGCTCTTTTACGAAAAATCCATTTATGTCAATATTTCTTGAAGAAAAAAGTACCGATGCACTTAGATGGTAAGGAATTTTGACGGGGATGGAATAATTGAAAAATTGAACGAAAGAACGGCGATTTTGCAAGAGGTGTATCAATTTTAAAATGACAAATGGACGAATAAAAATTGTTTTACGTGTATCTTCATTTTTCATTGGAAATTATCCATTTCTTCACTTTCTTTATTGTCAGAAATATCACACAATTGACAAATCCAAATTGTCCAAAATTCCTTGACCTATTGTCAAATTTTCTTTAAGAAATAAGTGGAAAAATTCCTTGGCTCTTGCATACCGGGCTTAAATTGGAAAATTTTAGCAATAAAAGAAGTATCAGAATGATAAAAACCCAAGAAAAATGAAGAGGGAGGTGTTGGTAAAGGATGTAAAGCAAATGATCCCAGAAAATCTCACTTTTCCAGAATAAATTTATCAAATTCTTTCAAGTATTTCTTTTCCGCCATTTTGAAAACTGTCATGGTTTTTCATCATGCAAGTTCGCTGAAAGCTGAGCTGCCAGCATGGCAGTAGAAGTTACACGTGCAAGAAGTATGGCAGTGCAGCTTGCATGGAAGTTGTCCTATTACGTCTGACCCCAGGGGATAGATTCTGACCTCTGACGTAGGCGTATATTTTTGTCACATATTTTGACACTTCGCCTCAAATTTGTCGTATTTTTATATTCACCATATTCATTTTGATTTATCCTTTTCATCAACCACACAATAAACTAAAATGAATTTGAAATGAATCAATGTCAGAATACACGCCTAAAGCCAAGGTCAAGGAATTTTTCCACTTATTTCTTAAAGAAAATTTGACATTAGGTCAAGGAATTTTTGACAATTTAGATTTCTCAATTGTGTGATATTTCTGACAATAAAGAAATAATGAAGAAAGTGAAGAAATTTTCCAATGAAAAATGAAGATACACGTAAAACAATTTTTATTCGTCCATTTGTCATTTTAAAATTGATACACCTCTTGCAAAATTGTCGTTCCTTCGTTCAATTTATCAATTATTCCACCACCGTCAACATTCCTTACAGAAATAACTGCATCGGTACTTATTTCTTCAAGAAATATTGACATAAATGGATTTTTCGTAAAAGAGCGACATCTTTCTGTCAATTGGGAAGTAGAGTTTTTCTGTTCGAATTACTTTTCTCTAGCGTACTACCTCAAGGAATCGGTCAAGAAAAAAATTCCTTGAGCATTCCATGAATTTTTTTTTACATAGTTTTTGTATAGGAACAAAAATTCCTTGGCTCTAGCGTACCGGGCTTAAAAGTTCGACAAATTAGTCAACTGCTCCGAAGGTTGTGACAAAAATTGTATACTGTGGTAAATGGATGTTCTACACGATCTTAAAACAATTACAAGTGCTTAAAATTGAAAAATATTTTTGAATTTGTTATGTAAAGTGTCAGTTTCAGTTCATCCTACGTAATGCAAAGCTTGCTGAACTGAATAAAAACACAAAAAATTCAGTAAAAAAAGTTCATTTCATTTAGGCATATATTTTGACCCAGAATCACCTTCCAGGTGAGACGTATATTTTAGTCATATTTTGACATTTCACCTCAAATTTGTCGTATTTTTATATTCACCATATTTATTTAAAAAAAAAAACGTAAAACATTTATTTATTTGAGTGCCCGCCCGCCCGTGCCAAAGGCACGCCAAGCGCTGGGCACATCATAGCGAGATACATAGTAGATACATTATTAGCAAACCAACTTAAAGAAATTATAGAGATATGTAGATACATGTCATTTTTATAGCGAAAGGAAGGAAAAATTGTTAGAAGGGAAAAATTTGTAGATGAAGCACAGGACCAAGACGAGGTGGGAATCGAACCCACGACCCCTGGGTTGATAGTCAGCGCGCTTACCAACTGAGCTACCGATTGATTTAGCCTTTTCATCAACCACAAAATAAACTAAAATAAATTTGCATGAATTAATGTCAGAATACAAGCTTAAAAGTACGACAAATTAGTCAACTGCTTCCGAGGTTGCGACAATAAAAGGCGGAGCCACAATAGAATACGTAAGTACATTTACTTACGTAAAGCGAACGCGCCCTTCAATTTAACAGGTGTACACAAATTAACTTTAACTCGTGTGAGGGGAACTTTCGTTAAGTTTAAATATCCAATTTTCAGTAAGTATAGTGCGGTAAAGGCACTTTCACAACAAAAACAAGAACAGAAAAATGTAAACCGAAAAATTCAATTTATTCCACTTTAAAACAAGATTTTTGCTCCAATGATTAATAAAATCATGGGAAATAGGATAAACTAATTTTACTGAGAAAATAATTACATTTATTTCAGATTTTGAAGAAAAACACAACTTTTATGTTTTATCGGCCGAAAAACTTTTTCGGCGCTTAAATTCGTCCGATAAATCATAAAAGTTGTGTTTTCTTAAAAATTTTAAGATAAATATACTATTTTATTAGTAAAATTATTAGTTTATCCTATTTCCCATGATTTTATTAATCATTGGAGCAAAAATCTTGTTTTAAAGTGGAATAAATTGAGTTTTTCGGTTTACTTTTTTTCGATTCTTGTGTTTGATGTGAAAATGCCTTAAGAATCGCACCTTCCGTAAGAACGCGATGTGTCAAACAGTTAAATTATTATTAAATGATTAAAAGTGCAATGTAAAGCTTAAAATGGAATAAAAATGGTACTGTGAATTAATAGAAAGAGCAAATCTTCAATTAAATCAACTTCCAATTGTTAATTTTTTCACTTTTACCACTTTTTAAAATTTAACATATGAAATGTCATTCGGGCACTGCGAATTAATTGAAGGCACAAATCTTCAACTTCCATTTGATAATTTTTTCACTTTTACCACTTTTCAAAATTGAAAACATTAAATATCAAGCTAATAACTCTTACGGAATGAGATATATATTTAGGCTAAAAGTATAATTTTTTTGTAAGTAAACTTCAGTCTCGTTTAATTTCGTAAAGTTATTCACTTCTATTGTGGTTCAGCCATAAGAGGCCTCTTCTTCGATGGAGCGCCATTGCAAGAAAACGAAACTGTAAGTAATATCTGTAAGGATATAATGACTTCCTATAAAAAAGATCTTTAAAAAACAGAATACAGAAAAAAACCAAAAGCAAAAACAAAATGACAAATATATGGCGGGATTTTTTTTGTCGCAAATACTTGAATAATTTTTTTAATACCATCTCTAATGAATACAATTGGAGAAACGTTTAGTTAGGGGATTTTCGGTATATAAAAAAATTTTGAAAGTGTTAACTTAATCAAACATAACAAGCAGGTCAGGTTTAGAGTTAATGAATGAATTTTAACATATTGATGACATTCCTTGGCTCATACCATATATCATGGAAAATGATTGGTATATAAAGAGTAATTTCTGCTCATCTAACTTGATGTATATAAATATGTGTTTCTTTCGGTCGTAGTCAATAATACATGGTTTATCCATCGTTTGATTCTATCAAAGATTTCGTTTGCATAAACTCGTATCACAAACATACACTTTTTTAAACGAATTAAAACAACTTCATGAACTTGGATCGCGGACTGTATCCTCAATTTCTAAATTTTGTTCAATAATCCCTAAAGGATTGATTACATAAGATAAATAAGTTGGGATAGTTAAATTTTTGTTCCACTCCCGTAAGGATTGATTAAACATTATCAGGGAATTTCTTTAACGTAAGTTTTGTTTATAATCCCGAAAAGAGTAATTGGGCATCCTTTTTGAGGCGTAGTAAGACATCTTTCATGAACTTGGATCGTGGAGTGTATTCTGAATTAATAGTGTTAGATTAGTTACATGAGACAAATCATTCCGTATAGCTTAGTTTTCGTAATAATTCCTTAGGGCTCAATTGGATATTATCGGTTAAATTCTTCTATAGTGTATTAAATGATTTTGGGAATAATGAATTCTTAGCTTTTCTTAATTTTCTCCTCTCACTATCCCGGAGTCCTTTTCCCTTGACATGAAGGTCGACTAGGTTCACTACTCCTCTCGTTCCAGGTCAACTAGGGACCCTGAAAATTATCTGCCCTCAGTGTCGATTGGGTAGTTTGGGCGAGCAGAGAAGGCCAAACATCTGCGCCTTCACAATGGATGTAGGTGAGTGGTGTAAGGGTCCGTTCAGGACCGAATCTGTGCAACGGCCTTGGGTTTGTAGGCACGAAATTTTTTTTGTATATGGCAGGTGGCAGAGCGGCACGTTTTCCTGGAACCTCCCCACACTCTCCGCCAAAGCCGAGGCGAGCTAGCGTGCCGCCCTAAGCCCAACGCTGTCCACCGAGTGATCTGTCAGCTCATGCTGGCAGTCAGGACTTCACTTCCAATTCCGTCACTCTCACATAGATCCATAACAAAATGGCGCCCAACGTGGGGCCTTAACATCTTGAGTACGTCAGACCTCTTTACTGGGGACTGAGATTACTTTGCAGATATGGACATTTGGCTTTCAGCTGATTGTCTGACTCGGTAGTCTCACATCCAGTGGAGATGGGATAACAACAGTACTGGGCTTCACGTGAACCTTCTGTTCGAAAGGGTTGTCCATCCTTCTAGTATGATACGTTGTGCGCGTCCATTGTTATGTTCCATAATAAAATGGCGCCCAACGGGGGGCCACCTCAGTTAGACTTCGGTGGTCTAATTATGACTTTTACTGAGGACTGGGACTTTGAATGATATGATCATCTGGTATTCGCTAGTTGATTGACCTCAAGTCTCATATCCAGTGGAAGCAATATGCGGACATGAGTCTAATTGGTTTGTTATCTACAATTTTTGTAGAGTAAAGTTAAAGTTTATAAAGTTTTGCTATTTCGCTTTTGAAATTTTGTTCGGATTAAAGTAAATTTTCGAGTTTTTGAAATGGATAAAGTTTAAAGTTTTGCGATCGTTGATTTGAGTTGAAGTTCCACTTTAGGTTTGACTTTGGTCAAGCTTCAAGTCTGAACAGTTTGTCGAATTTTTGAATCTTTTTGAATCTGTTTCGATTTTTTTTAATTGATCTTTCCCGCTGGCCTTCTGTTGTGTTCTCACGGAGACATGTCTTTGTCAGTCAACTAGCTGGACAGAGTCATGAGTCTGTCAGACGACTTTTGGCTCTTAGCTAACTAGTTGACCAGATTTATGACCCTGCCCAGCTGGAAGACTGGCTAGATATGACACTCGATCGAAGAGGAAGGAAAGAGTTTTCAGAGGATGGAAGTGATGCCGGAGACCTTCAGTAATCAGGAGTTGGCGTATTGCTAATTGCCTGGCTGAAGACTCTCTAGTAGCATTTTCAGTCTCTGAAATCTCCAACCCTACTTTTCCCAGATTCCGGTGAGAACCCAAGTTTTTCATGCACACATTCACACCACTTACTTGTATCGTATGATCTCTGACCTGATTGGAGTCAGAGTGGACTCGGAAAGCCTTGGTGTTGGGAGTTGGCTCTTGGAGGAAGAGGGAGAAAACACTTATGATCCTTTTTTATTCTTCGTTTTACGATAATTCGAGTTTAGCTCATTGCAAGATTTTGATTTAAGGTTACGACTTAGGTTACTACAATTTAAAAAAAATTTTGTGTTTGCTTATTCTTGCCGGTACATATTATACTATCGATTTTGATCTGAGCGTCGACCTTTAGCAAGGCGGCCAAGAGATTTTTTGGTACGAATTGTTGATCGATTTTCGGTGTCCTGAAATTTTTGTATCGCTAGTACTGCCTCAGCTCCTAGACTTGTCAGTTCCGCTTTTCGGTATTGAGCACCCAAATTCGTCCATCCTGAGACATTCCAGCACATTACTCGGTTTCGCTAAGACTGATAGAAGCTGTACAATGGCTACCGTGAGAACATCACCCCCGGGTGAAGTTCCTATACAGAGGCCAGACCAGTGTACCATTTGTCAAGAGGGAGATTGGCCTGCCAAGAAGAAGCCTGTAGCCACCATTTGTGGGCACATATTTCATAGAGCATGTCTGCGAGAATGGATAAATGCACAAGCAAACTGTCCAAACTGCAGAAGTCCTCTCACTACGCAGGACTTCCTGCGTTATACTGGTGCGCTTCCGAAGAGGTATCCCACTCGGTACGGGAGTTCAGATCCTCCACAGCAACCATTACAGTTCAATGTGCCTCCACCGACACTTCCACAGCCTAGTCGTAGATCTTTATCTCCTGCGTTACATTCAGCTCACATATCACAGAACAGCTCTAGGAGAAATAGTCTGTCACCTGCACCTTCGGTTAAAGGCCTTATAGACACAGACAGGATCATATCCAGGCTCAGAATCCAGCTTCAAAATCTGGTACAGAACGAGATCTCTCAAAGTAAGCACGCGCTGCGAGCGGAGATTACAGATGTCCGACAACGGGTCGCTGCTGTTATTCGGCAAGCCGGACAACCCAGACCTTTTCCACCACCACCATTAGCTTTCGCTCCCCCGGCACCACCACCTTCAGGCCGACAAGCTCTAAACTGTATCTGGCATAGACGCTCCGGCAGTCCTATCAGGAGATGGAACCTGTCGTATAACGGAAATATTTCTGTATTATCCGTAGATGAGTTCATCTTAAGAGTGGAAGCACTGACTTTATCCTTGTTAGAAGGAGACTTCGGCTTACTGATCAAGCACATGTTCGCCCTGTTGACAGGACCGGCTAAAGACTGGTACTGGTCTCTACTAGGACATAATCCGACGCCGACGTGGGAATATGTCAGGAACGGACTACTATGTGAATGGAGAGTTCCAAAGACGACCTGAAAGTCAGAGTCCACCTGATGTCGCGCAGACAAAAACTCGGGGAATCATTCGCGATGTACCACCAAAATCGGGTACAGCTGCGGGACCAACTACAAAATCACATGCCAGAGCCAGAATTTCTTGAGCTTGTGAAAGCAAACCTACTCCCTGACTTACAAAACAAAATCTGCTTGCACCCTTCTCACACCATGGGTCAACTGCGGATGTTGCTGACACAGATTGAAGCTACGCAGCTGCGGATTGCAACTGCTAGTGGTCTGAATTCTTACCGTACTCCTCGTATTAGCGATATTGAGAAACAGTCGCAAATGCTTGTGACTGATACCAACATTGCAGAGGTAGCAGTATCTCAGACCGACAAACGGTGACTTGTTGGAATTGTGACCAACTAGGACACTATTAGTAGTATTATCTACAAGAACGACAACAGATATTCTGTTACGGGTGCGGACGTAAAAACGTATTCAAGCCACACTGTAGACAATGCTTGCAGAAAACTTGAAACGGATCGGGAATCAAAACACCTCTTCTCGACCAAGCATGACATTCAGGCTGGCCACAGCGCCAACAACTCCAGACCAATCGCGGAGCAGGGAAACCAATCCGCTCAATTAATAGACCCCATCGACGTTAGACTGTCCGTTAATATCACTCAGTGATTCTGGTGATAGTAGCAATCCTTTAGACAGTCTCAATGTCAATGATAATTCACTGATAGAGACAGAGAATCTAATTGACTTCTCTGCAGATTTTCAAGCTCCCGTTTCCACCTTTAAAGAGCCCACGATACTACTAGACACTTCTTTGGAAGAGTCTTTAATATTCGACGTTCTGATAAAACCGACAGCACTTGTTGCTGGCAATGTTACTGAGCAGAAGAGTCGACCTCCTGGCGTTTCTGTAGTAAAACGGCCACCAAGCTCTGTTATGGCGAATGGGCGTGAGCCTGTCTTATACCCTCTGACGCCTTATCATACGAGTCTGCAAAACTACATTGCAGTACGAGACCGTATCTTCTCCTCAGGAGCGGAGCTAGCAGGAATTATGTATCCTGACCTGAACATTGGACAAAGAAAGAAACGATCGAAGGTTCGTTGGCGGGAATACTGTCGACGAAAGAGACAGGAAAGAAATAAAATGGCACATATTTCCGTGTCGGTGCCAGACGACATTCGACCGTATGCCGATGTAAGACTACTCGGGCGAACTGAGACTGGGTTACTTAATAGTGGTGCCACTGTCAGTATCTTAGGCCAAGGAGCCCTAGAGGGGCTTGAAGAAGCAGAGGTTGAATGGAAGAGGTATCGGACACAGGTACAAGTAGCTAACGGTGCCATGACGACTGTTCATGGTCATGTGGACTTGGATATCACTTTCCGTGGTAAGACCCAAAACGTGCGTCTTTACGTGGTTCCTGGACTCACACAGGCACTATATTTAGGAAGAGACTTCTGGCGTCTATTTGGGTTGGCTCCAGATGTCCTGGGTATAGTTGCAGAAGTGACACCAAGTCTAATAGCTACCCCTGACACCGACTGGCTTGTTATTCCTGCTATAGTTCAACAACGTCTAGAAGCTACTAAACAGCTTTTTCCTTCTTTCGCCTCTTTAGGCTTGGGGAAAACATCTGTGGTCACTCACAGGATCAAGACGATTGACGCACCTCCGATAAAACAACGTTTTTATCCGATATCACCGACAGTACAGAATTTGATGGATGCTGAATTGCGACGAATGCTATCGCTGGGTGTGATAGAGGAGAGCCAGAGTCCTTGGAGCTCTCCAGTTGAACTAGTGAGGAAGCCTGGAAAGGTCCGGTTTTGTTTTGACGCCAGGAAAGTCAACTCTGTTACTAAGAAGGACGCATATCCACTGCCGCAGATAGATGCGCTTCTGAGTCGTCTTCCTCCGGCAAACTACATCACAAGCCTGGACCTCAAAGACGCTATCTTGCAGATCCCACCAGACACTGAGTGCAGAGAGAAGACCGCGTTTACAGTACCTGGTCATCCTCTATATCAGTACACCGTGATGCCATTCGGCCTTTGCAATGCTCCACAAACTATGTGCCGCCTCATAGATAAGGTCATTCGTTTCGATCTTCGTGAGAACATCCTCGTCTATTTGGACGATTTATTGATTCTGTCATCAGACTTTAACTCTCATATCACACTGCTAGCCCGTGTAGCGGATTATTTGGGGAAAGCTGGCCTCACTATCAACGTTGAAAAGAGTAAGTTTTGCTTTAAGGAGACTAAATACTTGGGTTTTATTGTCGCGAAAGGAGGTGGAAGTGTGGTAGCCCATATGCAGAGTGAGATTTTCTGAGTCTGCATGACTTAGGCGAACATTCTTCTCTAAACAGTGTAGTTTGTTCTTTTGTATAATTGCATACTGCGTCCGTGAATTTGAGGAGTGGTCGCTTATTATTGTATGCTTAGAGGATTGACTCTCGGCGTGGAGTTGCGCTAAATCAACCGGGTGCCGTGACCCACAGACCGGAAGAGATTTTAGGTAGGTCTCGCTTCGACCAGTAAGTCCAATGTCAAGCATGCACTGACATAAACTGGTACTCTTGAAACAGAATATAATATATTCTGCTTCTTGAGGGCGTTGATTGTCGCTTGCCGTGAGATTAAGCTATAATGGCAGGTGCTCACGTAAAACTATGACAGCTTTCTGTCGGGAAAGGAGGAATCAGAACTGACCCTGATAAGATCTCAGCCATAGTTGACTATCCGTCACCTAAAACAGTTCGGCAAGCCCGATACCTATTAGGTATGGCGGAATGGTACCGACGATTCATTCCGAATTATGCTGACTTAACTGCCTCCATTACAGACACCCTGAAGAATCCTAGACAGTTCCAATGGACACCCGAAGCCCAGACGTCTCTGGAGTCGTTGAAGCAAAAGCTTACCTCTGCTCCGTTGTTAGTAAGCCCAGATTTCACCAAACCGTTCGTTATACAGTGTGATGCGAGGCAACAAGGTATTGGTGGAGTGCTGATGCAACTAGATGACAATGGCCGCGAGATCCCAATAGCCTATGTCTTGAAAAAGTTCAACTCAGCCCAGCGGAATTACACCGTCACAGATCAGGAATGCTTAGCAGCTTTATTAAGTGTGCAGAGCTTCCGACCGTTCATAGAGCTTATGCCGTTCAAGATAGTGACTGATCATGCGAGCTTGAAATGGCTGATGTCTCAAAAGGACCTCAGCGGTAGACTTGCTCGGTGGAGTTTGAAGCTTCAAGGTTTCGACTTCACCATTGAGCACCGAAAAGGAAGCCTGAATGTCGTTCCTGATGCGCTGTCACGGATTCACTGTGACAGCTTAACAACACCTGAAGATCCTGGCCCGGAAGTTGACCTTAGTTCACCATATTTCAACTCGTTGGAATATGAGGAGCTGAGGCATACCTTCTGGCAATCTACCAGATCTTTGCGTCAGGGATGGCTTCGTTTATATCCGAACTGTGCCGAGAACAGGTTATCCAATTTAGGAGGAAGAAACTTGGAAGCATTGGATTCCACGAGGGCTTGTCTCCGACGTTATTTTAAGAGCGCATGATCCGCCACTAGCTTCTCACGGAGGTATAGGGAAAACACTGTAACGATTAAGAAGACACCTGTACTGGCCACGAATGACAGGTGATGTCAGAATCTACGTAGGGTCTGTGACGTGTGTAAAGAAACGAAGGCCCCCAATACTATTCTTAGACCACCTATGGGAGTCCAGTCTGTGACAGAAAGACCATGGCAAAACCTGTACATCGACTTTCTAGGTCCATATCCCCGCTCAGTGAAAGGAAATGTCTGCATATTGATAATTCTTGACCACTTATCTAAGTTTCCGATTCTCAAACCTATGAGAAAGGCATCTACTCTCAATGTGTGTCAGTTCATCGAGACTGAGGTCTTTGACGTGTTCGGAGTTCCGGAATCGATAGTCTCTGAAATTGGAGTACAGTTTTGCTCAGCTCAGTTCGCCAGAGTACTGGATAAGTATGGGGTGAAAAACTTGCGAACAGCAGTTTACTCGCCGCAAGCAAATGCCTCAGAGCAAGTGAACAGGTCTCTATTGTCAGGGATTAGGGCATACATTCGGAAGGAACATACCAAGTTTGATGAAAAGTTAAGCCAGATAGCTAGCTCCCTTAGGAGCTCTTTCCACCAAGCAACTGGTTTCTCTCCCTACCGAGCACTCTTCGGTCATCAGATGATTGATCTTGCAAGCTCCTATTCCATCGCGTCGGAACTCTTAATGAGCCTCTGAGAGTAGATGCTGAAGACAAACTGAGATTGATCCGTGCAAGAGTCCAGGAGAACTTAAACTACGCATTAGAACAGGGTTCAAAGGCTTATAATCTCAGAGCGAATCCTGTTAATTTCAAAGTGGGTGAAGAAGTATTCAGACATAATTTTGTCCAAAGCAGTTTCCAAGAGCAGACTAGTGCTAAACTAGGACGTACATTTGTAAAGTGTCGAATCAAGGCAAGAAAAGGAAACGCTCTCTACGAGCTTGAGGATCTGCAGGGAAAAGCATTGGGTGTCTATCACGCAAAGGACATCAAGCCCTGAGCGAGACCAACTTTACTGGAATAACGGTTATACGTACCTGCTGTAGATCTTGATCCTGGTAGCCCTAAGAAGGCATCCAGCCAGCTTAACTGGTAAACTATAGAATATCGCGATACCCTCCTATTGCCTCGTCAATGGTGGGTGATATACCTGTTGGAATTTAACCTCGTTAACATACCTCTACCCCTTATGAGTAGATAAACTCTTCCTTATCCCTTCTGGGTAGGCCTCATTAGGAGAATTTTTCTTTGTCTGTCCTTCAACATTTCTCTAATCGGCAATAGTCGGCGATGATAGACCCAAATCTGGATCCTGCTAGCCCTAAGAAGGCATCCAGCCAGCTTAACTGATAAATTATAGGATATCGCGAAGCCCTCCTATTGCCTCGTCAATGGTGGGTGATATACCTGTTGGAATTCAACCTTGTCTACGGTCTTTATAAATTTAAGGAAGAAAATCGGCCATGTCACTACCTCGACGACGCCTTGAGTGCACACCCTTGAACAAGCGTCGGTCGGAGATCAGAGTGAGATGTCAGGGCTGAGAAAGCTTTGCGACCAGTTGATTAGGTTACTGACCGCGGAGTTCTCTCAGCATCTCGGTGAAGGGAGCCAAAGGGGGACTGACCGGCTGGATTTTTTGGGTTACCAACTTGTCAGTGCACCTCTGGTTCCCGACACGGAGAATGATGTCGAGGGCTGATCAAAGACTAGCGGAACTTCAGGGATGTGTCTTCGATGCGTCATCTGTCGAGCATATCAGACTGTCTTAGACGATCCGTCGCATCCGCCTGGCTTGAATGCTAAGAAATGCCTTCATGGGTCGAGCAACACATTGGGCGCCCACAGCGATGAGGCCTATGTTTTAAGACCGGCTAGCTCAGTCGACCATTTTTCAGTGTTGTCTGAACCAGAGATCTGCATGAATGCATTCATAAATGACTTTGAGCCACTTGTTAAAAAATGAGCCTCAAGCTGGTATTTGTGTTCATAGCAATACGCAAGTGTGAGATGTGTTCATGCCGACGCCGAGCTGTAAAATACTCGAATTCACGAGCAATGAGTTTTTCTAAGCTCGTGGCTCATGAATCAGAGTTTTTTAAAGCTCGCAATCTTGGGAGTTAATTACTCGAAATATTTACACCGTCACAGATCAGGAATGCTTAGCAGCTTTATTAAGTGTGCAGAGCTTCCGACCGTTCATAGAGCTTATGCCGTTCAAGATAGTGACGGATCATGCGAGCTTGAAATGGCTGATGTCTCAAAAGGACCTCAGCGGTAGACTTGCTCGGTGGAGTTTGAAGCTTCAAGGTTTCGACTTCACCAATGAGCACCGAAAAGGAAGCCTGAATGTCGTTCCTGATGCGCTGTCACGGATTCACTGTGACAGCTTAACAACACCTGAAGATCCTGGCCCGGAAGTTGACCTTAGTTCACCATATTTCAACTCGTTGGAATATGAGGAGCTGAGGCATACCTTCTGGCAATCTACCAGATCTTTGCGTCAGGGATGGCTTCGTTTATATCCGAACTGTGCCGAGAACAGGTTATCCAATTCAGGAGGAAGAAACTTGGAAGCATTGGATTCCACGAGGGCTTGTCTCCGACGTTATTTTAAGAGCGCATGATCCGCCACTAGCTTCTCACGGAGGTATAGGGAAAACACTGTAACGATTAAGAAGACACCTGTACTGGCCACGAATGACAGGTGATGTCAGAATCTACGTAGGGTCTGTGACGTGTGTAAAGAAACGAAGGCCCCCAATACTATTCTTAGACCACCTATGGGAGTCCAGTCTGTGACAGAAAGACCATGGCAAAACCTGTACATCGACTTTCTAGGTCCATATCCCCGCTCAGTGAAAGGAAATGTCTGCATATTGATAATTCTTGACCACTTATCTAAGTTTCCGATTCTCAAACCTATGAGAAAGGCATCTACTCTCAATGTGTGTCAGTTCATCGAGACTGAGGTCTTTGACGTGTTCGGAGTTCCGGAATCGATAGTCTCTGAAAATGGAGTACAGTTTTGCTCAGCTCAGTTCGCCAGAGTACTGGATAAGTATGGGGTGAAAAACTTGCGAACAGCAGTTTACTCGCCGCAAGCAAATGCCTCAGAGCAAGTGAACAGGTCTCTATTGTCAGGGATTAGGGCATACATTCGGAAGGAACATACCAAGTTTGATGAAAAGTTAAGCCAGATAGCTAGCTCCCTTAGGAGCTCTTTCCACCAAGCAACTGGTTTCTCTCCCTACCGAGCACTCTTCGGTCATCAGATGATTGATCTTGCAAGCTCCTATTCCATCGCGTCGGAACTCTTAATGAGCCTCTGAGAGTAGATGCTGAAGACAAACTGAGATTGATCCGTGCAAGAGTCCAGGAGAACTTAAACTACGCATTAGAACAGGGTTCAAAGGCTTATAATCTCAGAGCGAATCCTGTTAATTTCAAAGTGGGTGAAGAAGTATTCAGACATAATTTTGCCCAAAGCAGTTTCCAAGAGCAGACTAGTGCTAAACTAGGACGTACATTTGTAAAGTGTCGAATCAAGGCAAGAAAAGGAAACGCTCTCTACGAGCTTGAGGATCTGCAGGGAAAAACATTGGGTGTCTATCACGCAAAGGACATCAAGCCCTGAGCGAGACCAACTTTACTGGAATAACGGTTATACGTACCTGCTGTAGATCTTGATCCTGGTAGCCCTAAGAAGGCATCCAGCCAGCTTAACTGGTAAACTATAGAATATCGCGATACCCTCCTATTGCCTCGTCAATGGTGGGTGATATACCTGTTGGAATTTAACCTCGTTAATATACCTCTACCCCTTATGAGTAGATAAACTCTTCCTTATCCCTTCTGGGTAGGCCTCATTAGGAGAATTTTTCTTTGTCTGTCCTTCAACATTTCTCTAATCGGCAATAGTCGGCGATGATAGAACCAAATCTGGATCCTGCTAGCCCTAAGAAGGCATCCAGCCAGCTTAACTGATAAATTATAGGATATCGCGAAGCCCTCCTATTGCCTCGTCAATGGTGGGTGATATACCTGTTGGAATTCAACCTTGTCTACGGTCTTTATAAATTTAAGGAAGAAAATCGGCCATGTCACTACCTCGACGACGCCTTGAGTGCACACCCTTGAACAAGCGTCGGTCGGAGATCAGAGTGAGATGTCAGGGCTGAGAAAGCGTTGTGACCAGTTGATTAGGTTACTGACCGCGGAGTTCTCTCAGCATCTCGGTGAAGGCAGCCAAAGGGGGACTGACCGGCTGGATTTTTTGGGTTACCAACTTGTCAGTGCACCTTTGGTTCCCGACACGGAGAATGATGTCGAGGGCGTCATCTGTCGAGCATATCAGACTGTCTTAGACGATCCGTCGCATCCGCCTGGCTTGAATGCTAAGAAATGCCTTCATGGGTCGAGCCACACATTGGGCGCCCGCAGCGATGAGGCCTATGTTTTAAGACCGGCTAGCTCAGTCGACCATTTTTCAGTGTTGTCTGAACCAGAATCTGCATGAATGCATTCATAAATGACTTTGAGCCACTTGTTAAAAAATGAGCCTCAAGCTGGCATTTGTGTTCATAGCAATACGCAAGTGTGAGATGTGTTCATGCCGACGCCGAGCTGTAAATTACTCGAATTCACGAGCAATGAGCCTTTCTAAGCTCGTGGCTCATGAATCAGAGTTTTTTAAAGCTCGCAATCGTGGGAGTTAATTACTCGAAATATTCAGAATTTGCATTGAAATATATGAGCCTATGAATCCATTCAAGTATTTCACATTGCATGCATGCATACGACGAGTATAAAGTTGGTAGATTTTCTAATGTGAATAACCTTTGCGATTAGGAAATTTTTTAAATTAATAAAGTGCAATGCATTTGTTTAATTCTGATTTTATTTATTGTTAGAAATTCTTTTAACATAAAAATAAAAAAAAAATTTCATATAAAATAAATAACAATTCAAATTTGACTTAGTTCTTTTTGGTTTACATTTGTTGTTTTAAAACAGAGTTTAAAAATAACAAACTATCTATGGTTCTAGGAACCAAGCGATTTCTCTTCTCCATTATAATATTTCCAGCTAAAGAAAATACTCGTTCAGATGGAGCGCTACTCGCAGGAATAGATAATATTTTTGTAGCTAGATTCGAGAGTTTTGGGTATTCCGCCCTGTGGTTCTCCCACCACTGAATACCGTTAAAATGTTCGTCTATTTTAACTCTCACCCTAGAATATCTGTCAAGCTCATCCATGGCAGATTCTGATATGGTTGAGTTTGACCTGTCTTCTAGTAACTCAGGAAAGAAGAATTGAATTTCTCTAGAATGAGAAGGAGACGAAAGTTCGAGTTCAAATGGATCTGCTGAAATCGGAGGAGAAAATGTTGAATTTGAACATGATGGCATTTTTTCAATTCGTGATGCTTGAATGGATACAGAATTATTTGATTCTGACACCTGACACCTCATTGAACAAAAGTTTTTGATCTCAGAAATCGTATTTTCATCCATATTTGAGTTGGTCAGCGGGTATAAATATGAAGCTACTTTATGGTAAATGTTTAGGTTAGGAATCCATTTTGCGTCTATTTGTTGTAAAATATTGGATTTTAAATTTGATATTCCTGAAGCATCTTCTGCCGTTATTTCACAAATTTTCCGGAGGCGATTAATAGATGGATACACATAGCTGATCGAAATATAACTTGTACCTTGTAATTTTTTAGAAATTATTTCAAAATTTTCACAGAGTTCTACCAACATATTAAAAAGACCTAGGTTAATATCGATGGATCGATGGATCTCATTTCGCTCAGCTAAAATTTCATGAATTCTTATCCAATTTTTCGAAATTGACTGAAACATATTTAAGTGGGAATTCCAACGAGTTGTACAATAGCTTTTTAATGAAATCGGCAACAGATGTTGAATGTTGGCTTTTTTGAAATATTTTACAAGCTTTTTGCAAGCTTCAACAATTGGCTTGAGCTCTGTAGTTCTGTCAAATGCAGATTCCAACACATTTGCAAATAAGTGGTTTGAACAGTTTATTCTTTTATGTTCTTTTAAGGCACTTATAATATTTGATCCTCTATCTGTAACGAAGGTTATGCTGTCTAGGTTACAAACATCAAACTCAGCTAATATGCTTTTTATTTTATTGTGTATGTTTTCGCTGGTAGACTTAGTAAAATCCATAGACTTTACACCCAAAACCATTTCTTTGAACATTCCATTTTTTAGGTAGTGAAAAGTGGCGCACAAAAAGTTTCGTTTTACGAAATTATCTGACCATAGGTCTGCAGTTATAGAGGCTCTTCCTTCTTTAACAATCTTTCTAATTTCCGGCTTCAATTCATTTCTCTTGTCTTGTGCCATTATACTCACCCGGCGAGATACAGTTGACGGATGAGGAAGTAAATCATCAATATCCAAACAATCACCACATTTAGCTCCAATTTTTATAAATGTTTGGATCATCTTTCGAAATCCATTTCCATCAAGTGAAGAAAATGGTCTGCAATCCTCTATCATCCATTGCGAACACACATCTAACACATTGGTTTTTTCTTCTTGGTTTATTTTTTTTAACGGTGCATCGTTACCTTTTTGAATATAACACTTATGACGAACTAAATTTGATGTCTGCTTTCCATTGAATTTAAGTAGATGATTACAGGTACGACAATAAACAACATTTTCTAAAAGTGTTCCATCATCTTTCTCAATTTCGCTATACACTGTCCAAACCTGACTTCTTCCCTTTCGTTTCTGAGATATCTTGTAGGCACCACTGGCAATTTGATTGAGGATGTCTTCATTGCTTTCATGGTTCTCCATATTATTTATTCTATGTTAAAAATATAAGTAAAAAACGTGAAATATTCATAAATATTATTAGAAAGTAAGGAAATGGTCCTTAAATATGAATTTGAAGGCTTTTGCGATTGTTCAATTACATATTTTTTTTCGAATTATCCGCATAACCTGAAAATCTCGCATCAATTTTCTTAATTTCGCGGATAATTCGGAAAAATCTGCAAAGGTTCTTAATTGTTTAAGTATTTCCTTCACTAGCTACTAGTACTTACCAGATACAAGCTAACTCTAAAATAAACAGTTTGTATTTGTAATTTTGTACACGATTAACTTTTCACTTTTGCAGCTACTACGAAATAACCAATCACACCCGTTATCACTTGTACCGTTATCCTTCTTCTAATCATGAAGTGAATCCAACGAATACTGCACTCACACTCAATACGCTCATTCAAAGTGAAATGAATAGTGCGAGTGTCTCCACTGAATGAATGCAAGACAGATTTGATTTCATTTTGTGGCAAGGAAGTGAATCAGTGCAGTGCTCATGGCTAATTTTTCGAATATGAATGAACGTGAATATGCCTAAAGGCAGGAATACTTCAAGTGGCTCATGAAACGAGCTACTTGCAGCGCTTCTCTGGTCTGAACCACAGGTGGTCTAGACCACTCTGCCCTGTTATGGTCGTAGCATACTGCATGTAGCAGTCTGCTACACTGAGACGAGTTGCTCGCATACGGCCGGCCAATAGCCACATGAACGGCGAAGAAGACGCGCTGAAGACCGACGAACAAAAAGAAAAAGAAGAGTTTTTTCCGGGCGAGAAAAGAAAGGAAGGGACTTTTTTTCCTGGCTTATAGCTACGCAAAAATTAGTGGATTGCAGGGCTCTAGTGATCCAGTAGCTCTAGAAAGTATTCTTGGAGACATACATAAACCGCATCAGAATGGCGTGATAAAATCTTCAAGCTACATTTATCTTAGCTTCGAACCTTTCACGACATCAGCGATTACAACAAAACTTAACATATCCTGGTGAGCATAGAGAATCCTAGACCGCTTTCTTTTCTTTCATAGCCGCAAGCTAACATCTAAGAGGCCTCTTGGATGGAGCACCATTGCAAGAAAACGAAACTGTAAGTAATATCTGTAAGGAAATAATGACTTCCTATAAAAAAGATCTTTAAAAAACAGAATACAGAAAAAAACCAAAAGCAAAAACAAAATGACAAATATATAGGCGGGATTTTTTTTGTCGCAAATACTTGAATAATTTTTTTAATACCATCTCTAATGAATACAATTGGAGAAACGTTTAGTTAGGGGATTTTCGGTATATAAAAAAATTTTGAAAGTGTTAACTTAATCAAACATAACAAGCAGGTCAGGTTTAGAGTTAATGAATGAATTTTAACATATTGATGACATTCCTTGGCTCATACCATATATCATGGAAAATGATTGGTATATAAAGAGTAATTTCTGCTCATCTAACTTGATGTATATAAATATGTGTTTCTTTCGGTCGTAGTCAATAATACATGGTTTATCCATCGTTTGATTCTATCAAAGATTTCGTTTGCATAAACTCGTATCACAAACATACACTTTTTTAAACGAATTAAAACAACTTCATGAACTTGGATCGCGGACTGTATCCTCAATTTCTAAATTTTGTTCAATAATCCCTAAAGGATTGATTACATAAGATAAATAAGTTGGGATAGTTAAATTTTTGTTCCAATCCCGTAAGGATTGAATAAACATTATCAGTGAATTTCTTTAACGTAAGTTTTGTTTTTCAATCCCGAAAAAATAATTGGGCATCCTTTTTGAGGCGTAGCAAGACATCTTTCATGAACTTGGATCGTGGAGTGTATTCTCAATTAATAGTGTTAGAAAAGTTAAGTTTTGGTCTCCAATCCCTTAAGGATTGATTACATAAGACAAATCCTTCCATATAGCTTAGTTTTCGTAATAATTCCTTAGGGCTCAATTGGATACTATCGGTTAAATTCTTGTTAGTAACATTACGCTTTGCACTTAATACATTAAAAGCTCGCCAATCACTACAGTATGTGTGGTGCTGCAGGCGCTAAGGACTAATATGGTGGATTAAATGTTTTTGGGAATAATGAATTCTTAGGTTTTTTTAACTTTCTCCTCTCACTATCCCGGAGTCCTCTTCCCTTGGCATGAAGGTCGACTAGGCTCACTACTCCTCTCTTTTCAGGTCAACTAAGGACCCTGAAAATTATCTGCCCTCAGTGTCGATTGGGTGGTTGGGACGAGCAGAGAATGCCAAACATCTGCGCCTTCACAATGGATGTAGGTGAGTGGTGTAACGGTCCCTTAAGGACCGAATGTGTGCAACGGCCTTTGGTTTGTAGGCACGAACATTTTTTGGTTATGGTTGGTGGCACAGCGGCAGGCTTTCGTGGAACCTCCGCAAACTCTCCGCCAATAGCCGGGGTGAGTTAGCGTGCCGCCCTGCACTCAAAGCTGTCCACCGAGTGATCTGTCAGCTCATGCTGGCAGTCTGGACTTCACGTCCAATTCAATCACTCTCACATAGATCCATAACAGCGCTTTTGTGAAAACCGATTTTCATGAAATATTGATAATGTTTGGTCATATGTTGTTGTTGCAATGGGCACATGTTGTTGTTGTAATCCTAGGATATTTGAACAGCACGGGCTTATGTTTACATTCGTTTTGCTATGAAGAGATTAAGTGGGAGAACTTATGCTGGATTCTTTTATATTTTCGGGAATCTTGGCATCTTGGCCAAAGCGAGATTTATCTTTTTCTTAAAAATGGGAGGTAGTGTGACCCGAAGTACATTATTATGAATAGTTTGATAGGATTTTGAGGGATTCAATAAGATTTGTCGTACGGGTAATCCTATGTTCTCTCGATTTTTGTTTTAACTCATTGTCTCAGTTGCACTCCAATTTTGCTCTAATGCCACCTATCTTCTTATTAAGTATTCTTTGACAATACTCTCTCCTCTCTCTGTTCTCTATTGTGGAGCTTTTAATTACCCCCGTCTACTGGCCATAAATTATGGCCTACCATATGTTATGCTACGGTATTGCCAGTGTAGACGACATGCAGCCATGGCAATAATTCATGGTAGACCATATTGCGTACCATATATGTCCAAGAAAATTGCTTACCATAAATTTGACGTTTATAATAAAAATTGCTGAAATGAAGAAAACGCGTTCGGAACTAATTAAATTAATTTAATTTTTACGGACTAAATTAGTGCTTGTGGAACTATACAGGTGCATATTCGTTTTCTTAATTATTTCATCTCATCTAACTCGGTGACCTTCAAATTCTTTAATGCAATCAATCTTCTGATCGCAGTCTTTTTCGGTCTTGATAACGCCATCGACCAACCAAAAATAAAATGTCATAACATGATTTGCCCATACCGATATTTTGTTTTCCAAGATGGGCTTTACCATAAAATATGGTAAGCATTTTTTCATGGCCTGAATTATACAAGTTGTTTTATTGCGTGATTTGGGTTTTATATGGACTATTAGGGCCATAAACACCAACCAAAATAATCCATATTCACGTGTAATGCACCAACACCAACCAAGATTACTCGCGATTTAATCCATCGTATTACACCGGTGTAATATGTTATTCCAGATCATCTGGGGGTAAAATTTTTATTCTAGGATTATTCCGAATACGTGACTTAATTAAATATTTTTAAAATTTTTGTTTTCTTGTGTGATTTGAGTTTTATATGAATTATTAGTGTTTTCGTCTAGAGCTGTTATGGTATTATGTTGAGTGATTATAACTGGACGTTAAGTCCCAACTGCCCCCATGAGCTGACAGATCACTCAGTGGACAGTGTTGTACAGAAGGGCGGCACGTTAGCTCGCCTCGGCTATTGGCGGATGTTATGGTACTATAAAGAGTGATGTTATGGTAGTATAAAGAGTGATGTACTTGGACGTGAAGTCCAGATTGCCAGCATGAGCTGACAGATCACTCGGTGGACAGCTTTGAGTGCAGGGCGGCACGCTAGCCCGCCTCGGCTATTGGCGGAGAGTGTGGGGAGGTTCCACGAAAACCTGCCGCTGTCCCACCAGCCATATACAAAAAATTTGTGGCAAAAAGAAAGCACACACTCGGTCCTGAAGGGACGATTACACCACTTAACCTTACCTTAGTGAAGGCGCAGATGTTCTGCCTTCAGCTGCACTGCCCCATATCCACCCAACGACACTGAGGGCAGAGCTCCTAAGGGAGCTAGTTATATGGCTTAACTTGGTATGTTCCTTCCGGATGTATGCCCTAATACCTGGCAATAGAGGGCTGTTCACTCGCTCTGAGGCGTTTGCTTGCGGCGAGTAAACTGCTGTTTGCAAGTACTTCACCTCATACTTATCCAGTAATCTGGCGAACCGAGCTGAGCAAAACTGATCTCCTATCTCCTATCGTTTCCGGAACTCCGAACACATAAAATATTTCAGTCTCAATGAACTTACACAAATTGAGAGTAGATGCCTTTCTCATAGGTTTGAGAATCGGGAACTTAGAAAAGTGGTCAAGAATTATCAATATGCAGACATTTCCTTTCACTGACCGGGGATATGGACCTAGAAAGTCTATGTACAGCTTTTGCTATGGTCTTCCTGTCACAGACTGGACTCCCATAGGTGGTCTAAGAATAGTATTGGGGCCTTCGTTTCTTTACACACGTCACAGACCCTACGTAGATTCTGACATCACCTGTCATTCGTGGCCAGTACAGGTGTCTTCTTAATCGTTACAGTGTTTTCCCTATACCTCCGTGAGAAGCTAGTGGCGGATCATGCGCTCTTAAAATAACGTCGGAGACAAGCCCTCGTGGAATCCAATGCTTCCAAGCTTCTTCTTCTTGAATCGGATCGACTGTTCTCGGAACAGTCCGAATGTAAACGAAGCCATCCCTGGCGCAAAGATCTGGTAGTTTACCAGAAGCTGATTTAACCTTGTGCCTCCAACGAGTTGAAATATGCAGAACTAAGGTCTGCTTCCGGGCCAGGATCTTCAGGTGTTGTTAAGCTGTCACAATGAATTCGTGACAGCGCATCAGGAACGATGTTCAGGCTTCCTTTTCGGTGCTCAATGGTGAAGTCGAAACCTTGAAACTTCAAACTCCACCGAGCAAGTCTACCGCTGAGGTCCTTTGAGACATCAGCCATTTCAGGCTCGCATGATCAGTCACTATCTTAAATGGCATAACTTCTACGAAGGGAGATTCTTTTTCCAGCAGCCAAGGGCGCATTCTAGCGAAATAATCAGCAATTGCTAAACAATAACCTCGCATGCTATTGTTCTGCAACTGTCGGTTATTTTGCTGATTAGCCCAACAGCTGGCTGCGATGAGCGCTTAGTGCAGCAATCGACGATTACAATAATAATTAACTTCGCATGGTAATTATTATGTAAAGCGATTGTTTACTACTAAGCGACTCAGGTGCTGCAACCGGTAGAACAAACGACAAGGTTGTTGTCGTTTGTTGACATCCGCGTTGTGAGCAAAGAAAGTTTACTTCCGAATATGGGGGCATAAAAGACCAATGACTGGTCTAGCGAGTGCCCGTTAAGTATTCAGTCATCGTAGTGTCAAGTTTCGGTTCGGAGTAGTTGCCGTATTGTTAAGATAGGTCAAGCTTTTACGTGAAATAAAGATGTATACATATGTTAGAAATTCGAGTGTTTTTATAAAATTTGTTGGTATTTAATTGTTCTATTGATTCGATTGCTTTTGGGACACGACATTTTGGCGCAGCCGGTAGGATAGGTATTGTATTTTTAAAAATTTTATATATTGGGAGTTAAGCTTTTTTAGCTGCTCCATTTTTTCTTAAACAAGGTATACGTTAATTAAATAGGTGCAAAGCCTTATTTGGCTTCGCCATTTATTTAACAAGTTGTACGTTAATTAAATTGGTGCAAAGCCTCATTTGGCTTCGCCATTTATTTAACATTATTTTTAGCTACTCCAAGCATACATACATACATACAGAGTTAATTTTAAGATGCGATAAACTTATAAGAGGCAATATTGTAAGGTGCAAGATTTTTATAGATGTGTTTGAGATAAGTGAAAGTTGGTAATAAGAATTTCACCAGTTTTAACGTTACGTTTCGATTTAGGTGTTGGTCGTTCGCGCGTTTATTTAATTTGTCGGTTTTTTTTTATAGTCGTAATAATGTCGTGTTATATTTACGAAATGATCTTTGTTTAGACGCATTTGGATGTATTCGTATTCGGGTTTTACGCGATTAAGTAGGTAGGAAGTTGTAAGTATATGGTTTGTTGTATTTTCATTGGGTGCATCTGAATAATAAGAAATAAAAAAAATGTTGAGCATGTTTGTTTGTTTGTACGCATAATAGCTGAATTGAGTGTGTTAATGGTATGATAGTTTTGAATGTTTACGTTATATTGAGTATTGGTAGTCAATTAGTACCTATTATAAAGATATGAGTTTTGCGAAAGATCTGTTTTAGAGCGCGTTGTACTAATTTTTCGGTTCGCGTATGAAGTATAAATGGTATTAGTGAAAAAGTGAAAGTACCAGAACGAGGTAAAAACAAGGCAAAATAGAAAATTACAACTGTGTACAAGATGGCAGATTCATACGAGAAGATCACGGACCTGGTTTCTAAATATGTGCCGATGTTTTCAGTAGAAAGGTCACCGAAGTTGGCAAAGGAAGTATATCGATTTCTGTGTTGCTGCAAAGATCTTTACGACCGACTGGAAGCCGCAGAAAAAGTTATTTTCATGAAGTGTGTAAAATATCGGCTGACGGATGATGCGTTTTACCTGATAAGCTCCCAGGAGCTGAAAGACTTCGAAACCTTACAGCAAGCAATAAAAACCGCATACTTGCCGCGAAAATCATTCAGTGAATTACGCACTGAAATGCTGGCATGTAAACAGAGACCTGGAGAGGACATCACGGAGTTCGCGGATCAAATGAAAGAACTGCGCGATCAGATAAAAGAGGCTGTCTCGGCCAAATACCCGGGAGGGGAGAAGGGATTACTAGTCGAGTTGGAGGCCGATGTTGTAACAACCTTTAAAGCTGGTGTGTTGAGTAGACCCACGCAGGTGCACCTTACAGGGCGAAAGTTTGAGTCACTGGAAGAAGTGAGAGAGGAAGCCAGCTATTTCGAAAAAGATGCCGAAAGGCTTCAAGTGAGAGAATCAGGAATATGGCAAGAAGACCGAAAGCCGAGCACAGAAAATGCATCAAACAGATGGGCAACGGGGAAATTTAGCAGCGAAAGGCCTAGACAGAATTTGGGACCATTCTTATACAGAACAGGGCCATTGTCATCAGGAAGATACCAAGCATCTTCGACAAGGAGAAAACCTCCCAGATCTATTGAGTGTTTTCAATGCGGACAGCGTGGACACTTTGCGAGAGAGTGCCAACAAGTACTCTTCTGTACTGAATGTCAGGAATATGGACACGAGAAATCCAATTGCCGAATTCATCACGTCAGAGTGGCAAACTATGCAACTGGCATTCAAGATGAATTCCATTCAGGGCGGAATTGCCAATTCTGTCGAACACAGGATCACTACACAGCAAACTGTCTGAAAAAGTATTTAGCCGAGAGGGAGAGTGAAGAAGTGTATTCCAAGAGTAATTTTGTCATCACAGTGCCATCGGACATAGCGTTAGAAGGTAAGTTTAGACTTTTAATTGACACTGGGTCCACCTGTAGCTTAATTAAGATCAATAGAATAAAAGGAAATACGCCCGTACAGACACAACAGAAAATAACAATTGGAGGTCTCTTTGGGTTCGCTAGGAGGTCCATAGGCACTTGTCAGGCGAAATTGTATATAGATAACAATCAGCAGGCTTGTCAATTTAATGCCATTGGGGATACTGATTCAATTCCAGCCGACGGGATACTTGGAATGGATTTCCTGAGTGACAGAGCTATCATCGACTGTGTAAATAGGAAATTATGGATACAAAACGTCGGCCAGGCAGAGGAAGAAAGTGCCGTTTTCGAGAATATCGCAGCTAGTGGGCAAGTTGTACCAAATACCCTGCAATTGTCCAGTCAAAGAACCCCTTTACAAGCGGGAATAGAGGATGTTGAAAGGAGCATGGCAGAAATCATCAGTACAGGTCTTAATAGCAAAGACAACGAATGGAAAGTTAAGACCACCAGTGTAGAGACAGATCACGACAGAGACTTCACGAGGTAAGAATCGATGAATTTAGGGAGGAGAGGAGGAGGCGAGATGAATATTATGGCCACAGCGGAAATTGCCTGGAGGATGGATGTGCATTTGTAAGAGTTGCTAATGCAAGAGCCCATCCTGAAAAAAGCATGAACTCCTCGGATGGGCAATACGGATCTCGTAAGTATCCTGAACGAATTTCATGGCGCTACAAGGGTAGGAACAATTTCTATTGGCAAATACGAAAAGCCCAGGGGATTCTGCAAAAAGGTAAGTTTAAATTTCAGGGATATAATAGTAAGCCGGATAGGACAGAAGTTCGTCAAGGCAGAAGGAAAGTAGGGGAACGGAACTTCATTCAAGTTGCAAATGCGACTTCTACTGCAAGTTCAATAACCCCTTACAAGGTAGGTAACGGTTATGACCCAGGAATCGGGGAACGTAACCAAAGAGATTTCCAACAAATTCCCTCCAATTTCAGAAGAAATTTGATGAGCGGAGTTTGGTAGTCAATGGCCATAAGGATGTGAAAGAAATAATACAGATAACCCAGTGCATCCAGGTAAATTTCTAGGTTAAAAGGTAAGAAGGTAAAGGTAAGAAAATGTTAAAAAAAAAATATAGAGAAATTAAACGAAAGAGAAATTTGCGAAAGAAATAAGAGATTTTAAAGAAAAAAAAAGAGATCTAAAAGAAAGAGGATATATAAAAAAAAATACAAAAACAAAAATATTACTTGACAAGAAATAGAAAGAAAAAGTTAAAGAATAAGAAATGTATAAAGATAATAAATAAATGTTTATAGTTAGAGATGGAAAACTTAAAAGTAGGCTCAAGAAAGATAAAAACCAAAAGAGTAATGCATATAAAGGAAAACAATATGTTAACAATGTTGAAAAACAAACGAAAAGGTTGTTAATAATAAGAGTTAAAGAAATAAAGTTGCAAAAGAAACAAGAGATAGAAGAAAAATATTGAAAATGTCATAGCATAGAGAAAAATAAAATGGTTGCCATAGGTTAAATAAGTATAGAGAAGATCGATAAATCTGTATATACAACACTTCCAGAGCACAGGCGGCAGCAGAAGGAGAGGATCTATGAAACGAAGATCGGAGTACGAGCAAGGTACAAGAAATTTGTAAGATGCAGCGGATAAGGATAACTACGCTGGTGTCTTTGAGCCTCGGATATTTACATCCACGGATAATTTACGCCCGGAAGATGAGTGAAATAATCATTTGAACATGCGCAGATATACACTATTCCTGTAATATTGAAGCCCACATATATAATGTACATAGATGCCGAGCAGCAGTGAGAGGGCAAAAAACAATAGCTACATCTTAGAGGAACCTTTATTGGACAGCTACAATTGGGAAACCTGACGGAACTACTAGCGCATAATTTCATGTTGAGAGGTCTGTAATATGGTATACCTACTAATATGCATATATATGTACATGATATATACAAAAAAAAAAACACAAATCTTTAAGTACGCGTGGACTCTCAATATAATTGAGAGAACTCCATCGTGCACAAAAGAAATTATTTTTTTTAAAACATTTGGATCAGTCGTTCCAACTGAAATTAAAGAAGCGCTTCTAACAAGAAATTGTCATACATTCTAGTTACAAACTGATTTAAGGGCTTCCAGCAATACAGTGTAAATGAAAACATTTTATTTATCTATCCATATAATTAATGGGATCAATTAGCCTATTGAAGATTTCATTAGTTCATTCGAAATTCAAAGGTAATCAAATGCCAGCAGTATTAGCAGGATTAGTGTACCACTTGAAGCATCAGAAAAGTGAACAAACTCGAACCATTATCACCAAACCATTGACGGGCTAAACCCAAGCGAGGCTATCCAAAAAAGTGGAATCCAGTATAAAAAAGGCCATCCCAAAAACAGCAACCCTACAAACCGCAAATTTACCAACCGCCTTCGAGACGCAGCTGGTGCAATTAGAATAGTAAAGTAGTTTTATTGTAATAATGTAATTGTTTTTAGAAGCCATAGGAAGAATAACTTTAAGGCTAGAATTGTAAAAATTGTAATTAGTTTAGAGAAAATTTTTTTTGTTATACTTTGGATAGTATTTTTGTAAGTATTCGGGCTATTATAAATGATTGTAAAAAGAACTTTTTGTTATTTTGTTATTATATAGGTAGTAAGTAACGTTTTCTAACGGGATAATACGTGTAAATGAATTAATGAATTCTTGTCCAATAGGTACATAAAATTTTAATGTAATAAAAATAAATAGCTAATTACGATAAGTGAAGGAAATTTCAAAATAAAAGATGTGCATGAAGTAAAAAAAAAAATTTTAGTCGTTAAAGAAAAATGTCATTGAGAAAAAAACACGCATGAAGCCAAAGAAAAAATATATATAAGGAAAAATATGTTAAGAAGAAAAATAGATAAACTAAAAAATTATTAGAGAAATTAATTGTGAGATAAATAGAAATATTATATGTGAAATTAAAAAATGGCAATGAAAAAAATTATAATGTTAAAACAAAATGTGAAAGAAAAGATGTAAAATGAAAAGAATAAGAAAATTTAGATAGTAAATATGTAATGATTAAATGTAAAAGAATCTGAACCGAACGAGGCTTAAAATATTTTCAATTTAAGACTATTGCACTCTCCAGATCTAGTTTCCTGCGGAAACTAGTTTTTCCAAAGGGGGAGGGATGTTATGGCCCAATATAAGGAAGATTCTTCTTCCAGCAGCCAAGGGCGCATTCTAGCGAAATAATCAGCAATTGCTAAACAATAACCTCGCATGCTATTGTTCTGCAACTGTCGGTTATTTTGCTGATTAGCCCAACAGCTGGCTGCGATGAGCGCTTAGTGGAGCAATCGACGATTACAATAATAATTAACTTCGCATGGTAATTATTATGTAAAGCGATTGTTTACTACTAAGCGACTCAGGTGCTGCAACCGGTAAAACAAACGACAAGGTTGTTGTCGTTTGTTGACATCCGCGATGTGAGCAAAGAAAGTTTACTTCCGAATATGGGGGCATAAAAGACCAATGACTGGTCTAGCGAGTGCCCGTTAAGTATTCAGTCATCGTAGTGTCAAGTTTCGGTTCGGAGTAGTTGCCGTATTGTTAAGATAGGTCAAGCTTTTACGTGAAATAAAGATGTATACATATGTTAGAAATTCGAGTGTTTTTATAAGATTTGTTGGTATTTAATTGTTCTATTGATTCGATTGCTTTGGGACACGACGTTTTGCTGTTTTCAAATGGTGCACGTTTTCTTAGCAGGGAAGTTGTAGATATCAGAATCATTCGAATTTCACAACAAGACATCACCTTTGCTTGATGCTTTCTCAGCAAATTAATATTATTGGGTTTAGGGGGTGCGTGTATTGAAATGTCACAGTTGCTCCTTCGAGTGCAAACATCATTTCTTAAGTAAGGTTCCCTAGCGGCATTAGCCGGTACTTCATATGTTGTTCACCTCGAGGGAAAGTAAGGTTCCCTAGCGGCATCAGCAGGTACTACCACATGCCTTGGATTTGCTGTTTTCGTGCTTGATGATTTATTAGCGGGGAGGTTGTAGAATGACGTCATCTTGGTTTTGCTGTTTTCAAGTGGTATGCCTAATAAGTTTTCTTAGCGGGGAAGTTGTAGATATCAACATCATTCGAATTTCACAACATGATATCACCTTGGCTTGATGTTTTCTTAGCAAATTATTATTACTATTGGGTATTGGGGGTGCGTGCATTGAAAAGTCACAGTTGCTCTTTCGAGTGCAAACACCATTTCTTGAGCAAGGTCCCCTGGTGGCATTAACCGGTACTACATCACCTCGGGCTTGGGGATACGATATCACTTTGCGGATAGGTACTGGAGGTTGGCTGAGAGCTTTAGTGGCAATGACTAGGATTGTCTGGGGTGTGTTGGATTGGGCTACGTTACCTGTACCAAGGCTTGGGTAGAATGTGTACGGCTTAAGTAATGATGTGAAATACCCTAAGCGAATTTATATCGGGGACTGTATACTTGTCAGCTTGAGTTTGATTTCAGTTGTTTACTTTAGTATGAGTGCCCGTGGGCTGTTGGCGTGGGTGGATGTGTGCAGCTGTGTATTTATGTGGATATGAGTCGTTATGATAATAAGCGACATATTATGAGCGGAACGATGGATACTTAACCTTGGAGCATTACTCCATTTCATCAGATCAACAAGTGGCAGCCCCAGAAAGAATCTAAATCTAGTGTAAATAAATTATGTATTACAGTTTTAGTTTCATTTATTAAAGTAATTTGAATTATAGCTACATGTATATTATATATTATAAATATATATTTATTTTAAATTGTATTATAGGTGTTTTTTCAAGAAATTATAAAACATCTTTGTTATTAATCCAAGAATTGTGTTTTGATGAAAATCCGAGCCATTTAACGTAAGCTTTATCTCCACTCTTTTTTAAGATTTTCTCTACGAGATATAGGTTTGGGTGTTTAACTTTCAGCAGCTCCAATTCATAAAAGCCTCCTGTGATTGGATTTCCTTGATAATCTTGTTTTGATGAAATTCCGACCCATTTAACGTAAGCTTTATCTCCACTCTTCTTTAAGATTTTCTCTACGAGATATAGGTTTGGGTGCTTAACTTTCAGCAGCTCCAATTCATAAGATCCTCCTGTGATTGGATTTCCTTGATAATCTTCCAGCTGATACATAATCCATTGCTAGCTCCAGCGGAGGAAAGTACTCAGCAGTGAGTAGAGATGAATTTCCCGTGAGAGTAAGTGTTAATGACATGGTGGTTGATAATGAACTGTCACAATTTCAATATAGATACATTTATTTATAGATAATAATTAATGGCTATAACAATTATATAAAAACTCTAAATATAAGTGACCCCAAATTACTGCATCATAGTTCTGATAAGAACTGTAGTTGTACGTAATATTACTACCCAAGTAGTTTATGAGCTCCCTTGGTAGTTGGAGATTGCCAAAGCTATCAAAGTATTCGATGTTATCACCTTTCTTGTAGTACGCTACCCAGTGTGTACCTGCTCCAGTTGAGATGTCCAAGTTAACAATACCGCTTTCTCGCTTCCATGGCTTTTTAGGTAGATTATCACGCATAAATACTCCTCTGAAGTGTAACAAGTGTGTGGTATACTTGTGAAGATCCAACTCGTTTAGCGGTCGTTTGGGTAGCGTCTTTAATAGTTTTTTGGTTGAGGTTGTAGATAGAGTCCAAGTCCTTTTCTGTACGGCTTCAGGAACAGCCCGTTTCCATCTTTACCAATCGCTATAGTTTCCATTGCTTGGTTATGACGTTTGCTTTCGTCCAATTTTGCCTTTGCCGTCGCTCATAATATGTCGCTTATTATCATAAGGACTCATATCCACATAAATACATAGCTGCACACATCCACCCACGCCAACATACCACAGGCACTCATACTAAAGTAAACAACTGAAATCAAACTCAAGCTGACAAGTATACAGTCCCCGATATAAATTCGCTTATCATGTTGTGAAATTCGAATGATGTTGATATCTAAAACTTCCCCGCTAAGAAAACTTATTAGGCACACCACTTGAAAACAGCAAAACCAAGATGACGTCATTCTACAACCTCCCCGCTAATAAATCATCAAGCAAGAACACATCAAATCCAAGGCATGGTGGTAGTACCTGCTAATGCCGCTAGGGAACCTTACTTTCCCTCGAGGTGAACAACATATGAAGTACCGGCTAATGCCGCTAGGGAACCTTACTCAAGAAATGGTGTTTGCACTCGAAAGAGCAACTGTGACGTTTCAATACACGCACCCCCTAAACCCAGTAATATTAATTTGCTGAGAAAGCATCAAGCACAGGTGATGTCATGTTGTGAAATTCGAATGATGCTGATATCTACAACTTCCCTGCTAAGAAAACGTGCAGCATTTGAAAACAGCAAAACCATGATGACGTCATGTCGATATCTAGAACTCTCCCGCTAATAAAAGAAAACAGCAAAACCAAGGCATGCTGGTAGTTCCAACTAAGGCCGCTAGGGAACCTAACTCAAGAAATGACGTTTGCGCCCGAACAAATGTCGCTAATATCTCGAAAACCAGATGATTTCTGACGAAAATTTCGTTCCCCCTCCCACCCCACACCGCCACGAATCCATTTCCATGAACAAAAAATAGCTTGAATTATTAATACGCTAATATCTCGAAAACCAGAGCCCGCAGAGGATTTCTGATGAAAATTTCATTACCCCCCCCCCCCCCCCCCCCATCCCTATCTTTATTATCCCCCACATACCACCCATCTAGAATCCATTGGCATGAACAAAAATTTCCTACTATTAACTTTAATTATTAGTTCAAAACAAATAGCCTACATTTAGGCGCTCAAGAAGAATCATAATAAAAAAGCCTACATTTAGATGACCACATATCTATCTAAGAAAACCGTAGTACCGGAACATGCCAAGTGAAGCAAAAAACTTCACACATCCAAGAAAACCGTAGCATGCTGCTACGTGTGGGCACAGAAAACCGTAGCATGCTGCCAAGTGTGGGCAAAAGTGAAGCAAAAAACTTCCCAAAACCGTAGCATGCTGCAACGTGTGGGCAAAAGTGAAGCAAAAAACTTCCCAAAACCATAGCATGCGTCCACTTGTGGGCCAACAGTAAAGCAAAAACCTCCCCATATCCAAGAGAATCGTACCACACATCCAAGAAAGCCGTAGTACCGGAGCATGCTGGTAGTATCGGCTAATGCCGTTAGGGTGTAGTCAAGACCAAATGACACACACACACACACACACACACTCAAGAAAACCGTACTACCGGAGCATGCTGGTAGTACCGGCTAATGCCGCTAGGGCGCAGTCAAGACCAAATGACACATCCCGGAGCATGCTGGTAGTACCGGTTAATCTCGCTAGGGTGCAGTCAAGACTCAATGGTGCATCCAAGACATAAACCAGTACAGTCAAGACACATCGGAGCATGCTGGTAGTATCGGCTATTGCCGCTAGGGCGCAGTTGCTGCATAGTACTGAAAGTGATCTCGTATCCCCAAAACTCGAGATGAAAAACTTAATGTCAACTTAGAGGCTACGAGTCCGAGATTAAAAATAAGCGAACTCCAGAAACAAAATCGAAATCCTATGTTAATTCCCTATGCTGGAGAGTGCTTAAAGTGGTCTCGTATCCCCAAAGTGGTTTCGTATCCCCAAGACTCGAGATGAAAAATAAGCGAACTTCAGAAACAAATTCGAAATCCTATGCTATTTCCCTATGCTGGGAAATGCTAAAAGTGGTCTCGTATCCCCAAAGTGATCTCGTATCCCCAAAACTCGAGATGAAAAACTTAATGTCAACTTAGAGGCTACGAGTCCGAGATGAAAAATAAGTGAACTCCACAAACAAAATCGAAATCCTATGTTAATTCCCTATGCTGGAGAGTGCTAAAAGTGGTCTCGTATCCCCAAAGTGATCTCGTATCCCCAAAATTCGAGATGAAAAATAAGCGAACTCCAGCAACAATATCGAAATCCTATGCTATTTCCCTATGCTGGAGAGTGCTGAAAGTGATCTCGTATCCTCAAAGTGATCTCGAATCCCCAACATCCAAGACACAAACCAATACAGTCAAGACACAACCCCACATTTAGTATGGACTCAACCCACCTAGCGACGGTGGCGCCATCTGTGGCGAAATCCTGGAGGCTTAAAAAAGTGGTCCAGAATCCCCATAGCGTATCTGCTTATTAGACTTGGTGTCACTTCTGCAACTATACCCAGGGCATCTGGAGCTAACCCAAATAGACGTTTATTCCTAGATATAGTACCTGTGTGACCCTAGGAACCACGTAAAGACGCACGTTTTGGGTCTTACCACGGAAAGTGATATCCAAGTCTACATGACCATGAACAGTCGTTATGGCACCGTTAGCTACTTGTACCTGTGTCCGATACCTCTCCCATTCAGCCTCTGCTTCTGCAAGCTTCTTTAGGGCTCCTTGGCCTAGGATACTGACAGTGGCACAACTATTAAGTAACCCAGTCTCGAATCGCCGAAGCAGTGTTACTTCGGCATACGGTCGAATGTCGTCTGGCATCGACACGGAAATATGTGCCAATTTCTTTCTTTCGTGTTCCATTCGTCAACAGTATTCCCGCCAACGAACGGTGGATCGTTTCTTTCTCTGTCCAAGGTCCAGGTCAGGCTACATAATTGCTGCTAGCTCCGCCACTGAGGAGAAAATACGGTCTCGTACTGCATTGTAGTTTTGTAGACGCCTATGATAAGGCGTCAGCGGGTATAAAACAGGCTCACCCCCACTCGTCATAATAGAGTTTGGTGGCCGTTTTACTACAGAAACGACAGGAGGCCGAATCTCCTGCTCAGTGACATTGCCAGCAAAAACTGCTATCGGTTTTATCGGAACGTCGAAAAACTCTTCCAAAGAAGTGTCTAGTAGTGTCGTGGGCTCCCTACAGGTAGAAACGGGAGCTCGAAAATCTGCAGAGAAGTCAATCAGGCTCTCTGCTTTTACTAAAAGTCGATAGTCATGAGTGCTTCCGAGTAGAAGACGTGTCTAGTTTTGCTACCGTGTTCTTCCGATTGTCTGGTTTAATATGTTTTTTGCGTGACTTGTCTCAGTGCCTACATACTTAACGTGTTATTAAATTGAACAATTTTAGTTTTTGTGCTTAATTAAACAATTCTACTTTTTGTGCAAAATTCTCATTGTTGCTCGTACCTAGCGGTGTTGTTTTTTTTACGCTATTTTGCTGCTCTATTATTTCTATCTTCTGCTAAATGTCTCCTGTCAACAACGGTGCTAAGTCGCAAAAAGACAGCAAGAGTCGCCAAAACAACGAAGACTATTCTTCAAATGTTCCACTCTTACGCTCTTCAAAATCAACAAGCAAAGTAGCAGCTATACATAGTAGTGCGGTGGTCTCTGATGCTCTTTCCGCTAATGATATTATGGCAAAACTCGACATGATTTTGGTGTTATGAGATTTGCTTAATGCACGATATCATAGTTCACATGAAGCTGATAAGAATATGATAATTTTATCTTCATACTATTGGGACAGGTACATTGTTTACTTACCACTACGTTGAGAGTGAGTCAAATTAAAAGCTTTGATAGAAGAACGCTGTGTTATGATATTAATGCGGTATGATATGTTGTCTGAGGTTAGTAGTGGAAGTTGTATGGGAGCTATGAATAAGCAGTAAAATCCTAATCAGCAATCTCGCTGGATATTTGATAATTCTCGAAGTCCAAAGTGATGATCGTGGTGGGGGGGAGGGGGTTGAGAGTAGGTACTGTAAGTTATGTATTAAGTTAAAAGTTTTGATGGATGGTATTTGGTATTCATCTCCTCGGAATGGTGTTGTATGAGTATCAGGAAGGTCGAAAAAAAGTTGATAATGCTTCAAGTTCAATAGTGAAGACCGCGATGTTGAGAGTGGGAAGTGGGAGTTGGAATGATATAAGGATAGGGAAGTATTATTTATTCATCTTTAAATCCTACCATATTTGAAAAAAAATAAAAATTGTATTATGGTTATAATGCCATTTATTGAAATAATTGGTTTTAATTACATTATAGCTTAAGTCTAAGGTCTTTTTTCTTTAGCTCAGGAAAGCCAAGATTTCATAGATATAGACTGATCCTTATAATGAATATTCCTTATGCCTTTAGACCAACATGACTTTAGAAGGTTCCTTGTACACCATTTTCACAAATAACATCTCTCCGTCTTTACTTTTTGCGATCTTTGTTGGAATATCCTGATTTTTCGACCTGTTGGTAGGGGACAGTCGACTCGTTTTTGGATGAAAAACTTTCTTCTTTATTTCTGGAAAGCATCGATTTCATAGACGTAGACTGAACCTTATACGAATATTGTTTACTCCTTTCGTCCGTAGGCTTTAGAAGGTTTGTAGTGTCCTTAGAACTCATGTTGAAATTATTACGTAATTAGCTTGCCAAGAAACAGTGATCTGTTTGGGTAAAGAGCAAAATATCAACTGAAAAACAAGTTATGAAACTACTACTTATATGTATTTGACACATGGTCTTGGAGGCAGCAATTTGTCCTTGACCTCTGACGTCACCTTAACCTTTGAAACCGAAAGTGTCTGCTCTTGGGTTCACTTGGATGATGATGATCAGTAGCGCAAGTTGTAAGGGAGATTATAATTAGCTGTAATTAAACAGTAAAGAAGAAGATTTCTGGTAACAGTATGTTCCATACATAATCTTATAGGTGGAAGAAAATTTTATAAGAATCTGGTACCTGCATTTCCTTATAAACCTTAAGAGTTGAATCGATGTCAAGAGCATGTTAATACTTATTTTGAGTATGAGCAGAGGAAATCGTGATCACTGCAGCATGTTATGAAATTCGATATCTAAAAACTGAGGCCAAGCCGCATGAAAAAGTAAAAAATAAACTTTTCTTCACACACAGAGGTGGACTGAGATTTTTTGATTGGGACATTTCTCTTGAATATTCTTTCTCTTCATGAATCAAATCACCTATTACCTCTGATTGATCATACTGAAATACATCGGTGGTCAGCAAATAAAATCTGAGTCCACCTCTGTGTGTGAAGAAAAGTTTATTTTCTACTTTTTCATGCGGCTTGGCCTCAGTTTTGTTTGAAAACTCGTTTTTAACTTATTTTATTTTCTGCATTTTTCACGATAACTAAATTGTTATTACGTGCTGCTGAAAAAACACTGATTTACCAGTTTTCCAAAACATTTATTCGAGTAAAAATTATTATGCAACTCATTTCGCTCTACAACTTTGTCTTAGGTTGCAAAACGCTCAAACGCTTCCTTGGTCGGAAAAACTCCGGAAAAGCGTTTTACATGAATTTTCCTCGATTTTTTCTGCAAGTTTTCACCATTGTCGGAGAGAAAGTAATGATGCCAGTTGATAGGGAACTTGATCCTGCATAATTTAGAAAACTTTTTTACCGGAAAATTTTCCGGAAAACTCGGAAAATTCCGGAAATTTTGTCGGAAAAATCGGAAAACTCTGCATTTTTCCTGAAACGGACTTATCACTAATCAAATTTGTACCAAATTTTCAAATGATTTTTCCCGATTTTCCGGGTTTTCCATGTAAATTTCCGGTTCAAATTTTTATAGATTCAATTATCACGCGACATGAACCTGTGTGCCAAATTTCAGCTCACTGTGATGACGAACAGTGGGTCTACGAGAGTGTCGAAAATAGTAAAGAAATAGACAAATTCGTGTACGAGTTAAAGGGAATGACTGGCCTCAAAAATAGACTACATGAAGGTTATTGGGGTGGTGAAAAACATGGCAGCATTAGGCTTCAATTTAAGGCTTTGGTGAAAGAAGGCGGTAGTAGATATTAATGTAAGATGATAGGAGGCATCAGTCAGTTTTGGTGAGCCTCAGCGATAGGCCAAATAAAAAATGTCAACCGCGCTAATAAATGAAAGCTTTTCTAGTAAAAAGAGTGGTACAAAACGGCATATGCGGAGCTGTATTGGACAGACTAAATCGCCGAGAGTGTTATTGTAAGCCACCAGTCGAGGTGGAGAAATTACTCAGCGTGTAAGAAAAAGTGATTTTGTAAAGTGGGAGGAAATAAAATCAGTATTCACAGACAGAATTAGAACTGGAATTATTTTAAATATAAACCATACAGATCCTAAGCTATTTATTTATACAGGATGCTGGTGATTTATTTATACGCCGTATTAAGAATATTTTAAAACGCCATCTCAATATTAAAGTTAATACAAAGTTGTGTGATGATTTTGTTAAGGATATCGGTGACAATATTTACAAGCAAGAACTGCTCCAATCAATATGGACGATAATTTAAATGAGTGGTATAAAGTTTACATTTTGGATTCAATACTCACTCAGCTGGATGAGTTTCAGAAAAAAGATAGTGGCTGGACATTGGACTCCATTATACATTTAGTAGTATATATCAACATAGCACCGAGGATCTTCGTATATACCTCTACCGAAGGAGATTGCTTTAAAGCAAGCTTGCATCAATGTAAAAAATAGTGATGAAGCATGCTTCGCTTGGGCCGTAACATCAGCGCTATATCCTGCAAATGTTCACTCCGATATAACCACATCATATCCACATTATTCTACTGTGCTAAATTTAACTGGAATAATATTTCCTATGACGCTTAAGCAAATTAAACAATTGAAGACCAGAACGATATATCAATAAACGTATTCATCCTAAAGAAAGAGCGTTCCTTCACCACTGTTCTAGTTAGACCAACGAAACACAATATGAAGCGATATGTGAATCTATTAATGATACAAAATAACTATGAGCAGGATGATGATGATGATGATGATGCTGCTGATTATGATGATGACGATGATGATAATGATGATGAAAGTACCAGGTTTCATTTCTGCTGGATTAAATATCTTTCACGGCTTACATGGAAACAAACTTCAAAACATAAGGCTAGATTGTATATATGCGATAGATGTTTGTTCTATTTTTAATCTGCTAATGCATTAGCAACACATATTCCTGAATGTGAGAAACAAAAAATTTATATTAAATTAAGGAAACCCAACCGTAGAATTAAATGTTAGTAGCACAACGGATACTCTACCATTGGGAAACATTACTGAATTCCATCAGAGCAACAAGGAGCAGCCGCAGAAAAATATGACCTAAGTCTAGTGTATTGTAAATAAAAAAATGTATTACATATAGTTATAGTTCTATTTATTGAAGTAATTTGTTTTAATTGTATTATAGTCTAAGATATACATTATTGGAAAATAAAGAATATATTATAGTTATAGATATATTGAAATAAGGAAGCCCAACAATAGAATGATACACTAAGAATTAAATATTATTATTTTTTTTTTAATTTATAATAAATCGATAATGATATATTTTATACGTTGTTCTTTTTATTCAATTTCCCTAATAAGTCCAGAACTCTTGAAAGTATTCTTCAATAATATTTGCCTACTACAGAGGGCTATTAATCGGACGGTTGAACCTTTTACCCAGAATGCTAGGTTGAACGTGAGCGTGAGAAAACACTGGGCTTGACCTTTGCCTCTGGCATCACCTTTGAAACAGGAAGGGTATTTTGTCCTTGAGCTTGATCCAGAAGTGTGCGTCTTGGCGGCTACAACCTTAATCAACTATGTCACAGGGGACTCTATACAGCTTTTCAAAACAAATTTGATAACAGATAAATAGCTTTTAAACAGGTCTGATAACAGCTTAACAGCTTTTCAAACAGCTCTGATAACAGGTAAACAGCTTTTAAACAGGTCTGATAACAGCTTAACAGCTCTGATAAAAGCTTAACAGCATTTTAAACAGGTCTATTAACAGCTTAACAGCTTTTGAAACAGCTCTGATAACAGATTAACAGCTTTTTAAACAGGTCTAATAACAGCTTAACAGCTTTTCAAACAGATCTTATAACAGTTTAACAGCTTTTTAAACAGGTCTGCTAACAGCTAAACAGCTTTTTAAACAGCACTGCTAACAGGTAAACATCTTTTAAACAGGTCTGATAACAGCTTAAAAGCTCTGATAACAGCTCTGATAACAGATTAACAGCTCAATACTGCTCGATTGAGGAATTTTGTCAGAGTTTTCAGACTTGTGGATATCTATCGTTTGATGCATCCTACGACTAGATCATACACGAGGGTCTCGCGAAATATGCATGGAAGTCTCGCGGGCTCGAGAATTGATAGACTTTACGTCCCCCCTGGAATACTAGAACATTTCGGTGGCGTCACTCATGAAGTGTGTTCGGCCGTGATAATCTTCTTGTAGTGGCAACCATCACTCTAGTTGAAATAAGAGCTGCGTACTGGCTATTAATCAACTCAGAGCAGTTCATCAATGAGTTCATTGAATTCTGGCACGATTGGTAAGAGAGGAAAGCTGACTGGTGGGATGTTGGTAAGCGCCAAATTCGATCCTTTATCGAAACGAGTTTCAACCGAACTGGGTATCAAACTTCCAGTTTGTTGCCCAAAGTATATCGGATGGCAACTCTTCTCCCAATCGGAGTTGATTCTTTATTTTAATAGAATAAATAAACACTTGACAGCACAAACTTACAAGCACAGCTTGGAGTTTGTGTTGCGCAGCCAATCACGCTTGCTGAGGGAAGGAGAAACTCCAACCGAGTACTTCTTCCAACCGAGTACTTTTGCCAGGCAACTAGACGACGTACTGCTTCTTGTGAAATCGAGTTGACAAGTCCTTAACAAACAACAGTTATCAGAATATTTTCGAGATCGCTAGCTAGATAAGAACGTGTTATTTATTATAATTTAAAAGCTGTTAAGCTTCTATCAGAGCTGTTTGAAAACCTGTTTGCCTGTTATCGGAGCTTTTTGAAAAGCTGTTAAGCTGTTGTTATCAGACCTGTTTAAAAGCTGTTTACCTGTTAGCAGAGCTGTTTAAAAAGCTGTTTAGCTGTTATCAGAGCTGTTTGAAAAGCTGTTAAGCTGCTATTAGACCTGTTTAAAAACCTGTTACACTGTTATCGGAGCTGTTTGAAAAGCTGTTAAGCTGTTATTAGACCTGTTTAAAAAGCTGTTAAGCTGTTGTCAGAGCTGTTATCAGAGCTGTTAAGCTGTTATCAGACCTGTTTAAAAGCTGTTTACCTGTTCTCAGCGCTGTTTGAAAAGCTGTTAAGCTGTTATCAGACCTGTTTAAAAGCTGTTTATCTGTTATCAAATTTGTTTTGAAAAGCTGTATAGAGTCCCTTGTGACGTAGTTGATTAAGGTTGTAGCCGCCAAGACACACACTTCTTGATCAAGGTCAAGGACAAAATACTCTTCCGGTTTCAAAGGTGATGCCAGAGGCAAAGGTCAAGCCCAGTGTTTTCTCACGCTCACGCTCAACCTAGCATTCTGGGTAAAAGGTTCAACCGTCTGATTAAGAGCCCTCTGTAGTATGCAAATAGTATTAAAGAATACTTTCAGGAGTTCTGGACTTAGTAGGGAAATTGAATAAAAAGAACAACATAAAATATTATTATCGATTTATTATAAATTAAAAAAATATTAACATTTAATACTTAGTGTATCATTCTATTGTTGGGCTTCCTTATTTCAATATATCTATAACTAGTCCTTAACAAACAACAGTTATCAGAATATATTCGAGATCGCTAGCTAGATAAGAACGTGTTATTTATTATAATTTAAAAGCTGATAAGCTGTTATCAGAGCTGTTTGAAAACCTGTTTAGCTGTTATTTGACCTGTTTAAAAGCTGTTAATCTGTTTTCAGAGCTGTTATCAGACCTGTATAAAAGCTGTTTGCCTGTTATCAGAGCTGTTTGAAAAGCTGTTAAGCTGTTGTTATTAGACCTGTTTAAAAGCTGTTTACCTGTTAGCAGAGCTGTTTAAAAAGCTGTTTAGCTGTTATCAGAGCTGTTGGAAAAGCTGATATTAGACCTGTTTAAAATGCTTTTAAGGTTTTATCAGAGCTGTTAAGCTCTTATCAGACCTGTTAAAATGCTGTTTACATGTTATAAGAGCTGTTTGAAAAGCTGTTAAGCTGTTATCAGACCTGTTTAAAAGCTGTTTAGCTGTTATCAAATTTGTTTTGAAAAGCTGTATAGAGTCCCCTGTGACATAGTTGATTAAGGTTGTAGCCGCCAAGACACACACTTTTGGATCAAGCTCAAGGACAAAATACCCTTCTTGTTTCAAAGGTGATGCCAGAGGCAAAGGTCAAGTCCAGTGTTTTCTCATGCTCACGCTCAACCTAGCATTCTGGGTAAAAGGTTCAACCGTCCGATTAAGAGCCCTCTGTAGTAGGCAAATATTATTAAAGAATACTTTCACGAGTTCGGGACTTAGTAAGGAAATTGAATAAAAAGAACAACATAAAATAACATTATCGATTTATTATAAATTAAAAAAATATTAACATTTAATTCTTAGTGTATCATTCTATTGTTGGGCTTCCTTATTTCAATATATCTATAACTATAATATATTCTTTATTTTCCAATAATGTATATCTTAGACTATAATACAATTAAAACAACTTACTTCAATAAATAGAACTATAACTATATGTAATACATTTTTTTATTTACAATACACTAGACTTAGGTCATATGTTTTCTGCGGCTGCTCCTTATTGCTCTGATGGAATTCAGTAATGTTTCCCAATGGTAGAGTATCCGTTGTGCTACTAACATTTAATTCTACGGTTGGGTTCCTTAATTTAATATAAATGTTTTGTTTCTCACATTCAGGAATATACGATGCTAATGCATTAGCAGAATAAAATATGTGTTTTGAAGTTCGTTTTATATGCAAGCCGTGAAAGATATTTAATCCAGCAGAAATGAAACCGGGTACATTCATCATCATTATCATCATCGTCATCATCATAATCAGCAGCATCATCATCATCATCCTGCTCATAGTTATTTTGTATCATTAATAGATTCACATATCGCTTCATATTGTGTTTCGTTGGTCTAACTAGAACAGTGGTGAAGGAACGCTCTTTCTTTAGGATGAATACGTTTATTGATATATCGTTCTGGTTTTCAATTGTTTAATTTGCTTAAGCGTCATAGGAAATATTATTCCAGTTAAATTTAGCACAGTAGAATAATGTGGATATGATGTGGTTATATCGGAGTGAACATTTGCAGGATATAGCGCTGATGTTACGGCCCAAGCGAAGCATGCTTCATCACTATTTTTTACATTGATGCAAGCTTGCTTTAAAGCAATCTCCTTCGGTACAGGTATATACGAAGATCCTCGGTGCTGTTCAAATTTATTGATATGTACTGCTAAATGTATAATGGAGTCCAATGTCCAGCCACTATCTTTTTTCTAAAACTCATCCAGCTGAGTGAGTATTGAATCCAAAATGTTAACTTTATACCACTCATTTAAATTATCGTCCACATTGATTGGAGCAGTTCTTGCTTGTAAATATTGTCACCGATATCCTTAACAAAATCATCACACAACTTTGTATTAACTTTAATATTGAGATGACGTTTTAAAATATTCTTAATACGGCGTATAAATAAATCACCGGCATCCTGTATAAATAGCTTAGGATCTATATGGTTTATATTTATAATAATTCCAGTTCTAATTCTGTCTGCGAATACTGATTTCATTTCCTCCCACTTTACAAACTCACTTTTTCTTACACGCTGAGTAATTTCTCCACCTCGACTGGTAGCTTTCAATAACACTCTCGGCAATTTAGTCTGTCCAATACAGCTCCCCATATGCCGTTTTGTACCACTCTTTTTACTAGAAAAGTGTTTAAACACATCGTTACGATATCTAATTTTAATTCATTTTTTAATATACTGTCAAATTTAAATTAATACTGTTGCAGCAATTGGGTACCAACGTAATGAAACTCCTACTAATTTAAGTGGAATCTGTTAACACCTGGCCATCTATTGCTACATTCGAGTTGCGTGGCACTAAGTCGATTCTGAAGCGATCACCCGAAGAAGAGCATCTTTGTGCATTGCAGGTATTCTGTATTTATCTATTTAAATGTTTTCACGCAATAATTTAGTGCAAGTAGTGTATTAGGGTTTTTACATTCGATAATTCCTTAACATTAATCATAGAGAGTGACACGTGGTACATATTATCTGTGGGCAAAAATAGTGTCCAGTTACAATTTTATACTGCTGAACAGATCTAGCTGTGTGTGACTCTATTGTTCTCCAACTCAATTTCCTTGTATCGTTTGAGAACTCGTCGAAAGTAATTACTGAAGGTGGACACTTGGTGCATATTATTTGTGGACAAAAAAGTGTACAGTTCACAATTTTTATACTGTTGAATAGCGTTCAGATCTAGGCGTGTGTGTGATCCTATTGTTCTTCACCTCAATTCTAATTTCACTATGGCTGAAGCAAAGTTGGCAAAATACAAGGTTAAACGTACAACATTTATTGCGCAACAGCAGCGAATACAAGATTTTGTTGATAATATGTCCAGCAAAACTTCAATTGAAGAATTAGAAACACGACTAATTGCGCTACAAAAATGCTATGATGGATTTGTGATAGTTCAATCAGCTATAGAGGAAGTAGATGAGGCAGAGTTAAAGCTAGATATTCGCGCAGAGTTTGAGGAAGCTTACTTTTAATTAAACCAGCCATTCTAGTAGCCGTTAATGAAAGAAAACGCGATATTAATGAACGGTTTAATAATACCTCAGTCACCGAAGCGCAGGGATCAGGACTAAAGTTGCCAAAGATAGTGTTGCCATCGTTTAGAGGCGATTATACACAATGGCTTAGTTTTTATGAAATATATAATACATTGGTTCATGAGAACAGTAGTTTAGATAAGATTGCTAAGTTCCACTATTTGCGTTCATCCTTAAGGGAAGGCGCGTTGCGCACTATTCAATCTATTGAACTAAGTGCAGATAATTATGATAATGCATTAAAATTGTTAAAGCAAAGGTATGATAACAGAAGATTAATAGCTGAAGAGCACATACGGCAACTTTTTTCGCTTCCCAAAATTGTGAAAGCATCTGCGTCTGGTCTTCGAGAGATTATCGATGGGGTTAATATGCATCTACGATCATTGGCTGCCTTGGGGCGACCAACCTTACAGTGGGATGATTTAATAGTGTTCTTAATATTAACGAAGCTAGATCCTTCTATTACCGATAAATGGGAAGACGAATGTCCCTCCGATAGGCTGCCTACCTTAGAGGAATTTCAAAGGTTTTTGGAGAAAAGGTGCCATTCATTAGAGGAAAGGCTCAAATGTCTTAGTCTCAACAAGTTGTCCCTCTTTTAGGAAATAAATCGAATCCAAAACTCACAAAACACACATCTCTCAAGGTGACCCAAAATCAAACATGTTCATATTGCTCTATACAGAATCATACCATATATAAATGCATAAAATTCCTCAATTTAGGGCCGTTAGATAGGTACAAGGCGGTAAGGGAATTAAGTTTATGTGTGAATTGCTTAAAGGGCGGACACACGAACTTAAAATGCACATCAAGGAAGTGCTATCTCTGTTCCCAATCGCGTCACACACTACTACACATAAAAACTCACGTACCAATCCATGGAATTGGGAAAACTGAGGTCACTTCCCATTATAAGATCCCACTTACATTAAAGTCTAGAGTCAATAGCTTTACAGTAGAGATAGATGCTCACATTTTGCCAAAAATAAGCGAGTTCCAGCCGAATTCCTTCTTTAACATAGAAGATTGGCCTGAAATTCCAGCAAATATAGAATTGGCAGACTTGTCTTTCAATAAACCTCAAAGAATAGATCTTCTTATTGGGGCAGAGATATATCCTAATCTGCTATTACAGGAAACCTTAATTATGTCAGAGAACCTCCCAATTTTACAACGCACAGTTTTTGGTTGGATCGTGATGGGCAAGGTTCATACACAATTAAGTTCAGTTCAATGCAATCGCGCTATGAGTTGTTCAACTTCTTCATTAGAAAAACAAGTGCATCAATCCTGGGAGCTGGAGCGACACGATTGTCCAATGAAGGTCTATACTCCAGAAGAGCAACTGTGCGAAAGTTTTTTCAAACAAACCACCACTCGAACTGAAATCGGTCAGTATTGCGTACGATTGCCCTTTCGCAGTGACCCAGAGATGTTAGGCGAATCCAAAGAGATCACTTCTCGCCGATTTTTTATGCTTGAACGCATGTTCGTACGTAACTCAGAGCTTAAAGAATCGTATGCAAGGTTTCTAAATGAGTATGAATCACTCTCTCATAGGCAGGAAATCCCTAATGATGAAGTTCCAATATCAAATTATTTTCTGCCACATCATAGTGTCCAGAAATTGGATAGTTCAACTACACAACTTCGAGTGGTATTTGATGCCTCTTCGAAAACGAAATCTGGGTCATCCTTGAATGACATACTAATGGTTGGACCAACAGTTCAACCCGATCTGTTTTCAATAATTGTCAATTTTCGCATTCCTCGATTTGTTTTTACCTGTGACATAAGTAAAATGTACAGACAGATCTTAATGCATCCAGAGGATCGAAAATATCAGTTAATCGTTTGGCGCGACTTACCAAATCAGGAACTAAAGACATATCAATTGAACACCGTTACATATGGCGCATCTGCTGCCCCTTATTTAGCTACGAGGTGTTTAAAACAGTTGTCATGCGATGAACATAGCAGCTACCCTCAAGCTTGTAATGTTTTGAAAAAATCATTTTATGTGGATGACTGCATGACGGGTTGTGATTCTCTGGAAGAAGCAGACAAGCTACAGGCGGACCTTATTACGGTTCTAAAAAAGGCAAACTTTGAATTGCGTAAATTCTGCGCAAATCATCCATCTTTATTAAGTCAATTACCCGAGGAACACAAGGAAAAATATTTACGAATCCATGACAACGAAGTAGTTAAAACACTAGGGCTCATCTGGCAGCCCACTGAAGATGTATTCCAATTTCATATTGCTCCAATAAGCAATGAAGTTACTCGGATTACAAAACGTGTTGTCCTATCCGACCTAGCAAAAATTTTCGATCCCCTAGGGCTAATTAGCCCTATTGTGTGCAGCTCTGTTAATGGTTGAGCTAGTGGAGCGTTTACATAACATACTACAGATAGACTTGCAGAGTATCACTTACTACACTGATTCATCGATAGTTCTATCCTGGCTACAGTCTCCTTCGTACTCATGGAGTACCTTTATAGCAAACCGTATCGCAAAGATGCAGGACAAAACGAGTATTGAGCAGTGGAAACATATCCCGTCGAAGCTAAATCCAGCTGACCTAATATCACGAGGAACGCCTCCTGATAACTTGTACAATAGCTCTATGTGGTTTGAAGGTCCCGCGTTTTTAAGTACACCCGAAGAGAATTGGCCTTGCTTAAGTAAACCTCTGCTAGATGAACTACCAGAGCAAAGAGTACATAAATCCGTGCTCATATCTAGTGTAGCGCTAACTGATCTAACAGAGGCTGTAAGGCACAATAATGTGATGGCCCAATATACGGAAGATTCTTCCAGCAGCCAAGGGCGCATTTTAGTGAAATAATTAGCAATTGCTAAACAGTAACGTCGCATTGTACTGTTCTGCAACTGTCGGTTATTTTGCTGATTAGCTTAACAGCTGGCTGCGATGAGCGCTTAGTGGAGCAATCGACGATTACAATAATAATTAACCTTCGCATGGTAATTATTATGTAAAGCGATTGTTTACTACTGAGCGACTCAGGTGCTGCAACCGGTAGAACAAACGGCAAGGTTGTTGTCGTTTGTTTACATCCGCGTTGTTAAGTAAAGTCTACTTCCGAATATTGGTGCATAAAAGACCAATGACTGGACTGGCGAGTGCCTGTAGTATTTTTTAGCCGCTCCGTTATCACTCATCGCGATATCAAGTTACAGTTCGGTTCAGATTGGTTTTGCTTTTAAAAGGTATTAAGATAGGTCAGTTTGGTTTATGTTTTAATAAAGAAACTGTGTTAAAAGAAATTCGAGTATCGCTTTTAATTATTGGATTCGTTAATTCGATTGCTCAACGGGCACGACAATTTGGCGCAGCCGGTAAAAGTTTAAGTGTTGCTGTAATACAGGTATTGTGTTTGTTGTGTTTTTACTTTTGGGAGTTATGCTTTTTTAGCTGCTCCATTTTTTGTTATTTTTGGGAGTTATGCTTTTTTAGCTGCTCCATTTTTTGTTATTTTTGGGAGTTATGCTTTTTTAGCTGCTCCATTTTTTATTATTTTTGGGAGTTATGCTTTTTTTTTAGCTGCTCCATTTTTGTTAATTGTGGGAGTTCTGCTTCTTTTAGCTGCTCCATTTACTTTTCAGGTTAATTAAGAAGTGTTAAATTAAGTTTATTAAGTTGGATCTTTCAGCCTAAAGATACTATTGTAATGCTGAGTGTGAGTTTTGGTGTTAAGCGTTAATAGTTATGGGCGTTTGAAAGTTTTCTCGTGTGCTAGGTGAGCAATTTAAAATATAAGTAGTTATTTCATCGGGGTTTTTCTGTTAAATTATTTGATGTGAAGATAAAGCAAAAAGTGTGTGAGTCAGTGAGTGGCGTATAATTGTGAAATATCATGTGCGATTTTATATTATAAGAAACTAAGTATTGAATGTTTCTTATAAAAAATAAACCAAACTTAATTCGCTAAATCCATGGATGTAGGTAAACAAAGTGCACTCTCCTTCCTGTTATCAAAAAACACAATTCAATAAAGGAAAAAATAAATATATATATATATATAAATATATAAATATATATATATATTTATGGTAATAAATTTAGATAAAGGGCTTTTCTCGTTTCCACTTCATTTTGATAGGTTTGGTTCCTCTTTCTTGGTGTGCTAAGTAGTGTTGCAAGAGAATGCTGCTAGTCTTACCATATTTCAGCTAAAAAAAAAAAAATTACACTTACACATGTTGCTACAATCCCTGAGACAGAGTATATATCATTATTAATTTTCTACAACATTAAGGCAAGTGGTTCAAAATCTTTTGAACCATTTAGAGGTTCTTTTTGTGTATTGTATGGTAATAATAAGTATTTCTGTTTCGTGCCGGTTTTGCGAGGTATCGTTGGGGTTTGTTGAATTCCTATAGCTCTAACGTGATTCCACTAAGTGGATCTAAAAAATTTTCTTTTAAAGTTGTCGGTAAAGTACGGCCACCGTGCCAAAATGCAGTTAGTTACACTCTGTTTTAAAATTTTATGCGCTTTTACTTAAATTGGGAATACATTTAATAAGTATTCGAGTACTCGCGAAGAATCTTTCTGGATTAAAAGTCTTTGTCAGATTTATGTTGGAGCATATGTACGTACGTTTTAGGTAATTCAGTAAGATACAAAAGCGCTGATAGGTATGATCAATGAGAGGCGGTAAGAAGTATATTTCGCGTACCTGTTAATATCGGTGTTAAGAGTGCTAAGTGATAAGTGACAAGTGTAGTGTTTATAATGGAAATATGTGCGTGAGGTATAACAGTCTCACAGTCCTAAATGTCAACAGGAAGAAGCAATATTTTAACTAAGGAGGAATTGGCACGCTTTCAGGCCCAGGAAAGGGAGTTAGAGATAAAAGCACAGGAACTGAAGGAAGGCCAAGCAATATTGCGGAATTACGAGCAGGACTGGGAATATATTGGGGAACATATAACGGCAGAGTTACAGAAACGGTGGACAAGAGAGGAAGAGAAGGAATTGTTAAAGAAACTGAATGAGAGTGCTAAAAGCAGTACAAAGGGCGAAGCTTTAGACCTATTGGTAACAGCAGCATTCGAAATTATCCAGAGCCGTGAAGTAGAAGCAGAGCAAGTATTGGAAGAAATCCAAAAAGAGAAGAAAGGGCTGATAAAGAAAATAGATTCACTAAAGGCACAGTTAAGAGAGGCTGAGGAAACTACAGCGGGGTTAGAGGAAGAGTTGGGGCTCGAGCGATCTTCACAGAGAAAACCGATTCAAGAGGGTAATAAGGTGAGTACGAGTAAAGGGTTCAGGCCGAGGAAATTGTTATTTTGGGAACAGCATAAAGAACCAGAAGAAAATTTAGAAAGAGAGCTAATCAGGAGAAATAAGCAGGAAGTAGCGCCGAGTGGAAAAGTAAGAACAGAGCAGAACCAGATAAGGCCAGAGGAAAGAAACATCACAGGGCAAGACAACATGGCAGACGTGCATGAAAAAGTGATGGATCTAGTATCCAAGTATGTACCTATACTATCTGGCGAAAGGTCGTCCAAACTGGCGAAGGAAGTGTATCGCTTTCTGAGCTGCAGTAAGGATCTACACGATAGACTGACAGAGGAGGAGCAGAAGATTTTTATCAGGTGCATAAAGTATCGCCTAACGGACGATGCGTACTACTTGGTAAGCTCACAGGAACCAAAAGATTTTGATGCTTTACAGCAAGTAATCAATTCGGCCTACATACCAAAAAAATCGTTTAGCGAATTGCGAACGGAAATGCTGGCATGCAGGCAGAGGCCTGGTGAGGATATCAGGGAGTTCGCAGACCGGATGAAGGAATTGCTCGACCAAATAAAAGCGGCGGTCTCAGCGAAATACCCAGGAGGTGATACAGGATTGATAGCAGAATTAGAGGCAGATGCAGTAGCGACATTTAAAGCTGGCGTTAGGAGTAAACCTACTCAAGTATACCTCACTGGACGGAAATTCGATTCGCTAGAAGGAGTACAAGAGGAAGCTACATACTATGAAAAAGATGCACAAAGGCTCCAAGTAAGAGACCCAGAAGTGGTACAGGCAGGTTGGAGGTCTAACTCATTAGGTACGCAAAACAGTTGGGGAGCAGGCGAGGCCGGCCCCAATCGAGTTCAGCGACCGCAAAGACCAATTTATTCCACTGCTAGGCCAGTATCACCCATAAGATACCAAGGGCCGGCAGCCAGGGTAACCCCACCGAGAACCATTCATTGCTTTAAATGTGGACAACGGGGTCACATTGCGAAAGAATGTAGGACACAGCCCCCTTACTGCACCAAGTGCAACAGCTATGGTCATGAGGTAGCGGGCTGTAGGAAACAGCAGGTACGTTTCGCAAATACTGCGGTAGGTAGCCCAGGTGAATGTATTCAGCCCGTATCGGGAGTTCTCTATTGTCAATTCTGTAGGACATGTGATCACTATACAGAAAACTGCCTCAGAAAGTACCTAGCAGAACGCGCTGACCAACTGGAGGGAAACGGGGAGCGGCAGCTGGGGAAGTCGTCCACAGCTGCCTTCCATTAACAAACTCCAGAGACACATCGCCGAGGGGGGATGATATTTCAGTAGACTTAAGTTTATTGAATAATTGTAGCATCACAGTTGAAGCAGACATAGGGTTAACAGGTAAGTTAAATCTTTTGGTTGATACCGGGTCCACATGTAATTTAATAAAATTTAATAAGATAAAAAAAAACACGTTTATTCAGCCCCAACGAACTATTACTATTGGGGGTTTATTTGGGGCTCAAGGAAAGTCCGTAGGGGTTTGTCAATCCAAGTTATGTATAGATACTGAAGAGCATGCTTGCGAGTTCAATGTAATTTATGACACAGACTCAATACCAGATGACGGAATACTGGGTATCGAATTTCTTAAGGATAGAGCTATCATCGACTGCATCAACCAAAAACTATCAATACGGAATGTAAAAAGGAACAAGGAGGAGAAGCCTCGTTTTGCGAATGTAACAGGAAAAGAAAGTATTAACGTAGTGACATTGGCCAAAGCTTGTCAAAGAAGCGTTAGTCAATCTAGTAACAAAAATCCTCGAGAAATCTCAACAGAAACAGTGAAACAGAGCATTAAAGAGAGAATTACAGAGCTAAAGGACATTATTGGTAAAGCGATGGCAGCCTCAGACAGCATAGACCGGTATCTAACACAGATAAACAAGAGAAATGAGAGAGTGAAAAAGATGACGGAAGGCCTTGCCCAGAAACAATCCCAGCAGAAAAACGAGATGAAGGTCACCCGGGATGCAAAGGCGCTGAAACATGAACACAGGCGGGGAAATACTTTGACCGCAACCCTTCATACGGAGGCTGGTCAACTAGATGATCGCCTGGTAAGGGATGAGTTCATAACATGGCCTACAGGCATGTGGGGTGAAGAGCAGGTGAGAGTAGCTGTTGAACGGGAAAACGAGCTAGGGCATCCTCGCACGGAAGTCCAGCTCAATAATCCCCGGATGAAAGCTTCTGCACTTGTTCTTGAACGCGAGAGCACGAATGGACCAATAATACGCTTGAAACCCAGAACAGAGCAACTGGTGAGAATCCCAGTTGAGAGTGAGGCTGAAATGCTATGTATGGCCGAAGAAATATGTCCTGGAGTGTATTGCGGAAATACAATAATCAGGCCTAAGAATGGACAAGCCTTTGTGGGAATCATAAATGCTAGGACTGAGGCCGTGGAGGTAAAAGATTTCAAACCAAAGTTAGAAGGACTGAACCGGTATTCAGTAGTACCACTAGCGGATAGTGAAGGGAAGTATAATAAAAGGCAACAGCGACTAAAATTAATGAAACAATCACTGTTGTTGGGAGAAGATCTCAATCCAGAGGAGAGGGAATCCGTGACTCAGCTCTGTTACGAATACAGTGACATTTTTCATTTTCCAGGAGACAAACTGACCTATACTCCAACAAAAACCTTTCAATTACCTCTAATGGCCAACACAGGGCCCATACATAGAAAGCAGTACCGAATGCCGGAAGCTCACAGAGAAGAGTGTAAAAAGCAACTCGAAAAATTGTTAGAGGATGACATAATAGAGCATAGTGATAGTCCATTTAATTTTCCAGTACTCCTGATACCCAAAAAGGGTACTGATGAAGCTGGGAATCGCAAGTATAGGTTGTGCGTAGACTTCCGTGCACTCAACAAGGTCTGTATCCCTTGTTCATATCCACTTCTGCGAATTGAGGATATTTTGGATCGACTAGGTCATTCTAGGTAATTTTCAACGTTAGATTTAGCTAACGGATATCATCAAGTACTAATCGATCCAGCAGATAGAGAGAAAACGGCTTTTAGTACCAATTTCAATCATTTTCATTATAAAAGATTGCCATTTGGGCTAAAGACAGCGCCTCCATTTTTTCAATCGCTCTTAAACAGCATATTAACAGGGTTACAGGGAGTAAAATGTTTCGTGTATCTCGATGATGTTGTGATATTTGCAAAAAACTTAGACGAACACAACGATAAGTTAAGGCAAGTATTCCAACGTTTTCGGGATCATAATTTGAAACTACAACCTGCTAAATGTCAGTTTCTGAAAAAAGAAGTGGTGTATCTGGGTCATGTATGCTCGGAACAGGGAGTAAAGCCAGATCAACGCTTAGTGGAAGTCGTAAAAACATTTCCAAGGCCAAAGACAGTGCGACAGGTACAGTCTTTCCTGGGGCTAGCTAATTACTATCGGAAATTCGTCCCTAACTTCTCACTAATCATGGCTCCAATTAATAATTTATTACGGAAAAAGGTAAGGTTTGATTGGGGACCCAAATGTGATAAATCATTCACCCTGATAAAAGAGGCTCTCACTACGCCTCCATTATTAGCTTATCCGGATTTCACGAAGGAATTCACGTTACTGACGGATGCTAGTGGTGAATCCCTAGGGGCAGTTCTAGAGCAGGAAGGAAGGCCCATCAGTTACGCCAGTCGCACACTCAATCCGGCCGAGAGGAACTACTCGACAACTGAACGTGAGCTACTAGCCATAGTCTGGGCCGTAAGTAACTATAAATGTTATCTGTTGGGCAGGCATTTCAAAGTAATTACTGACCACCAACCTCTTCGGGGTGTTTTCAAGGTTAGAGATACGACGTCACGCATGGTACGATTTCATCAGAAATTGTCAGAGTATGATTTCGAGATTTTATATAAAAAGGGAGGGGAAAATGGCAATGCGGATGCTCTAAGCAGAATACCCCAAAGAATAACAGAAGCCAAATTCGAGGAGAGCGAAATGCATCCATGCCTAGCTATCACTCGGGCACAAGCTCGAAGAGAAGATTCCGGAGTAAATGATACATCACCTATGGAATCCGGAGAGGAATGGGGTGACCTCGATGAGGCAGAAGTAATAGCAGGAAAGGTGATGGGTGATCCGAACCCACAGCATATCACAGATCCAGATGAAGTTGAGCCGATCTTGAAGGACTTCCATGACTCTCGGTTTGGAGGACATCTCGGAAGAGATAAGACCTTAAAACGAGTAAAGCGCTTCTATCATTGGAAAGGGATGAAAAGGGATATCGCGAAGTATATTAGGCGCTGCCCGCAGTGTCAGAAAAATAAACACAGTCGAGCTACTAAGATGCCGTTGGTGATCACTTCAATCTCAAGCAAACCTTTTGAGAAGGTGTACGTCGATTTGGTGGGACCATTGCCGTTGAGTCACAATGGCAACAAATACATCTTATCCTTGGTGGATGATCTCACTAGGTTCGTCGACTTCGTAGCGATCCCGGATCAGGAAGCGAATACTGTGGCACGAGCACTGTTCGAGCAAATTCTCAGCCGATATACTCTACCAAAACAATTAGTTACTGATCAAGGAGCGAATTTTACAGGAGACGTGCTGAAGGCCCTCTGTAAGATGTTGAAAATAAAAAAATTACAGACTACTGCCTATCATCCGCAGTCAAATGCCGTAGAGAGACAGCATTCCACGTTAGCAAGCTATTTGAGAAGTTTTGTAGATCAAGACCCGCGGAATTGGGACGAATTCCTGCGGACGGCAGCTCATGCCTACAACAACTCGGTGCATTCGGGCACAAAATTGACACCAATGGAAACTTTATTCGGATTCGTCTCGGAAGTTCCCAGTAGCTTGCAGCGGAAGCCTGAACCGCTATACAATGCCGATAAATATCATAATGTGTTACGGTTTAAATTGCAAAAGGCATTCGAACTAGCAAAGCAAAACTTGATCAAAAGTAAATTGTCCGCCAAGAAGTACTATGATAGATCCGCGAGGGCGATAGAGGTGCATGTCGGTGAAAAGGTTCTGGTTAGGGACCCGGCTCGGGCGGGAAAACTGTCGTCAATCTTCAAGGGTCCTTATGAAGTAATTTACGTTCATAGCCCAGAGAATGTAACAATCCTTATCGGGAGAAAGCTCAAACGGGTTCACGTGAATCGGTTAAAAAAATTTGAATGATACTGTTATTTAGTAAATTTTGTTTTTATTTTACCTTACAGGTAAAGCAGCAGAATCGTACAAGAACGGACGAAAGAAGAGACCTAGTGGCCCGATTCGGAGTCCGTTCAGGAGACGGACGCTAAAAGAAGCCCAGAAGAGCCGGCAAGGCATAAACATATACATTTGTAGAGGAAATTTAATATTGGAAGGAAAAGATCATTAAAAAAAAGAGAGAATTAAAAAAAAAAAAAAAAAAAAAAACAGAGAAGTAAAAACAAAAAGGGTAAGAAAAAAAAGAGAGAATTAAAAAGAAACTAAAGTAAAGAGAGTAAGAAAAAAAAAATAATAATATTAAAGTAAAGAATAAGAATTAAAGTAGCGAGAGAAAGAAGAAAAAAGAAAACATACTCATTGAAAAAATTGGTAAATAAAAAGAAAAGTTAAGAAAAAGAAAAAAAAAAGCAATTGGAAAGAGAAGTGTAAAAAAGAAAAGAACACTTATAAAAAAAAAGGTAATTGAAAAAAAAAGGACGAAAGGTGGTAGAGAGAGAGAGAGAAGGAGGAAGTGGATAGATAGTAGAATAAACTAAATCTGTACCGTGATTTATTTTATTTTACTAAATAATAATAAAAATCGTACTAAATAAATTATATACAGAGTGGTTTCTTTTATTTTTGTATACTAGGTAGGATAAAATTAAGAAGGTTGTCATATAGTTAGTTGGGAGAAGTTAAGAAGCTGAATATGGAAGCAGTCGCCATAATCTTGTTGATGTTCATCAGTTTGTCATACGCTGGGCAGGCTGGCTACAATATAAAGCCCCTAATGCAGTCCGGAGTATTGTTCGAGCAAGTAGGAAAAGCAAACTTTTACACTAGGCATTGGACTATTCTATCCAAAGTAGAAATGCCGGACTTGGCGGTCGAGCTGGAGTTCGCAAACAATTGCAGCAAGCTGGTTATACAGCTCTGCACAAAAATCAACCACAGAGAGAGAGAACTCGGGAACAGATGTGAGCTAGCCACTAAGGAAATAGGAAGTTGGATGGCGAAGATTAGGAGACAGGATGATGAGTTGAAGCACCACACCCATGCGGAACCGACTCTTCGAAGGAAACGATCTTTCTTTGATGGTATAGGGTCCCTGTCAAAAACACTTTTCGGGACCATGGATCACGCAGATTCGGAAAATATCTACTCGGCTTTGAGGGATCTAGATGGAAAAGAAAACCGCACCTTCACCTTGCTTCAAGAGCAAACAACAGTGATGACATCGACGTTTAATCTATTCAATGCGTCGCGCGTTCAGGCAGCAGCAGAGCGAGAGGAACTTTGGAATAAAATCAATGCCATCACCGCCGCGCAGCAAAGTCAAGACCTGGAGATAACAACGTTAACACGGAGAGTGGAGATAAATGAAATACTGACACTAATGACCCTCCAACTGCGAGAACTCAGCGATGTCCAAGAAGGTTATGCGAACATGTTAGTCGCACTGAGCATGGGAAAACTTCACCCCATGATTATTCACGCCCGGCAGCTAACAGAAATTATGACGAACGCTACAAAACAATTGGATTTAGCAGAGGAATTTCTGGACTTCCAATTGTTGACTCAAATTGCTAAGGTGAGCGCAATGCAGGGTCCGTAGCACATTATGGTCAGAATAGACATTCCTCAACCGGAGAGAGTGGCTTTTGAACTGCACAAAGTATACACCATTCCCGCAGTAGTTGATGAGGACGGCTACCATGTATATGAGTTGGGAGCCGAATTTCTAGCAGCAAATAATCACGATCGCCAGTATGTCCTGCTAGACTATCAGCAATATGAGAAATGCCAACAACTGACAACCCTCGAAAATCATTTGCGTTTCCTGTGCCCACAGTTGGGACCAATCGTCACAGCCATTGGTGATAGCTGTGTACTCAACCTTTTTCGAAGTTTCAACGTCAACCCGCTGGCATGCAAGGAAAAAATTCTCCCAAAATGGAATAGTCTAGTCCGCATGATTACCCGAAATCACTGGTTGTTCGTGATGGCCGACAAGACGAAACTAGAGGTAAACTGCCGCGATACACCTACAGCGATTGGAGAACTATGTTCTACCGGAGTATTATCAATCGAGGAGCACTGCCACCTTCAGATCGGCGACCTTTTGATCACATCAGAGGACCACGCTCAGCGAAATATTAGTCTTTGGCAACCCTCATTTTCGGAATTACCATCATGGGATAGCGTGAGCACCAGAAATAGATCTACAAAGCCTATGGCTGATGGCGATCAAAATCGTAAGGTACGGCTGTTAGCGGCCGACAATGCCAACCAAGCCTGGAGAGATCATGCAGCCGAGATACAAAAAATAAATGAGGACATCACACGAGAGGAAATACATCGACAACAAAGTCAGCCCCACACCATCTATCTAGCCGCCACCTCAATAATTGGGCTGTTAAGTATTGCCAGTTTTATGTTAGTAGCAGGAGTTCTGATCCGCAGGAGATGTCGGAAGCAAAAACCAGTACCGGCTAGATCAAGCAGATTGTCGATATTGCCCATCACCCGGAGTTCAATAAAACCCACTGTAACAACAGGACAGCCTACCGAAGACAAGGAAACGAACGATGGCCTCCAAGTAATCGTGCCTACTACAGCAACATTGCCCACAGCAAACCTGCCTACGATAGTCGGAAAACAGCTGGTACAGCTAGCGTAGTAACAACTGTTGTAGGGTTAGATATTTTGTTACACTAAGTGTTATATTGGATAGGACAGTGGCAACCTTTAGATAGACGGAATCACTCTGAGTAATTAGACCAATATAAATATTGTATTCAAGTTAAGTGTAAGAATTGCTAGAAAAAGAAAAGGAAGGAAGAATAACTTTAAGGCTAGATGAGTGTAAAAATTGTAATTAGTGAGAGAAAAATTTTGTTGTTATGGTTTGGATAGTATTTTTGTAAGTATTCGGGCTGTAAAAAGAACTTTTTGTTATTTTGTCATTATACCTATCGGTAGTAAGCAATGTTTTCTAACGGGATAATACGTGTAAATGAATTAATGAGTTCTTGTCCAATAGGTACATACAATTTTAATGTAATAGAAATAAATAACTTATTACGATAAGTGGGAAAAGTTTCAAAGTAAAAAACATGTGAAGTAAAAAAATAGAATAAAGAAATATAATAGAAGAATGTAAACAAAACACAAGTATGCAGTTATTTATATTGTTGTTAATTAGTAAAAACAGTAAATAAACTAAAAGAGAAAATAGAGATGTTGTAAGAACACAATAAAAAAGAAATGAGATAAAAGTAAGAAAGAAATTAAATATGTAAAGGAAGTATTGAAGTTAAATGTAAGAAGAAAATAAAAAGAGAAATGCTGTAAAAATAAAAAATGTAAGGAATGAAAAAGGAAGATAAAACAATTTAGATAGTAGGTATGTAAAGAAAATGTAAACAATCTGAACCGAACGAGAAACAAAATATTCTCAGTTGTTAATTAAGACTGTTTCACTCTCCAGATCTAGTTCCCTGCGGAAACTAGTTTTTCCAAGGGGGGAGGGATGTGATGGCCCAATATACGGAAGATTCTTCCAGCAGCCAAGGGCGCATTTTAGTGAAATAATTAGCAATTGCTAAACAGTAACGTCGCATTGTACTGTTCTGCAACTGTCGGTTATTTTGCTGATTAGCTTAACAGCTGGCTGCGATGAGCGCTTAGTGGAGCAATCGACGATTACAATAATAATTAACCTTCGCATGGTAATTATTATGTAAAGCGATTGTTTACTACTGAGCGACTCAGGTGCTGCAACCGGTAGAACAAACGGCAAGGTTGTTGTCGTTTGTTTACATCCGCGTTGTTAAGTAAAGTCTACTTCCGAATATTGGTGCATAAAAGACCAATGACTGGACTGGCGAGTGCCTGTAGTATTTTTTAGCCGCTCCGTTATCACTCATCGCGATATCAAGTTACAGTTCGGTTCAGATTGGTTTTGCTTTTAAAAGGTATTAAGATAGGTCAGTTTGGTTTATGTTTTAATAAAGAAACTGTGTTAAAAGAAATTCGAGTATCGCTTTTAATTATTGGATTCGTTAATTCGATTGCTCAACGGGCACGACAATAATTCCTTCTTGAAACTGCAAAGAATCTTTGCATATTGTTATAGATTTTTCCTGAACATGAAGATGCCAAAAGAGTCTCATCATGTTGGACCACTAACACTTCAAGAACTAGACAGCGGACTACAAGGTCTAATACTGTCTGTCCAAAGAATCTCATTCTCAACCGAAATAAAGACATTGAAAAATCACGGAGAAGTGGACAAGCCAAGTCGCCTGCGAAGCTTGTGTCCATTTCTTGATACTAATGGAATTATACGTATTGGTGGTAGATTAAAAAACTCCTTGGTCCCTTTGATTGTAAACATCAGATAGTGCTCCCAAAGGGGCACTGTTTCACAAAATTGTTACTGTCATATTTACATGTTAAAAACTTACATGCAGCACCTCAAACGCTCTTAACTATTTGCAGGCAGAGATATTGGCCGTTGGATGGAAGAAACTTGGCTCGACATGTTGTACACCAATGCATTCGATGTTTTCGGAGCAAGCCTAAATGTACAGAGCAACTAATGGGCAACCTACCTAAGGAACGTGTTCGACCCGGCCGACCATTTCTGCCGACTGGGATAGACTTCTGCGGTCCTTTCAAAATATATATCAACCTTAGACGAAAAATACCCGTAAAGGTCTATGTCGCTGTTTTTGTGTGTTTCACCACTAAGGCAATCCACTTAGAGCTCGTAAGTGACTTGTCAAGCGAGGCATTTATAGCAGCTTTACGGCGATTCATCTCTCGAAGGGGACTCTGTTCAACCATTCTATGTGACAACGCTACCAATTTTGTCGGAGCTCGGACTGAATTAAGCGAGTTACGCAGCATGTTCCAGTCAAAAACAAGTCAAGAAATGATCCAGTCATTTACACAGGAACATCATATTGAGTGGAAGCCTATTCCCCCCAGATCCCCACATTTTGGCGGGCTTTGGGAGGCGGCAGTAAAGGCAGCCAAGCATCACCTGGTTCGAACTATTTCCAACGCCTCACTTACTTACGAGGAGATGAACACTGTAATAATTCAAGTGGAAGCCATACTGAATTCGAGACCACTAACACAGCTATCGTCTAACCCAAATGACTTGGAACCCCTCACACCAGGTCATTTTATTATTGGGGCTCCAATGACATCTTTTCCGGAACCTGATTTAAAGTCACACAACTTCAATCGACTGAGCAGATTTAGACGGCTTGAACAGATACAACAAATTTTTTGGCAGCGATGGTCGATGGAGTACCTGACCCAACTGCAACAGCGGCATAAATGATCTTCTCGTGGAAAACCAGTTCCAGAAGGAGCACTAGTACTGATGAAGGAAGACAATCTGCCACCGTTCAAGTGGGCTCTAGGACGAGTGACAAAACTGTATCCGGGACAAGATAGAGTTGCACGTGTGGCAGACGTTAAAACCCAATTTGGCCAATGCAGACGTTCTCTGGTTAAGCTATGTCCGCTTCCGATTGAGGATGATGTTTGAAAATGTGACGTATTTTCAAGGCGGCCGGCATGTTTAAACACATCGTTACGATATCTAATTTTAATTCATTTTTTAATATACTGTCAAATTTAAATTAATACTGTTGCAGCAATTGGGTACCAACGTAATGAAACTCCTACTAATTTAAGTGGAATCTGTTAACACCTGGCCATCTATTGCTACATTCGAGTTGCGTGGCACTAAGTCGATGCTGAAGCGGTCACCCTGTTGAATTGCCGGTCATGCAGTCACCAGAATAAATACTCATGCGATGGCTTCCAGTTGTTGAGCTCACATCCACACCACAAGCAACATGCACATTGTAGGCCGTATGCTAAAACATATGTGTGTACTAAACTGATGGCCAGTGTGTGTGTGTGTGACAGAAAGATTTGGAATTTTCATTATTGTCATCTGGACTACGGTCGAGTCGTACCAAATTGCTGCATCAAGTTCTTTTGTTCTTAATCATATCAAGCAACCGAATTGTAATCTCAAGTATTGTACTCTAAAAAGCATTTTTATCCACTTTGGAAAATAAAGTCATCAGTCAGTAGCAGAAGTTGATTTTTGTTTAAAAATCCGAAATAACCTGGATACACTACTCAAGTGCACACAAAAAGCTTTCATTTATTAGCGCGGTTGACATTTTTTATTTGGCCTATCGCTGAGTGACTGATGCCTCCTATCATCTTACATTAATATCTACTACCGCCTTCTTTCACCAAAGCCTTAAATTGAAGCCTAATGCTGCCATGTTTTTTCACCACCCCAATAACCTTCATGCAGTCTATTTTTAGATATCGAATTTCATAACATGCTGCAGTGATCACGATTTCCCCTGCTCATACTCAAAACAAGTATTAACACGTTTTTGACATCGATTCAACGTTTAACGTTTATAAGGAAATGCAGGTACCAGATTCTTATAAAATTTTCTTCCACCTGTAAGATTATGTATGGAACATACTGTTACCAGAAATCTTCTTCGTTACTGTTTAATTACAGCTAATTATAATCTCCCTTACAACTTGCACTACTGATCATCATCATCCAAGTGAACCCAAGAGCAGACACTTTCGGTTTCAAAGGTTAAGGTGACGTCAGAGGTCAAGGACAAATTGCTGCCTCCAAGACCATGTGTCAAATACATATAAATAGTAGTTTCATAACTTGTTTTTCAGTTGATATTTTGCTCTTTACCCAAACAGATCACTGTTTCTTGGCAAGCTAATTACGCAATAATTTCAACATGAGTTCTAAGGACACTACAAACCTTCTAAAGCCTACGGACGAAAGGAGTAAACAATATTCGTATAAGGTTCAGTCTACGTCTATGAAATCGATGCTTTCCAGAAATAAAGAAGAAAGTTTTTCATCCAAAAACGAGTCGACTGTCCCCTATCAACAGGTCGAAAAATCAGGATATTCCAACAAAGATCGCAAAAAGTAAAGACGGAGAGATGTTATTTGTGAAAATGGAGTACAAGGAACCATCTAAAGTCATGTTGGTCTAAAGGCATAAGGAATATTCATTATAAGGATAAGTCTATATCTAAGAAGTCTTGGCTCTCCTGAGCTAAAAAAAAAAGACCTTAGACTTAAGCTATAATGTAATTAAAACCAATTATTTCAATAAATGGCATTATAACCATAATACAATTTTTATTTTTTTTTCAAATATGGTAGGATTTAAAGATGAATAAATAATACTTCCATATCCTACTAGACTTATATCATTCCAAATACCCACTCTCAACATCGCGGTCTTCACTATTGAACTTGAAGCATTATAACTTTTTTTCGACCTTCCTGATACTCATACAACACCACTTCGAGGATATAAATACCAAATACCATCCATCAAAACTTTTAACTTAATACATAACTTACAGTACCTACTCTTAGCCCCCCCCCCCACGATCTTCACTATGGACTTGGAGAATTATCAAATATCCAGCGAGGTGGTGATTAGGATTTTACTACTTGTTCATAGCTCCCATACAACTTCCACTACTAACCTCAGACAACATATCATAACACAGCGTTTTTCTATCAAAGCTTTTAATTTGACCCACTCTCAACTTAATGGTAAGTAAACAATATACCTGTCCCAACAGTATGAAGATAAAATTATCATATTCTTATCAGCTTCATGTGAACTATGATATCGGGGATTAATCAAATCTCATAACAGTGTGACTGATTGAAAAATTTTATTGAAAATAAAAAAACAATTCTTCATAAAATGTAAGACTTTTCAATACAAACTCCTTGATACAAAAAAACATTAATAGCTCAATTTGTCTGCTTTACTCGGCTATATTTGTTTACGCAAGATATCAAATTACCAGCCTCCTGGCCACATTTTCTAATGCTTAAATTTCCATTACTTCTAATGATTTCATGTGTCTTACCATCCCAAGCAGCCGTGATCAATTTTTATACATCGAATATCATAACATGATCACTCTTGTTTATAAAAGACACCTACAGACCCCAACTTACGTTATAGTTGTTGTTGTTGTTTTTTCAGCAAAACAAATTTTCAATTATAACTTCCACTACTCATCCAAGACATCATATCCTACAGATTAATATCAGTTGCTGTTGTTTTCAGCTAAAGAAATTTGGAATCTTACATTAAAAAACATAAATCGCTCAATTTGTTTACTTTACTCGGCTGCTGTGCGAATTTTTTTACATTATTCAACTGCGAATTTGTTTATGCAAGGAATAAAATTAGAAACATTCCACCTGAAGAGCAAAATTACACATTTACTAATTTCCATTACTTATCTAAGTGAATATATCTACCTACATTCGCCCCAATCACCTTCGCCTGATCTATTTTTAGATATATGATCATATTGTGCAAAAGGTAAGATTGCTAATATCTCGAAACCCATAGCCCGTAGAGGATTTCTGATAAAAAATTTGTCCCCCCCCCCCCCTATAACTAAGACCCCCACTGACACCTTCTAGAATCTACTGGTATGAACAAAAATATTCTAGGGTTAACTTGAATTATTACTTATACTAATTACATTAATTCACTTAGGGAATTTCACAACATTTCTTATCCACATAAATACACAGCTACACACATCCATCCACGCCTTAGGTAACGTTTCCTGAGCCACCAAGTAGCCCAGCCCAACATACCACAGGCACTCCTACGAAAGTAAACAACTAACAACAAACTCAAGCTGACAAGTATACGCCCCGATATAAATTCGCTTAGGGCATTTCACATCATTACTTAAGCCGCACACATTCTGCCCAAGCCTTGGTACAGGTGACGTAGCCCAATCCAACACACCCCAGGCAGTCCTAGTCATAGTATCAGATATTGCAGATCAAACTTAACCAGCAAGCAATAAAGCTTCCCACGCCCACCCCTTTACAAATGGAGCTACGATCTCCGGGATGAAAAATAAGTGAACTCCAGAAACAAAATCGCTGCAGAGTACTGAAAGTGATCTCGTATCCCCAAATCTCGAGATGAAAAATGTTGATGTCAACTTAGAGGCTACGAGTCTGAGATGAGAAATAAGCGAACTTCAGAAACAAAATCGAAATCCTATGCTATTTCCCTATGCTGGAGATTGCTAAAAGTGGTCTCGTATTCCCAAGATCCAAGACATAAACCAGTAGAGCCAAGACACAAACCACATTTAGTATGGACTAAAACCACCTAGAGACGGTGGAACCATCTGTGGCGACATCCTGGAAGCACTACTGAATTGAAATTTGATTCGAATCTACCGCAAAGAAAAATGTGGAAAAACATCAGAACTGCTGGCGTATTCGGGAAAAGTGCCAGTGATCCTGATTCTCTTAATAAGCACTTCACTTCTCATAACATCTCTTTCCATGCTAATTCTGAAGTTACTCCTACCACTTCTGGGGTCGAAGATTCGCGGGCATATGAAGGTGATTTCAGCTTTAGCTGTGTTGATGCTGTCCAAGTTGTTAACACCATTAATGCTGTTAAGTCTGAGGCAGTCGGACCTGATCAAATATCGCCACGTTTTATTAAAATTATTTTGCCTTGGCTCGATTATCCTATCGTCCATATTTTTAGTGTGAGTTTGACATCCTCGCGATTTCCTAAAATTTGGAAAAGCGCAATTGTGCAGCCCCTTGCTAAGGTCACATCTCCTGAGTGCCCAAGCGATTTTCGACCTATCAGTATTCTGTGTTTTTTGTCCAAGGCACTTGAGAAGCTCATGCACGAACAGATCTTAATATACTTGGAATCAAACCAACTGCTCACCCCGTGGCAGTCAGGAATAAGAGCTGGACACAGCTCCGATTCTGCTTTATTGAAAGTAACTTCCGACATTCGTAGAGCTCTTGATAAGAATCACCTGACAGTCCTGACACTTCTGGATTTTTCTAAAGCCTTCGACAGCGTCAACCATTCCAAGCTCCTCACCGTGTTTTAAGACAAGTTCAGTTTTTCTTCATCCTCGGTGGCACTTATCAGAAGCTTTATTACTGGACGCTCTCAACAAGTCAAAGTCAAAGATTTACTTTCAACGAGTTTGCCTCTCACTTGCGGAGTACCTCAGGGTTCAATATTGGGCCTTTTATTGTTCAGTATGTACATAAATGATCTGCCCAATGTAATAGAAGACGCAAAGATACACTTGTATGCAGATGACGCTCAGATATATTTGGATAGGCCAGTTGGCCTTATTGAGGATTGTGTCGAGAGAATCAACTCAGACTAGAAGAGAATCTTCGAGTGGTCCAAGAGCCATGACTTACTTTTAAATTCCAATAAATCAACTTACATGGTTTTAAATCGCGAGATGTTTCACAGTTTCCAAGTGTAACTTTGAATTCCACCACTTCACCTTACGTACCTTTGCTCGAAATTTAGGAATTTTCCTCAACTCTTCTATGATTTGCTGAGACCACATTTAAAATACATTAGGTAAAATTTATGGAATACTTCGAAGGTTGTGGTTGTCTGCGGGGATTCTCTCTCCTGCTTTTCCAAGCTAGTGAAGACTCTTCTCTTGCCTCATTTCACAAACGGAAGCATTGTTGTAGCGTTGTCACTGTCGGAAATATCCCTTGCCGTGACGCTAACTCATGTAGATTGGAAAGGGCACTAAATCACAACACTTGCGTTGATTATGCTCATATAATAAAAACTTTATTTCCTTTAGTTAAAAATACACTTACTAAATCCTTACTACTAAATAGCAGTTATTAATTTACGCCGAACCCGAAACTTAAGCCTGTGCTTCTGCGCCAAGTACCACAATACAAGTAAGGTTCTTCGTTCCTCTTACATTCTATCGTTCCCGAGTTCAGTGGTGAGTTCAGTGGAATGGATCTTGAGCTTGGATAACGAAAGCGCGGTAGATTCGAATTTGATGAAGCTTTATTTACGTTTTATTAAAGTTTTGTTTCGTTGTCGTAGTTCACTACATTGTCTTCCCACACTTGGATTCGATCTGTAGGCGGAAGCTGAATGTCGCTTTCAATGACTGCATCCGTTTTATTCATGGATTGAGAAGATACGATCACGTTTCTCTCTTCCGTAATTTTCTGCTGGGTATGTCTCTAGATGCTTATCTCATACTGATAATTTTGCTCTTCCTTCATAAGATCATCTACACCAGGTGCCCCAGCTATCTATTCTCCGACATCAGATTTTTAAATACTGACAGGCACCTAAGGCTGCATTCTCCCCGTTATCATTACCGAATTTTGGAACTCTCTTACCTTATTCATGCTGCCCGTCTTTGGAACAGTCTTCCGGCGGATTTGCAGCGCACGAGCTCGGCCAGTTCATTCAGAGTACTGCTGACTCGTCATCTGTCCTCTGATGAAGGTCAGGCGGACTGACATTGTACTTACACTCTATATTGCGCTTTTATTTTCGTTTTTATTTTTATTATCACTTTTCTCTTCCATCACTTATGTCCTCTGGTTTTGTATGCTATTTCCCTACCTGCACTGCTACTAGTTGTCGCTATTGCTTATTTTAATCTTAATTTTTTTGGTTTTTAATTTCTATTTTGTTCCTTACTATAATTTTCTAATTTTTGCTTTACTTATTTCTTATGATTGTATTCTTTTTTCTTTTGTTTTTTTTTTATTTTAGCTTTAGTCATTTCTATTTTTTTTTTGTTAGTTTAATATTAATATGAATTTAGTATTTGCTTTTGAAATTTACCAACAAGTTTTGTATCATCAAAATATTGTAATATCTTAGATACTTTTAACCATTAAATGATTTGAATTGAATTGTCAAAAGTCGTATGACTGTCAGATGGATGGTCGATATCACCAGAGTCACTGAGTGATTTTAACGGACAGTCTAGTGATTCGTTGTTTAGGTCTGCTGACGACCGTCTTCCCTGTCCAATGATTGGACTGGATTTGTTGGAGCTGTTGTCGTTTGAGACTTCGTAGCTGGTCGAGAAAAGGTGTTGGGATTCCCGACCTGTCTCTCGTTTTTCGCCAAGGAGTGCCTACAGTTTGATTTAAAGACATTTTTGCGTCCGCATCCATATCAGAACACTTGCTGTCTGTCCTGTAAACAGTCTTGATAATAATGACCCTGCTGATCGCAATTTCAGCAAATCGCCGCGGGTCTGTTTATAATAGCTGATAGGTCTTGTAAGCTATTCTCACATTTAGCTAGCACTGACAAAACGGAGCTAAAATCGGATGCTTCCTCCACTTCACTCACTCGATGATGTCGACACGAGTTCAGGCTACTAGCCGTCGCAATGCGTAATTGTGTCGCATGTATTTGAGTGACGAGTGATCTTAACTGACTGATGTTATTGGTAGGGTGCAGACAGATCTTCTCCTGAATCTCAGGCAGTAGATTGAACTTGACGATTGGTCACGCAGCAACACTAAATGATGGTGGTACATAGAGAACAATTCACCAGGATTCTGCCTACGCGACATCAGTCGCAATCGGATTTTCAAGTCATCCTCGGGCACTCCCCATTCAATCGTCAATCCAGTCTTGACAAATTCCCAAGTTGGAAAAGGGTTGTGTCTTAACAGCGACCAGTACCAATCCTTCGCTGGTCCCGTCAACAACATGAGCATGTTCCTAACAAGGAGGTCAAAATCTCCTTCTAGAACGGAGTGCGTGAGCGCTTCGACTCGAAAAATAAATTCGTCCACAGAGAGCTTGGAATAATTGCCATTATTCGACAGGTTCAATCTCCTGATAGGACTGCCTGAGCGTCTATGCCAGGAATGGTTTTGAGCTTGTTGGCCTGAAGGTGGAGGTGCGGAGGAACGAAGGGTGCAGCCGGTGGAAATGAAGGTCTGTGTTGCCAAGCTGAGAACGTGTGTAGATTTCGCCGGTCTCTCTGATTTTCTGGGCGTTTGGACACGTCCCCCAAAAGGTGGTGGTGGACGAGACGCGTCCGCCTGCTGGATCACAGAAGAGACTCACTGTCTGACGTCCATGATCTCAGCACGCAGATCATCCATGCTTTGGGTAATATCTGCCTGTACCAAAGGTTGTAACTGGTTTCGAAGATTGGCTATAATATAATAAGATCTGTGTCTATGAGCCCTGGACCGAAGGTGTAGGTGACAAACTATTTCTTCTTAAATTATTATGGGATCTAGGTACTGAGCGTAGCCCTGGGGACAAAGACTCGCGACTTGACGGTGGAAGTATCGGTTGAGGTACTTGAAGATGTAAGGACTGTGTAACTAAACAAGAGGTCCTCTGTCAACCACTCCACGATATCAGGATACCACCCGCAAAGACTTCCATAACTATATCCCTGCAGATGAATTCCCGACCCCACAGACCAGTAGCAAGGCGCGACTTGTGTTACAAAAATTCACCGTCAGGAGTATTGCAGATGACCGCACAGCAATTTGCCTCTAGCGATCAGTCGGTTGGGGTAGGTTCTTGTCATCTGCCTCCTTCAAGCGCTAGTTAGCTGTGCAAATAAAAATAAAACTACGGAGGACTAGCCCTACATGACTCAGACGGACGGACCAAAACCATCTCTCACCATGCACCTTTTAACCGATAATAACTGTAGAACTTATTCCAAAAGCAGCCATATGGACCACCTATCGCGCTTATTAAAATGAACCTACAAGTGAACGAGAGACAGACGAGAGAGAGAGGAACTACAATAAACTCCTGTTGTTACTGGAGTTCCGGACCGCAGCTAATGAGCCCAACGCTCCCGGCCTCCCCAATGGTCAAACCACTGACGGCCCCATCCTTTTGACGTTTGACCTCCCCTAACATACTACACACACACACCAGCTACATACGTTGACGGAATTCGAAACTCATCACAGCCGTCAGTCCCATACCCCACTGAAAAGATTTAATGCATAATAGTAGATGAATACATGCTCCACTGAAATTTCACCTCCACGGTTTTCGTTGTTAGATAAAAGAAAAACCCCACTTGTCCAGGTAATAACACAATTGAACTTTATTGATAAACTCAGATTTTACGAAAACTGACAAATGAACTGACCGTATATTATGTTACTTGTTTTGATATTATATATAAATATAAAAAAATATTAGGCCGACACCTTTTTCCTTTTTAGATATGTCGCCAAAATTAGTTGTAATTTAATATAATTTTTTTCCTTTCAAATAACACTTGACAATGCCTTTTTCCTTTTAGATATGTCGCAAAAACAAATTGTAATTTAATATAATTTTTTTCAAATAACACTCGACAATGCCTTTTTCCTTTTTGGAAATGTCGCAAAAATAATTGTAATTTAATATATTTTTTTTTTCAAATAACACTTGACAATACCTTTTTCCTTCTAGGTAGGTCGCAAAAACAACTTAATTAAATAGGATTTTTGTGTTCAAATAACACTGAATAATACCTTTTTCCTTTTTGGAAATGTCGCAAAAATAATTGTAATTTAATACAATTTTTTTTTTCAAAAAACACTCGACAATACCTTTTTCCTTCTAGGTATGTCGCAAAAATAATGGTAATTTAATATGATCTTTTTTTCAAATAACACTAGACAATACCTTTTTCCTTTTTGGAAATGTCGCAAACATAATTGTAATTTAATATGATTTTTTTTCAAATAACACTCGACAATACCTTTTTCCTTCTAGGTATGTTGCAAAAACAAATTGTAATTTAATATAATTTTTTTTCAAATAACACTCGACAATACCTTTTTCCTTCTAGGTATGTCGGAAAAATAAATTAATTGAAATTTAATATAATTTTACAAATAACACACGACAATACCTTTTTCCTTATAGGTATGTCGCAAAAATAATTTGTATTGAATTTTACAAATGACAAACGATACCTTTTTTTTCTTTCTTTCTCTTTCGTTTTTACATATGTTAAAGTGATTAATATTGATCATATATCAACCAAAACAAGCAATACCTTATTCCTTTTTGATATGTCGCAAAAATACTTTATTTGAAAATTGTGATACCCCTTCTCCTCCTATAATGCAAGCTATATCGAGTTTACTCCTCGCACGTTGAAAGAAAATTAATTAGTCACAAGTACACCAACTATATCGTTTGATTTTCCCGAGTTTCCCTTTTTTTTTCCTTTTTTTTTAAATTTTCCTCTTTTCACCAAACAGGTACTCGACTTTTTCGATAACTTTTACTTTTTCGCAACTATCCACTAATATTAATTACTTTCCCGAGATAAAAGAAACTCTCAATACTTATAACTTTCTTCACATATATTTTTTTTCCAGGACCCATCTAAATGTTTCAGCTTACCAAACGAAACTAAACTATCATCCCCAAAATCCTTACTGACCGGCGTCATTCACTACTTCCCACTTCCTCAATCTCAAACACTTCATCCAATCCCCGAATATGTTACCTTATTAGGTCATGAAAATGCGCCCTCTTATGTACTATAATTTGTTAGCTACATAATATTTCTTGGAACTCTCGCCATATTCCCACTTATTGGATTTAAAAAAAAAAATGTAATGCCCTGCGAACCATGATTGCGACTAGAAGTTTTTCAAATTTGAAACGTTTAACAAATGTGCGGTATGAAAGATAAAATTTATGACAACATAATATTCTGGAACATGATTTATGGTGACGAACAGAGCTGTTCGTTACAACTGTTGTGGAAAATCTTCCTTCACCTGACGAGTGTGGTACCTCTTCGGGATCGCCCTGGTATACGCGATGAAGTATTCCTGTGTGAGCGCGCATCGACAATTGGGACAATTGGCTTGCTCTCCTATCCAAGCTCGCAAACATGCTTTATGAAACCCATGACCACAAATTGTAGTCACCGGTTTTCGTCTGGCGGACCAGTCCCCGTCTTGGCAGGTGGAGCACTGTTTTGGCATCTGTACTGGGACTTCAGTCGCAGGAGGTGGCGTTCGCAAAGTAGCCATCTCAAAGATTGCAACTCAACAGAACAGAAATAGTATTACGAAAACTTGATCTATAGCCCAAGCAAATCACGACAAGAATTCAGAATAGAAAATTCAACAACGTTCGATGTCTACAAACGGTTAGCAGAAACAAAATCTTCACAAACTAAATTAATTATATTCAACCGTATTGGAAATATACTATAAACCATGATGATCTAGCACTTACAAAAAAAATTTTAAAAATTCAAAAAAGTTTATGAGCTTAACTCCATCTTTTCGGAAAAACGAAATTAGAAAAAGATTTATCATAAAAAATCTCCTCCCCCTCTCCAAGAGCTAATCCCAACACAAAAGTCTTCCAGATCCACACTCTCTCCAATCAGATCAGAAATTATGCGGTAAGGATAAGTAGTGTGAGTGTATGCATCAAAAATCTTTAGTCCTCACAGAAATCTGGGAAAAGTCGGGTTGGAGATGCCAGAGACTGAGAATGCTACTAGAGATTCTTCAGAACACAATTCAAAAATTGTGAGGCCACCTACTATTTCCATAGCAGAAGGCCAGCGGAAAAGATCGATTCAAAAAAACTCGACAATTGTTCCGACTTGAGGCTTGAAAAAAATCAAACCTAAAGTAGAAAAACCTAAAATAGAAAACAATATAAAACCTTTACGTTACTAAAAATCAAAATCAAAAAAAAAATCTAAATGACAACCGAAACTTTACTTTAATCAAAATTCAAAAACTCGCGAAAACTTTACCAAAAGATCGAATTTTTACTTTACAAAAATTAATTCAGATAACAAAATCAGTCAGACTCAGGTCGGTAAGTAACCTCCATTGGATATGAGGCTTGAGGTCAGTCAATTAGCATAGTGCCAAATGACCATCTCACAACAAGTCTCAGTCCCAAGCTAAATTTACAATTAGACCACCGAAGTCCAACTGAGGTGGACCCACGTTGGGCGCCATTTTGTTATGGTAGTATAACACTATGCAAGCGCACAACGTGTCAAAGCCACAAGCTTTAGTCTACAAAAAAATAGTTTATATAACAACAACAGTTAGACTCACGTCCGCCTGTAACTTCTACTAGATATGAGACTACCGAGTCAGACAATTAGCTAACAGCCAAATGTCCATATCTCCAAGTAATCCCAGTCTCCAGTATCCGTCACATTCAGACACCGAAGTCCAACTGAGGTGGCCCCACGTTGGGCGCCATTTTGTTATGGTAGTATAAAGAGTGATGTACTTGGACGTGAAGTCCAGACTGCCAGCATGAGCTGACAGATCACTTGGTGGACAGCGTTGAGAGCAGGGCGGCACGCTAGCTCGCCTCGGCTATTGGCGGAGTGTGGGGAGGCTCCACGAAAACCTGCCACTGTGCCACCAGCCATATACAAAAAATTAGTGCCTTCAAGCCAAAAAGAAAGCGCACGCACGCTCGGTTCTGAAGGGACCATTACACCACTTACCCTTACCTTAGTGAAGGCGCAGATGTTCTGCCTTCAGCTGCATTGCCCCATATCCACCCAACGACAATGAGGGCAGCAATCATTTTGTTCAGGGGGGGTATGTGGAACAATTTTTTGATCAGCTTACCTCAAGGAATCACGTGGTATACCGGAAGGTATCTTGATGAGAATCACCCTGTATATGAGTAAATGTATTATAATATAGATATTTGAATAAATAATAAAATGTTACAAGTGTGTTACGTACAGCCCTTACTAAAAGAAATTACGTACAGCCCTTACTAAAAGAAATTACGTACAGCCCTTACTAAAAGAAATTACGTACATACATACGTACATTACATATCAGACATACGTTTATCCAATTACGTACATACTTAAATTGCCTATCATATCTACATTAATTCTTGTCAAAAGAAAATATGTACATGCATTGCATATGACGCTACAATTCTTGCCAAAAGAAAATATGTACATACATATGTACATACCTACATTGCATAGCAAGAGAAACAAATCATTGCATGCATGTACATACCTGCGGTACATTATACCTAAAAAATGGCGCGTACATACATATTATTACTGACCTACAGCAATTATTTCCGCATATAAAACAAGTGGAAAAAGAAAGTGAGGTAATACCCCGGCACGCAAGAAATCCCACATTGTAATATGCCGACCTTGCGCCGGAGGTAAAACAAATGTATGTATGTAGGCGACCAAATTGATGGTTCACGTTGAATGACGTGAATTAGTAATGACCAGCTGCAAGCATTTAGCAAAATTTATATTTATGTATGTGCGTATAGAAACAAAGTACAAACGTTTAACGAAAATAATATTTACGGATGAAAAAACGATGGATGATAATGGCCAGCTGTAGATATTGAGCAAAGTGCAATTTATACATATATATATACGGCGAGCGCTGTGAGGAAATAAATTAAGAGTTTTAGCTTTACTTCCGTAGCAGTTAAGGTTAAATTTTAGTATAAAAATTATAACGTTTTTAATTAAAAGATCATAGTTGCAATAGTAACGCATAAATAACACATCAAGCTGTTTTTACTAGGAGCAAAGCTGTTCAGCTACTCCACTACACCACACTAGGAGCAAAGCTACATTAGCTACTCCACTACACCACACTAGGAGCAACGCTACATTAGCTACTCCACTACACTGAACATAGGAGCAAAGCTACATTAGCTAATCCACTACACTAAACATAGGAGCAAAGCTACATTAGCTACTCCACTACACCATACCAAGGAGCAAAGCTACATTAGCTACTCCGATCCATCAATGTACCTACAACCAACATATCGTTTTAAAGAAGATCAAGTAGGATATTTCTAACAGTCAGTTCAACAAATAAGGTAACAAGTGGCTGGTACTCACCGATCAAAATCTTGGCACTTGAGGAATTGGCTGTAAGCTAATGTTAAGCCCTTTGTTCTTGGTTAGAACAATTCTTTATTTTCGTCGAGACCAGAAATGACGTTTTAATGTTAGTAAAGTGGTAAAGTATTATCTCAGTCGAGACTCGAGATAATGTTCATTAAGTCAGTCGAGACCCGGCTTAAAGAGTTATCTTAAGATCAGTCGAGACCTGAAGTAAGATAATTTAATTTCCGTCGAGACCAGAAATTAATGATTATTAGTAATGAATATAACAGTCGATACCCGATATAAATGTTAGTCCCTAACAAGCCACAAGCCAACTTACCCCAAGCGATGCCAAGTGCAAAAAAAGATCGAAATCAGTCAGCTTGTCGTTTGAATAGCCCTTGCTTGCACACGAAACCACTGATGAAGTAGCAGAGGCGCAAGATTGCAAGAATTGGCAGTGCAGCTAAGATCTTACGGTACTAGACATAACATTTTCATAGCAACGAAAAAAATGCATAGCAACAAGAAATTTAGATCAACCCATGCTGTAAAGTTTTATATAAAACACTATATACTTTATTGTTAAATATAATTCTTTATTTAATTTGATAGCTTGTTATAATTATTGAACTTAATTTATATGGCGTTTTACTTTGTCGCTGCCTGGTACAAGAGCTGTCTATGTACCTTGTTTATAGAGCACGCTTACACTTTGCAATATGCGTTGGTTTACACAACACTTCTACAAAACATTCTGCTGTGTTAAATTGAATTATATTTGCCAAAAATATTCTCTCTATCACGTAATGAAGAAATTCCCGTTGGATGGTACTTGTAATGTTGATAATGATAGAGTTGCAAGTTGATCGGCTTGATCTGATTATATTTGTGGCATGCATTGTATGCTACATGACAATGCTTTTGTTAGAGGTTGTACCTATTTTTGGGAAAATTGTAATTAGATTGAATTTACTTTCCTTTTAGAACTCAATTTTAGCTTTTTGTAATATTTTCCGTTTGCAGGAATTGTTTTTAGCAAGAATGTAACAGTTCAAAGATATGCTAATGATTTTAATTTGATCTGCTCGATGAAGCTATACTTATGTATTGTATTTGTGCAATGTGTTATGTAGATGAGAAATACATGGCTTTGTTAGGTTGTGTACCTATTTTTTGATTAAGAGTAATTAGATTAGATTTAATTTTCCTAAAAGTTTGATGCTTTGTTTTGAGGATGTTTTCTTTTCAGAAGATGTGTGAAAAAATATATTCGAATCGATTTGGTTCGAACATACTGCCCCCCCCCCCCCCGTTGAAAGACTGTAAGTATCTTTCAAGTAAAGATCCTTAAGCTACATCTATAAGAAAGAAGTATTTTGAACTCACTGACTAAGCAATTAATTAAGAAAAAGGTTTGATGTTGTGTTGCTCGTTGCTCAGGATAAAATAGAATTCTTGGCTTACGAGAACTAGAATTAGATCGATGTGATGTTGTATTTACATATGTTTATCCTTTAAAAAGCACACAATTTTCTAGTAACCACCTAACGATTGAGAGTAGAAATGACAAAGTTAGGGGGGAAGGGGAATGAATAAATAAGGACCTATGGTGTAAGAAAAGAAAACATAACTCTTATTGAATAATTTTAAAGCCAAAAATCTTATTTTAACTTTATGACCATCTTTGATGGTGAATCGCTGATTTCTCTTCTTGGAGCGCTTTAATGCTGTCCAGGATACGGTGGATAAGCTATTTATAGTATGTAACCAACGTGGTATGTTGATGCTACTAATATGATGTAATTCTGATTTGAAGTCGCACCACTGCTTTCTAATGGGTGCAGGTATTGGTTCATCCCATAAACATCCTGCAAGCCATAAAGCTTGCATCAAGATTTTAGTGGTAATTATATAATTGGAGATGTCCAGCCAAGTGGATCGAAAAGCGTCTCAATTTCTGAAGGAATGGAACACTTTGTAGAGAGGCAATCTGCTCTCTTCCTATTTTGTAGTGTGAAGCAATCAGCTCCTGGTTACCAATGAATGCCTAACGTTTTTACAGATTCATCGCTTGCGAATCGCAAAGGAAGTTCAACTTCTCTGTATGGTTCGGGGATCCTAGTTAGTAGATCTGAAGAATTGCTAACCCATTTCCTCAAATTAAACCCACCGGAAGATAACAGATTGATAAGTATATCTTGTATTTGGAAGGCTTCTTCCTTTTATCTGAGCCTGTGAGAAGGTCTTCAACATAGAAGTCACGAGACACTATTTTTGCATCTTCGGGAAATTTGTCAGCTTCATCAACAGCTAGATGATTGAGTGTTTTTATTGCAAGATAGGGGGCTGGCGTTGTGCCAAAAGTTACCGTGGTCAATTGGTAATCTTGAATAGATTCATTTTGAATATTCCTCCAAACTATTCCTTGGTAGGTTTGATCTGGAGGTTGTACTTTTATCATCCTATAAATTTTTTCTATGTCAACCGACATAGCGAAACTGTACTTTCGCCATCTGAGGATGATGGAGAAGAGTTCAGACTACAGTACTGGACCCGTATGCAGCTGTTCGTTTAGACTTTTTCCATTAGTCGTTTTTGCTGAAGCATTAAAGACGACGCGAACCTTTGTAGTCGTGCTATCTATGATGACAGCATGATGAGGAAGTAGTAACTTTGTTCGTGTCTTACTATCTTGCCACTGTCATGTGACCTAATGTGTTGCATTCGTTAATACAAGCTTTGTATTCCTGATAGAGTTCAGGATTTCGGTCTAATTTCCGTTCTAGGCTGTAGAACCTACGTAATGCCATGCCATGAGAGTCGCCTAGACCTGCGGTGAAAAGCAGACGAACTTCGTAACGGCCGTGTACGTTACGAACATGAGTTTTTTTTATAAAACTCTTCACATTCTTGATCTGCTTTAGACAGCTTACTTCCTGGATTAACTTCTTCAGTTTACCAAAACTGACGTAAAAGTTTGTCCAATGAAGTGCCGTCGTCGTAATGAATCTTTGCTGTTAAGGCAGAAGCTGTTAAAAATGTGGATGTATTTTTTAGCTTTCCGAAAAGTTTCCATCCGAGTGTTTTGGGCAGTTGGTGTTCCTGGAGGACCTTTCCGTAAATCTTCCAAGAGAATTTCGCTGTACACATCTGCTCCTAAAAGCAGGTCAATTTTTCCTGGTTTAAAGAAAAACGGATCGGCAAGTGGTAGCTCATGTATATGACTCCATTCTTTGTTTGGAATGGTTGAAGGAGGTAAAATGTCCGTAATTGTATCCACTATAAGGGCTGTAACTGTAGTTGCATTAGTTGTGGTTGAATAAGGATAAATGTTCAATACTGTTTGTTTTTGAACATTTGTAGTTTCAGTTTTTCCCAGGCCAGTGATTTGAATGTACACGTTTGTAGTGGAGGATTGCAGCTTACGTGCAGCGGCTTGATTTATAAATGAAACTTTGACAGTCTGACAGTGCTGTTGCAAGCAGTGCTTGTTTGGTACGTTGATTTTATGCGTAAAGCGTATGAAGAGAGTTATTGCATGTGGAGGGTGAATTGCAAGGTTTGGCGTCTGATTTCTGCTTTGATTGGGTCGAGACCCTTGGAATGGCATTATTCCCATGAAGTAAAGAATGATGCCTCCTTCCACATCGTTGACATGAAAACTTACCTGTACAGGTTTTAGTGTTGTGGCCCTTTGATAGGCAATTATTACACAATTGATTTCATGTGACAATTTTGAATTTATTGTCTACATCAAGTTTTATGAATTTCAGACATTTAAGTAGACGGTGCTGCTCTTTACACAAAGTACATGCTTGGGTATATGAAGTAAAATGGGTAAATGCTCTCGGGACTAGAGCATATTTGTTGGCTAGGGACGGCTTGATATCGACTATGGCTTCTAAAATTCTAAATCTAGATTGTAAAAATAGTTTTAAGGATTCGAAAGTGGGAAGTCCTTCTGCAGTATTGACCTCTGAGAATTTTGGAATTGTGATGCTAGACAATCTCAACCCCGGACGAGGCGGTTGTTTTTTCTTCTTGTATTTATAAATTTGATTTAGAATCGTTAAAAATAAATGTTCTTAAAATTCTTCTTTCTCCATCATTGACCGATTCTAACAAGTGTAGGTTCGATTTCCGTCCATGGGAAAAATTAATCAGGGACGAAGAAGTTACGTTCTCTGTTTTTGGACTTGGTTCGACCTTTCTTTCGAATGCATCTAACGCATCCCTAAGAACACCTCGAAACATGAAGTATTTATTTTCCAACGTTGAAAATTGGTCGTTTGCGAAATAATCGTACTTTTGACCAAGTTCTTCTAAAGCCTGCGTGGCTTGGATAATTGTATAGTGATCTTTCTTATAATCTGACCAAATTTCGCTTGGAGCGGTTTATCGCTCAGAAATAAGACCTTTCGTTCGTTTTTCTTCCTCAGTTTTGTTGTAGTCATTGACCGATTTTTCGAAGATTATTGCAGAGGTGGCTTGGTTGCCCAAAAGTTTTTGAAGTGCAGACATGATTAAAGGATTGAGAAAACAAAACACTATATCTTAGATCCAGCTCGAAGGACTGCCCGTTAGTAGAACGTACACCCAAATTTGATTAAGTGACTGAAAGGAATGCACTGGTAAATGTGGATCAAGATCAGTGATCTATTTCCTAACAACAAATCAACGTTGTTCACTTTCTTTTAAATTTCAATTATGTTTTAGAATTTCCCACTATTATAATCAGATTATGTATATAAATTATTAGGTCAGAGACCCACACACACTAGAAAACACACTTATTGACACCGATTTATAATGTACGATTTTCAACATAGATGAATTGAGATAAAACTCAATATATAAGTATTGGGTCAGAGTTCCCTGTATCACACTATCACAATAATATAAATATATTGTTACGTGCAATAGAAAGAGACAACTGCTGACATCTACTGGCAATGGGGAGTAAACAACTTCAGGTTTGGAGAATCGATGATGGAATCTTCGGGAAGATTCAGGAATAGAATGAATAGAATAGTCAAGCTGCTTCTGGAATAGAGCACTCCAGAAAAATCTGGAGAGTTTCAAGGGTATAAATATAACACCGCCAGAAAAAGAGTCTTGTCTTAGACGTTGCAGTTTTAACAAGTGAAAGTAATAAACGGGCGAAAGTGTTGTAATTGAATTGCGATAATTGAAAGTACAGAGTTAGCGATAATTAAAGTTGAGTTGATCAATTGAAGGATTGTGAATTTTAGAAGATTAGAAGTGGAATAAAGAACTTGTATATTAAATACTTAATATTGTGTTTTAAATAACGAACCAAAGGCCTCGCTCGCAACAACTGGTGTCAGAAGTGAAATAAATTCGCGAAATAAAGTGGTGGCAATTGACTGAAAAATTCAATGTGTGATTAATTTTGTGAAATTGTGTTAAATTTTGAAAGTTCTGGAAAATAATTTATATTCAACTGTGAGTGAGTTACTACAGTAATGGGGCGCAAAGCGGAGCAGCTTCGAATACAGGATTTGAAAGTGGAGCTAGGGAACCGGTCATTACAAACGACAGGTGCAAATAAAGTTCTAGTCGAGCGCCTTAGCCAAGCTTTGATAGAGGAAGGAAGGAATCCTGAGACATTTGTTTTCGAAGAGAACTTGGAAGAAACCGAAGCTGAAGAAGAGCCTTTTTGAGTACTTTAATGAGCAAAATAGAAGCCCGTTTTGATGAACCAAAGAATTCTCTCGATGAACAAAAGAAATCACTCGAGGAACAAAAGAAATCTATGGAAGCCCATTTTGATGAACAGAAGAATTCCAAAGAGGAACAAAAGAACTCTCTCGAGGAACAAAAGAACTCTCTCGAGGAACAAAAGAACTCTCTCGAGGAACAAAAGAATTCTCTGGAATTCCGTTTAGATGAGCAAAAGAAATCTATGGAAACCCGTCTGGACGAGCAAAAGGATGCTTTTGAGGAACAAAAGAATTCTCTAGAATCCCGTTTAGATGAGCAGAAGAAATCTATGGAAACCCGCTTGGACGAACAAAAGACTTCTTTGGAGAATTGTCTAGAAATTCGTTTGGAGGAACAGAAAAATTTTCTGGAAAACTCGTTAGATGAACAAAATTTGAAAATTGAAGAAATCGAGCAGGAACAACAAAAATTTACTGAGTAGCTTGACAATCTTAAAGCTGATATGGAAAGGATGAAGCATCGACAGCCTCGGCACGAAGGAATTGAAATATCCGGTGCAGGTAGAATGAAACCTCCAATATTTGATGGACAAAATTCGTGGCATATCTTCAAGAGGCAGGTAAATGGATGTAAAGATGAAGACATAGCAATAGCTCGGGTGTTAGCACTTCGAGGTCCTGCGTCAGAACTCTTACAAACTGTACCGATTGAAGATCAACGTAATTACTCTTCATTAGTACAGGCGATAGAATTACGTTACGGAGATGAACACATGCAGCAAGTATATCGCCTACAGTTGCGCAACAGGATTCAAAAACATGGCGAATCACTACAACAATTGCAGGCTGATGTGGAAAGATTAGCGCATCTTTCATACTCCAGCGTAAATGCGGATTTCCTTAATGAAGTGCCGACGGAGGCATTTGTGAACGCTATTGCAGATCAAAATTTACAACAAGCGTTAAGGCTAGCAGGAAAGAAATCAACAGCAGAAGCACTAGCCTATGCATTACCGTATGAGTCCGCCAGACAAGCTTCACGGAGTTTGATATGAGTGAGAGAAATTTCAATAGAAGAATGCACTTGCAAATGAGTACAATCATCACAGAGCCCTCCTTCACGTGGTGTCCTTCGATGCTGGAATTGTAATAGACCAAGGCACCTTCAAAGAGACTGCAGAAAACGTCGACGAGTGGAATCACCTGAAGAAGAGGGGAAAGAAGAATGCCAAAGATGTCGAGACAGGGAACAAGCTATTCGTGGAGAGACTAGATATCAAGCAGCGACTAGTCGCATCACCTGTCCTGTTGAGCAGTCGGAAAACTAGTAAAAACCAACTTTGTGGGGCAGAGTTGGTTGGTGGAATCGACAGCCCCGAAGTCATCATCCAAGTAGGTCAGTTACAGAGAAATAATAGCAGTCTTGTTATATATGGAAGTGTAGGAAAAATAACTGCGCAGTTACTATCGATACTGGAGCTTCAAGATCAATTATTAGAGCAGATCTTGTTAAGAACAAATGGCTTCACAACACCACCAAATATCTACTAACAACAGCAACTGGAGCAGCAGCACAGGTGTTTGGAAAAATAACTTTAGATGTTCAACTGGGCGAACTACTATTTCCTCACATTTTCCTGGTTTCAGACATAATGGATGAATGCATTCTTGGAGTAGATTTTATTTCCACATATAAAATAAATCTAGATGTCGGAGAACAAATACTCAAATATGGCAACATAGAAATTCCTATGAGACTAGGAGGAGGAACAGATTAACCTGCAAAAATAAGGACGATGTTCTGCGAGAATATTACTCTCTCTGCATGCTCCGAGACGCTGGTATGGACAAAGCTGGACATCGGGACATGCCGATTCTATCTGGTGGAGTCTAACCCCACAAAAGTTACATCGAGCATCATTGTTGGCAAGACTTTAGTGAAGGTAGAAGGTGCAACATTAATATCGTTCAGAGTGCTTACCACATCCGAAATTGAGGTACAACTAAAAGAAGGTGCTATAATTGGAAATTGTGAACCCGTTTACCAAATCGTCAATTTGGATAATGGTAGTAATGTGAAGGAGACAAAAACTATACCAACTACTACCCAACAGGTTCAGAAACTTCTTTCGTCCAGTGCCTTAAGTGAACAACAACACAACGATGCCAAAGAGGTGATCGATGAATTTTCGAAATTATTTGCAATGAATGATGATGACTATGGTAAAACAAATCTTGTCCAGCATCGCATCGATACAGGAGATTACAGGCCCATTCGACAGACACCACGAAGACTGCCATTAGCCAAATAACCACAAGTTGCAGACATGATGAACTCCATGAAGAAGCAAGGCATAATAGAGGAATCTAACAGCTCTTGGACATCGCCGGTTGTTCTGGTTAGGAAAAGGGATGGCAGCACCCTATTCTGTGTAGACTACCGCCAACTAAATAACGTGACGAGAAAAGATAGCTATCCATTACCAGGGTTTAATGACACGTTGGATACCCTTTCTTTCCGGAGCGCAATGGTTTTCCACGCTGGATTTGAAGAGTGGTTACTGGCAAGTGAAAATACATCCCGAGGACCGAGAAAAAACTGCTTTCTCAGTTGGCAGTGGCTTATGACCATTCAAGGAACATAAAAACAACTTACGGGACGCACTTCAAAGACTCAAAGATGCAAAATTGAAGCTCAGTGCGAGTAAATGTGCTCTATTCAAAAATGAATTTAAATATTTAGGGCACATAGTTTCATCACAAGGAGTAAGAACCGATCCAGAGAAGATAGAACCCGTCAAAAATTGGTCAGTTCCAAAGGACAAACATCAATTACGGAGTTTTCTTGGTTTAGCTACCTACTACAGGCGATTCGTGAAAGGTTTTGCAGATGTAGCAAGAAGCCTACATCAACTTACAGAAAAGGGAAAGCCGTTCATATGGTCGGATAAATGCAACGAAGCTCCATTATTTCACTATCCAAAGCTGGGAAAAACATTTATATTAGACATGGATGCCAGCAATGAAGGCATTGGTGCAGTGCTTTCGCAGGAGGAGAATGGTCAAGAAGTTCCAGTAGCTTACTATAGCAAAACACTTTCAAAGTCAGAGAAAAATTATTGTGCTACAAGAAAAGAGCTACTTGCCATTGTAAGTTCAACAAAGTATTTTCATAAATTTCTCTACGGGCTGAAATTATCCTTCACACCGACAATGTAGCGCTTAAATGGCTTCTGCAGTTTAAGAGTCCTGAGGGATAAGTGGCCAGGTGGATAGAGCGACTCCAGGCTTATGATTTTGAAATACAGCACCGAAGAGGTCGGATCCATGGAAATGCAGACGCCCTTTCACGACGTCCATGCAAACTTGAATGCAAATATTGCGCCCGGATGGAAGAAAAAGAAACAACAGCAACTATACAGTTGGTAACCGTGGAACCATCTACAGGTTGGGACAGCGAGGACCTGCGAACAGCACAATCAGAAGATCCGGACATTTCACCTATTCTTGCTTGGAAAGAAGACATGGAAAGATCAAACTTGAAGGATATTTCAGAACGGAGTGAGAAGCTGAAAAGTTACTGGGCTCAATTCATGTTGCATGCGGTATATTAAAACGCAAGTGGGAAGCACCTATTGGCAAATCTTTCCGAATGTTCTAGAAGAAATGCACGGTTGAACCTCTGGAGGACATTTGGGAGTGAACAAAACTATTTCCAAAATACGGCCGCAATACAGAAGCAGAGGAGAAATGAATAAGTATAATGTCGGAGCCCCCTTTGAAAGGATAGCTGTAGACATCGCTGGACCTTTTCCAGAAATGGATTGCCGTAACCGTTATATATTAGTTGCTATTGACTATTTCAGTAAATGGCCTGAAGCTTATGCAATCCCTAATCAAGAGGCAACAACAGTTTCGGAACAAATAATAACGAATTGGGTCAGTAGGTTTGGTGTGCCTCACGAACTTCATACGGACCAAGGACGGAACTTCGAATCACGGACTTTCCAGGAGATGTGTAAAATGTTGGGAATAATAAAAACTAAAACAACTCCTCTACACCCACAATCTGATGGCATGGTAGAGCGCTTCAACAGAACATTGATCGAGCATCTAAAGAAAGTAGTTGACTATCATCAACTTGATTGGGATTGTTACATACGTTACATACGGGGCACCTGTTTGCTGCATCAGTTAAACATATACATGCATACATGTCTGAATCGATTTCGCTTCATGAAGAATTATAATTTCATGCAGCAATGAAGAAATGCGAACATGTAGATACATACATACCTACAACATTCTCATTGCATGCAGAATTATAATTCTCAGCTGCAAGTATAAACATATTTAGAAAATTCAGTAATTGAATAAAGTCACTCGCTACTGACCTACACCAATTTCTTAATCACATAAAGAAACAAGTGAAGGCAGTGACGCAATACTCCTCCGCGCAAGAATTCGCACGATGCAATTTGATAACCTTGCGCCTGCGGTAGAACTTAGTTGAACGAAGCAACGGTTCACGATGATGTCATAATAGCAGCAAAGCGGCGAGCGGTCTACGGAAGTATTTATGTATGTACATATGGCAGCGATGAGTGCCGTGATGTGACAACAACAAACCGGCAAAAGCTTTGCGGAAATTAATGTGTAAATGCCAGAAAGAACCGCTTTACGGAAGTAATAATTATGTATATACGCGCTTAGCGTAATAAGAAAAAAGCAATAGTATTAAGTCAAGAATTATTGTATAAAGGACCGAGAGAAAACTGCTTTCTCAGTTGGAAGTGGCTTTTGGCAATTCAAAGTCATTTGGGTTATGTAATGCTCCAGCCACATTCGAACGACTCATGGAATGTGTTTTATGTGGATTAACCTGAAAAACATGTCTCGTCTACTTAGATGACATAATAGTAATCGGAAGGATATTCGAGGAACATAAAAACAACTTAAGGGACGTACTTCAAAGACTGAGAGATGCGAAACTGAAGCTCAGTACAAATAAATGCGCTCTATTTAAAAATTAAGTAAAATATTTGGGGCACATATGTAGTTTCACCACAAGGAGTAAGAACTCATCCAGAGAAAAAAGCAGCTGCCAAGAATTGGTCAGTTGCAAAAGACAAACATCAACTAAGGAGTCTTCTTGTCTAGCTACCTACTACAGGTGATTCGTAAGTGATTTGCAGATATAGCAAGGAGCCTACATCAACGTACAGAAAAGGGAAAGCCGTTCATATGGTCGGATAAATGTAGAAATGAATTTGAAATTCAACACCGAAGAGGACGTATCCATGGAAATGCAGACGCCCTTTCACGGCGTCCATGCAAAGTTGAATGCAAACATTGCATTCGGGTGGAAGAAAAAGAAACAACAGCAACTATACAGTTGGTAACCGTGGAACCATCTACAGGTTGGGACAACGAGAACTTCCGAACAGCACAACGAAAGGACCCAGACATATCACCTATTCTTGCTTGGAAAGAAGCCATGGAAAGGCCACAATGGAAGGATATTTCGGAGAGGAGTGAGAAACTGAGGAGCTAATGGGCTCAATGGAATTCTCTTCAAGTTCAATGTGGTATATTAAAACGCAAGTGGGGATCAACTAACGGCGAGTCATTCCGAATGCAGATAGTCGTCCGAGCACCCCAGGTCAAAGATGTTCTAGAAGAAATGCTGTTATGCATGTATGTTGAGAGTAATTGACATCGGCGTGAAGTCCAGACTGCCAGCATGAGCTGACAGATCACTCGGTGGACAGCGTTGACTGCAGGGCGGCACGCTAGCTTGCCTCGGCTATTGGCGGAGAGTGTGGGGAGGTTCCACAAAGACCTGCCGCTGCCACCAGCCATATACAAAATTTTTCGTGCCTACTAATCCAAAAGGCCGTAACACACATTCAGTCCTTGAGGAACTTTTACACCACTTACCTACATCCATTGGGATGGCACAGATGTTCGGCCTTCTCTGCTTGCCCCATCCACCCAAATGACTCTGAGGGCAGATAACTTTCAGAGTCCCTATGCTGACCTGAAATTTTAGAGGAGGAGCGGACTTAGTCAACCATCACCTCAAAAAAGGGCTCCGGGAGAGTGATAGAGAAGCTGCGAAAGTCAGCACCTCATCGCTATAAAGATTTCACTGGTACCAAACGACAGATGAAAAAATGAAATTAAATAGAGTACTTCCAAGCTATATGCTATACCAATATATTCATTCTATGACACAGCAAGCTAATTCAATATGAGGAGGTTAAACATAGTAACTCTAAGCTGTCCGATATACTCAAATATTTATATTCTATATTAATATATCAAAATAATTCACTATGCGAAATTTAAACAAGTAATTCTAGGCTATGCGGTATATCGACATATGTCTATTATAGCAAAACAATTCATTATGAGAAAATGTATAAGTTATACGCCATATTAACGTATTGATTCGACGTATTGTAATAAATAATTGTAGCTAGACTGACTCTACGTTATTGGATATGTGAATATGTATATATAGATACGTACTCTGTTTCAATCTTAGCTTAGAACATTCCAAAGTGGAATATTGAGTACCTTAGATCTACATGATATAGTAAATAAACAGATGTTTTTAAATAAATTATGGCAACAGAGTTTTAAAATGAAATATCAAACACAAATATTTAAGAAAAACTTACATTCAGACTTCGATATTGGGAATTCCCCGAAGAGGCGCCTCCTTGGATGTTCCGCTTGATGATATCTAGATAATTAAATGTAACACTGTAATATACAAAGGACTACATCTAAATACAGCTACAATTTTGGACGATTCATCAATTGTCTAACGACATGGTATTACTCTTCTCTCATCAGCAATAGAATCATCAATATAGTTTGGTAGCGAGCCTCTCGTGAAGCCTGATGTGATATCCAATACTTTTACGCCTTACCAGGAAGAAGGTGCATACATATGTCAATGCGGAAATTTGGTACTGAGCTCCTCGCAATAACTGAAGTACATTCCCAAATGAATGCAAAACTACTTATTCAGTGTGAACATTGATAATGAGTTTCTTGAAAAAAGGACTGCTACAACTCCAATATTTATAAGCTCTGTGCGCCCTTGCCGAAAAAAACTGATGCACAGATACAGTTCCTGGACATGCCATGTGCATCCCGAAATGAATGTGAGACAACGTTAGTTTCATAAACTCTGGGTGCGCGTTTTAGGTGCTGCGCTTCCTGTTATAGAGATTTTTGTTTAAAAATGGGGTGTCATCCACGAACAGAATGCGGAGCTCCGCCTTATAGCGTCCAGGGAGAGCGTGCCCTCTCTGGATGGATTACAAGTATCGTACATTTTATTATTTTAGCTGCGGACAACGAGCCAAATGATTAGGTTTTTTTTTCTAAGTAATTGAAAAAAAGATACAAATTGCGTAACGAATTGTAGTCAGACTTTATACCTGTTTTTCAGCAGCAGTCAGGTTATCTCGATTCAATAGCAGGGGTATTTACAGCCAAATTTTTGCTCCTCTTGGGGTTCACGCTTTTCTTTCCACCAACGTGCGAAGACTCAGCTACTAACGTGGGATTTGAAGCACAAGTTCATCTATTTCCTGATGTCGTCAGGCTGAGCTAAGATTCCCGTACCACTAGAAACGCGTGGTAAATTTTAGGTTATGCGCGCGTCGATTTAGCAATCTCACAGCAGCACGCCATGGGCCAATTTTCTCGTTCTTGGATTTAGCTGTCGCCAATTTTTTACAATGCATTAAGCAACCGCTTGTGTTTGAACACACAACTTTTATATCTCTTCGAAAGCTTCTTTTTGCAGTACCAAAATTTCTGTCCTCCATTCTTTATGTAACGAGACTCTCTTGACAGGAAGTGTCAAACTCTCCTTTTTCGTCTTTATTCACCTCTGTTTTGTGTTCATCTTTTAACGGTAGATGTCAGCCGAGTAACTAGCAATTTTTTTTATGGTGCATTAACATGCGACGATAACATTGTACAGTGGATCTTCTGGAGGACATTTGTGGGTGAATAAAAAAATTTCCAAAATACGTGAAAGGTTTTATTGGTTACATATGCGAGAGGATGTTGAGGAGTGGTGCCGCAGATGCTCTATCTGTGCTTCTTGCAAAGGACCACCACACAGAAGCAGAGGAGAAATGCATAAGAATAATGTAGGAGCCCTATATGTGAAAGGATAGCCATAGAGATCTCTGGACCTTTTCCAGAAACAGATAACGGTAACCGTTATATATTAGTTGCTATTGACTATTTCAGTAAATGGCCTGAAGCTTATGCAATCCCTAATCAGAAGTCAACCACAGTTGTGGAACAAGTAATAATGAATTGGTTCAGTAGATTTGGTGAACCTCAGGAACTTCATTCGGACCAAGGACGGAACTTCGAATCACGGACCTTCCAGGAGATGTGTAAAATGCTGGGAATAAGAAAAACCAGCAAAAGTCCTCCGCATCCACAATCATGGTAGAGCGCTTCAACAGAACATTGGTCGAGCATCTAAAGAAAGTAGTCGACTATCATCAACGCGATTGGGATAGACATATTCCCGTGTTCCTAATAGCTTATCGATCAGCTGTTCACAACACGACCGGACAAACTCCAGCTAAGGTTGTATTCGTAAGGGAGATGCGTTTGCCAAGCGACCTCAAGTTTTGTACACCCAGAGGTGAACAAAAGTTACCAGACGACTATGTATCGGAGCTTAGACAACGATTAGCTGATGTGCACGAGGAAACGGGAGCAAAATTAGCAGTAAATACCGATCGGATGAAGACCCGCTATGACTTACGAGCTAATTCAGCAGGATTTAATGAAGGTGACCCTGTTTGGCTGTACAACCCGAATCGACGTAAGGGACGTTCTCCAAAATTACAACAACACTGGGAAGGACCGTATTCAGTAGTAACTAGAATTAATGACATGGTATACAGGATTCAGCGTGACACAAGGGGTAAGCGTAAAATTGTTCATTTGGACCGCTTGTGTCAATACTACGAGCATCGAGACCGAGAACCACCTGTTGTTCGGGACGAACAATTTTAAGAAGGGGGCAGTGTTACGCGCAATAGAAAGATACAACTGGTGACATCTACTGGCAATGGAGAGTAAACAACTTCAGGTTCGGAGAATCCATGATGGAATCTTTGGGATCAAGATCACCTTCGTTAAATCCTGCGGAATTAGGACGTAAGTCATAGCGGGTCTTCATCCGATCAGTATTTGCTACTAATTTCGTTCTCGTGACTTGGTGTACATCAGCTAATTGTTGCTTTAGCTCCGATACGTAGTCTTCTGGTAACTTTTGTTCACCTCTGGGGTTTACCGAATTTGAAGTCGATAGGTAAACGTATCTCTCTTCTGAATATGACCTTAGCTGGGGTTTGTCCGGTAGTGCTATGCACAGCTGATCCATAAGTCATTAGGAATATAGGAATATGTCTATCCTGTTGAGTTTATTAAGTACTTGAGACGAGAGTGTTCTCAAGTACTCTCATCTGAGCACCTTTATATTTGTATCTGGAACACGCACGGTTACTGTAGGTTTACGTGACTTCACGACGATTGGTCTTTTTCTTATTTATGAGTAGAACAGCGATGGATATGGAGCAGCTTACTAGCTTTACTCCTAGTGTGTATCAGTGGAGCAGCTTACTAGCGTTACTCCTAGTGTAGATGAATGGAGCAGCTTATTAGCTTTACTCCTAGTGTACATATGTTCGTGGAACAGCTTACTAGCTTTACTCCTAGTGTTGATGAATGGAGCAGCTTACTAGCTTTGCTCCTAGAAAATGAAACAACTTGTGTTGTCTGCTGATACTACTATTGTATAAATATTCTGATGTTTTGGAATAAAGGGCTACCCAACACAAATCTACTGACCCAATTCATTATTACTTGTTCCACAACTGTGGTTGACTTCTGATTAGGGATTGCATAAGCTTCAGGCCATTTACTGAAATAGTCAATAGCAACTAATATATAACGGTTACCGTTATCTGTTTCTGGAAAAGGTCCAGAGATCTCTATGGCTATCCTTTCACATATAGGGCTCCTACATTATTCTTATGCATTTCTCCTCTGCTTCTGTGTGGTGGTCCTTTGCAAGAAGCACAGATAGAGCATCTGCGGCACCACTCCTCAACATCCTCTCGCATATGTAACCAATAAAACCTTTCACGTATTTTGGAAATTGTTTTATTCACCCACAAATGTCCTCCAGAAGATCCACTGTACAATGTTATCGTCGCATGTTAATGCACCATAAAAAAAATTGCTAGTTACTCGGCTGACATCTACCGTTAAAAGATGAACACAAAACAGAGGTGAATAAAGACGAAAAAGGAGAGTTTGACACTTCCTGTCAAGAGAGTCTCGTTACATAAAGAATGGAGGACAGAAATTTTGGTACTGCAAAAAGAAGCTTTCGAAGAGATATAAAAGTTGTGTGTTCAAACACAAGCGGTTGCTTAATGCATTGTAAAAAATTGGCGACAGCTAAATCCAAGAACGAGAAAATTGGCCCATGGCGTGCTGCTGTGAGATTGCTAAATCGACGCGCGCATAACCTAAAATTTACCACGCGTTTCTAGTGGTACGGGAATCTTAGCTCAGCCTGACGACATCAGGAAATAGATGAACTTGTGCTTCAAATCCCACGTTAGTAGCTGAGTCTTCGCACGTTGGTGGAAAGAAAAGCGTGAACCCCAAGAGGAGCAAAAATTTGGCTGTAAATACCCCTGCTATTGAATCGAGATAACCTGACTGCTGCTGAAAAACAGGTATAAAGTCTGACTACAATTCGTTACGCAATTTGTATCTTTTTTTCAATTACTTAGAAAAAAAAACCTAATCATTTGGCTCGTTGTCCGCAGCTAAAATAATAAAATGTACGATACTTGTAATCCATCCAGAGAGGGCACGCTCTCCCTGGACGCTATAAGGCGGAGCTCCGCATTCTGTTCGTGGATGACACCCCATTTTTAAACAAAAATCTCTATAACAGGAAGCGCAGCACCTAAAACGCGCACCCAGAGTTTATGAAACTAACGTTGTCTCACATTCATTTCGGGATGCACATGGCATGTCCAGGAACTGTATCTGTGCATCAGTTTTTTTCGGCAAGGGCGCACAGAGCTTATAAATATTGGAGTTGTAGCAGTCCTTTTTTCAAGAAACTCATTATCAATGTTCACACTGAATAAGTAGTTTTGCATTCATTTGGGAATGTACTTCAGTTATTGCGAGGAGCTCAGTACCAAATTTCCGCATTGACATATGTATGCACCTTCTTCCTGGTAAGGCGTAAAAGTATTGGATATCACATCAGGCTTCACGAGAGGCTCGCTACCAAACTATATTGATGATTCTATTGCTGATGAGAGAAGAGTAATACCATGTCGTTAGACAATTGATGAATCGTCCAAAATTGTAGCTGTATTTAGATGTAGTCCTTTGTATATTACAGTGTTACATTTAATTATCTAGATATCATCAAGCGGAACATCCAAGGAGGCGCCTCTTCGGGGAATTCCCAATATCGAAGTCTGAATGTAAGTTTTTCTTAAATATTTGTGTTTGATATTTCATTTTAAAACTCTGTTGCCATAATTTATTTAAAAACATCTGTTTATTTACTATATCATGTAGATCTAAGGTACTCAATATTCCACTTTGGAATGTTCTAAGCTAAGATTGAAACAGAGTACGTATCTATATATACATATTCACATATCCAATAACGTAGAGTCAGTCTAGCTACAATTATTTATTACAATACGTCGAATCAATACGTTAATATGGCGTATAACTTATACATTTTCTCATAATGAATTGTTTTGCTATAATAGACATATGTCGATATACCGCATAGCCTAGAATTACTTGTTTAAATTTCGCATAGTGAATTATTTTGATATATTAATATAGAATATAAATATTTGAGTATATCGGACAGCTTAGAGTTACTATGTTTAACCTCCTCATATTGAATTAGCTTGCTGTGTCATAGAATGAATATATTGGTATAGCATATAGCTTGGAAGTACTCTATTTAATTTCATTTTTTCATCTGTCGTTTGGTACCAGTGAAATCTTTATAGCGATGAGGTGCTGACTTTCGCAGCTTCTCTATCACTCTCCCGGAGCCCTTTTTTGAGGTGATGGTTGACTAAGTCCGCTCCTCCTCTAAAATTTCAGGTCAGCATAGGGACTCTGAAAGTTATCTGCCCTCAGAGTTATTTGGGTGGATGGGGCAAGCAGAGAAGGCCGAACATCTGTGCCATCCCAATGGATGTAGGTAAGTGGTGTAAAAGTTCCTCAAGGACTGAATGTGTGTTACGGCCTTTTGGATTAGTAGGCACGAAAAATTTTGTATATGGCTGGTGGCAGCGGCAGGTCTTTGTGGAACCTCCCCACACTCTCCGCCAATAGCCGAGGCAAGCTAGCGTGCCGCCCTGCAGTCAACGCTGTCCACCGAGTGATCTGTCAGCTCATGCTGGCAGTCTGGACTTCACGCCGATGTCAATTACTCTCAACATACATGCATAACAGCATTTCTTCTAGAACATCTTTGACCTGGGGTGCTCGGACGACTATCTGCATTCGGAATGACTCGCCGTTAGTTGATTCCCACTTGCGTTTTAATATACCACATTGAACTTGAAGAGAATTCCATTGAGCCCATTAGCTCCTCAGTTTCTCACTCCTCTCCGAAATATCCTTCCATTGTGGCCTTTCCATGGCTTCTTTCCAAGCAAGAATAGGTGATATGTCTGGGTCCTTTCGTTGTGCTGTTCGGAAGTTCTCGTTGTCCCAACCTGTAGATGGTTCCACGGTTACCAACTGTATAGTTGCTGTTGTTTCTTTTTCTTCCACCCGAATGCAATGTTTGCATTCAACTTTGCATGGACGCCGTGAAAGGGCGTCTGCATTTCCATGGATACGTCCTCTTCGGTGTTGAATTTCAAATTCATTTCTACATTTATCCGACCATATGAACGGCTTTCCCTTTTCTGTACGTTGATGTAGGCTCCTTGCTATATCTGCAAATCACTTACGAATCACCTGTAGTAGGTAGCTAGACAAGAAGACTCCTTAGTTGATGTTTGTCTTTTGCAACTGACCAATTCTTGGCAGCTGCTTTTTTCTCTGGATGAGTTCTTACTCCTTGTGGTGAAACTACATATGTGCCCCAAATATTTTACTTAATTTTTAAATAGAGCGCATTTATTTGTACTGAGCTTCAGTTTCGCATCTCTCAGTCTTTGAAGTACGTCCCTTAAGTTGTTTTTATGTTCCTCGAATATCCTTCCGATTACTATTATGTCATCTAAGTAGACGAGACATGTTTTTCAGGTTAATCCACATAAAACACATTCCATGAGTCGTTCGAATGTGGCTGGAGCATTACATAACCCAAATGACTTTGAATTGCCAAAAGCCACTTCCAACTGAGAAAGCAGTTTTCTCTCGGTCCTCGTATTTCCACTGAAAATGAATTAACTTAACGATGTAAATGGGGCATTACTGTTCACATTAACTAGAATATACTGTACCCTAAGCCATAGCAAACACAGTGTAGGATATTGGCACTTTTTCCGGCGAGTAGTATTCGGGGAGGAAAAATGCCGAAATGCCAAGTTTCGATTGGGATTACAGGCAGCATACCAATACTACAGTATGCCGACCATTTTGAAATTGCGGAATTTCTGGAAATTTCTCATTGGACGGCTGTACATACAGATGTTTATTTGCGATCTGAGATGACAATATAATAATTTAATAATCATTACGTGTTGTGAATTTGTAATACAGTTATTGTTTATATCAAAAACTGTGGCTTAATTGAACACGCACACAATTAATTTCGGTAATTATATAAAGAACTCCGCGAAGCAACATTATTGTTATGGCACGTGGGTACGTCTAAGGCCAATAATGTCAAAATATACGCCTAAATGAAATGAACTTTTCTACTGATTTTTTCGTGTTTTTATCCAACTCAGCAAGCCTTGCATTACATAGAATGAACTGAAAATGACACTTCACATTACAAACTCAAAATATTATTTCGAAATTAAGCACTTGTATTGCTCTAATTAGATGTAGAATATCCATTTACCACAGTATACAATTTTTGTCACAAGCTCGGAAGCAGTTGACTAATTTGTCCACTTTTAGGCGTGTATTCTGACATTAATTCATCGCAAATTCATTTTAGTTTATTTTGTGGTTGATGAAAAGGATAAATTAAAATGAATATGGTGAATATAAAAGTACGACAAATTTGAGGTGAAATGTCAAAATATGTGACTAAAATATACGCCTAAGCTACAACAAAGAGATCAGAATCACCCCCCTGGAGGGTGATTCTGATCTTTTGTCGTACTTTAAAGTCAAAATATACGCCTAAATGAAATGAATTTTTCTTCTGATTTTTTCGTGTTTTTATTCAGTTCAGCAAGCTTTGCATTATGTAGAATGAACTGAAACTGACAATAAATTCAAAAACATTTTTCGATTTTAAGCACTTGTATTGTTTTAAGTTCGTGTAGAAAATCCATTTACCTTAGTATACAATTTTTGTCACAACCTCAGTAGCAGTTGACTAATTTGTCGTACTTTTAGGCGTGTATTCTGACATTAATTTATTGCAAATTCATTTTAGTTTATTTTGTGGTTGATGAAAAGGGTAAATTAAAAGGAATATGGTGATTATAAAAGTACGACAAATTTGAGGTGAAATGTCAAAATATGTGACTAAAATATACGCCTAAGCTGCCTCCCCCCGGTCTCTCTCAGGCTTCCACGTAGCTCGCCTAAAAGCTTGCTCAGAGAATTGAAAACAAAATTATATCGCCGGCACAGATTACGTATTGTGAATTTGTGATACAGTTATTATTTATATCAAAAACTGTGACTTAATTGAACACTCACACAATTAATGCCGGTAATTATATAAGGAACTACGCGAAGGAACGTTATTTTTATCGTGTAAGCCAAATTCCTTCCTTCCCTAAAAAGTTCTCGTCTGGGTTGGCCCTAAAACTTATTTCAGGGAAATCAGTTCGGATCAAAACAAAGTGCCACGAATGTTTTATCAATAAAAAATGCAAAATAAGACTGAAATACTTGTGATTTGCACTCCTTATTGATTATTTAAGATCTTTTTATTATTTCTATAGTGAAATTCGTTAGTGGAAGTCGTAATTTTCTCATTTGCAATGACTCATAATGAAGTGTAAAAAGTGGGGTTAGTGGCAAATTAAAATGTGGAGTACAATTCTAATAATCTTTCTTTAATTTATCTTTCTGTTTAAGCCCGGTACGCTAGAGCCAAGGAATTAGGTCAAGGAATTTTTCCACTTATTTCTTAAAGAAAATTTGACATTAGGTCAAGGAATTTTTGACAATTTGGATTTGTCAATTGTGTGATATTGCTGACAATAAGGAAATAATAAAGAAAGTGAAGAAAGAAAGAAAAATGAAGATACACGTAAAACAATTTTTAGTCGTCCATTTGTCATTTTAAAATTGATACACGTCTTGCAAAATCGCCGTTCCTTCGTTCAATTTTTCAATTATTCCACCAACGTCAAAATTCCGTACAGAAATAAGTGCATCGGTACTAATTTCTTCAAGAAATATTGACATAAATGGATTTTTCGTAAAAGAGCGACATCTTTTTGTCAATCGGGAAGTAGAGTTTTTCTGTTCGAATTACTTTTCTCTAGCGTACTACCTCAAGGAATCGGCCAAGAAAATAATTCCTTGAGCATTCCATGACACTTTTTTTTACATAGTTTTTGTATAGGAACAAAAATTCCTTGCCTCTAGCGTACCGGGCTGTGCGGTACGCTAGAGCCAAGGAATTGGGTCAAGGAATTTTTCCACTTATTTCTTAAAGAAAATTTGACATTAGGTCAAGGAATTTTTGACAATTTGGATTAGTCAATTGTGTGATATTTCTGACAATAAGTAATTCGAACAGAAAAACTCTACTTCCCGATTGACAAAAAGATTTCGCTCTGTTACGAAAAATCCATTTATGTCAATATTTCTTGAAGAAATAAGTACCGATGCACTTATTTCTGTAAGGAATTTTGACGGTGGTGGAGTAATTGAAAAATTGAGCGAAGGAACGGCGATTTTGCAGAGGTGTATCAATTTTAAAATGACAAATGGACGAATAAAAATTAAAAAAAAAATTAAAATTATTATTATAATAAAGAAAGTGATGAAATGGATAATTTCCAAAGAAAAATGAAGATACACATAAAACAATTTTTATTCGTCCAATTGTCATTTTAAAATCGCCGTTCCTTCCATCAATTTTTCAATTATACCACCAACGTCAAAATTTCTTACAGAAATAAGTGTATCGGTACTTATTTCTTCAAGACATAAATGGATTTTTCGACAAGAACGACATCTTTTTGTCAATCGAGAAGTAGAGTTTTTCTGTTCGAATTACTTTTCTCTAGCGTACTACCTCAAGGAATCGGCCAAGAATAAATTTCTTGACACTTTTTTTACATAGGTTTTGTATAGGAACAAAAATTCCTTGGCTCTAGCGTACCGGGAAAATTGTGCATCTTGTTAGCATGTTACAGTAAGTGGGCACCATGCTTCAGTTCAGTTGTGTTGCAGTAGGTCTGTTCGATGAAACCTCGGGTAAATCTAGGGCTACACCGGGCTAGACTATCTTGTTTTTTAAAAAAACATTGGTTACCCCGAGTTTATACTAAAAATTTCTCGGGGTAAGGGTTTGACAGTTCTCACATAAGAACTGTCAATTGCAATTTGCTACTGATTGGGACATATAAATTACTTCTTGAGCAAAAATAAGCAAAAATTAGAAGAAAAGGCACATTTTATTTGTCTTCACCCATTTTATAAATAACTTTTACAATTAATTATATTCAGGTGTACTGTCAGAGAAATTTCATTACATTAGGTTTACCGGTGTTTTAAAAACTTGTTCGATGAGCGCATAAAACCTCGGGTAAATTTGGGGAAAAATTAAACGGTGTTTTACACGGGGTTTTCATCGAACAAACCTATTGTCTGTGCTATAAGTAGTTTTGCGTTGCGTTGGCCGTTGTTTCAAGTTTTTAAACACCTTAACTTTTCACGTGGGCCATAAATTGAAAACTACTAGTAAATTATTCAAAATCAAGATATGGAAAAATATCAAAAAGAGCTGAAAGCGCTCGTTCTGAGACTATTTGAAATAAACGCATTTAAGTTTGGTGATTTTAAAATGAAAATAGGTATTAATTCACCAGTTTACTTTGATTTAAGAGTAATCGTCAGCTATCCTGAAGTGTTGGTAAGTTTTCCATAGAATTTGCGTGATGAAATATGAAATTTAAATTATACTTTACAAACAGAATGCACTGTCCGATCTGCTTGTTGAATTCATTAAAGAAAGGAATCTAGCTTACGATCACGTGTGCGGTGTCCCATATACAGCTCTTCCGATAGCAACGCTTATTTCGATAAAAAAATCCAAACCCATGTTGGTTCGCAGAAAGGAAGCAAAAAACTATGGCACGAAGAAAATGATTGAAGGAATATTTAAAGTCGGGGATAAGTGTTTAATTCTTGAAGATGTGGTAACCACAGGATCAAGTATTTTAGAAACTGTGAAGGATTTGCGTGAACAAGGTGTTCAATCTTCTGATGTCATAGTTGTCGTTGATAGAGAACAGGGAGGAGTAGGGAATCTTGTTGAACACGGGGTGAAAATGCATTCCCTGTTCACCCTTTCATACTTATTAAATGTCCTTAAAGATGCAGGAAAAGTTGAGGAAAATACTGTTGTATCTGTTGCTAAATATATTGAAGGATGTCAACTCAAAGGTGATGGAACTTTTCTTAGTAAAGCCCCAAAAATTGGTAAGTGTTCAAAAGATTATATGCCTAAAGCAGATCTTTTTTATGTAATTATTGAAATTCTTTCAATGCCAAACTGAGTTATTTGAACTAATTTTTGCCCGACAACATAAACATAAATTTATTTGAGTACCCGTGCCAAAGGCACGCATAGCGCTGGGCACATCATAGATAATTACATGGTAGATTAACATTGTAGCAAAATAAACGATAAACATTTATTTATTTGAGTACCCGTGCCAAAAGCACGCCAAGCGCTGGGTACATCATCGCAAGTTACATAGTAGATACATATAGCAAAACCAAAAAAATTCAAATTCAAATTCAAAGTTTATTTATTACATATCTCGGCATAAGCGCCACGTCCCTGACTTTGGGTAAAGCGATTAGAGTATTATAAGATAGAGTACATAGTTTGTTACAGAATATTAAATAGAGTACATAGTTTATTACAGAATATTAAGTAAGTATAAAGCGATAAAAAGAAAGTAAGTCAGCAGTAGTTAAATAGTTCAAAGTTTACTTCCATTGTTAGGACTCGAATTAGGTTAGATTTTGTGTAGATAGAGTCTAATCTAATCTAATCAAATCATTTAGCCGTTAATGGTAAAGCCATTAAACATAGTTTACAGCACCAGTACTACTTAGATAGTAAGTACCATTATTAAGTTTTTAATTATACAAAATTTATACAAGTTCAGTCATACATTACTACAATACTAACACATTTCAGGTACATGGCTAGTAGGCAAGCTCCGTTTTAGAATACAATTCTTTGAAGCCATGGAGTCAGGTACTGGATATTGCAAATATATTCTTAGTGATTAGTTATTCTAATTAAGATTACGATTACTTGCCTGCTACTGCCAGATCTAAAAGCTAAAGCTATTCACTCTTCAGGTGTAGTTACTGGTTTGCTGCTATCTGCTAGCACTTGAGTGTCCTTATGAGTTATCTACAAGCTAAGCACAGCCCATGACTAGTTACGGCTGATGACCTATACATCTATACTTATATTTATATTTACTACCACCTATATCAGGAATATATTATGCTTATATTTATATATTTTTTTATTTATTATTGCAAATCAGAGAAGTACCTATTACATATCTGATAATTATTAGAATTATTAATTGCTATCACTGGCCGCGTGGAGCACTTGGGTGCACTTATGAGATATATACGAGCTAGATACAGCCCCTGACTAGGTATGACTAATGAGTTTTATACTTATTTATTTATTTATTTATTATCACATATTGATGAGAAGTTGGTTACGATCAATGACTACCAGGGGGTGATTCTGATCTCTTTGTCGTAGCTTAGGCGTATATTTTAGTCACATATTTTGACATTTCACCTCAAATTTGTCGTACTTTTATATTAACCACATTCATTTTAATTTATCCTTTTCATCAACCACAAAATAAACTAAAATGAATTTGCGATGAATTAATGTCAGAATACACGCCTAAAAGTACGACAAATTAGTCAACTGCTTCGGAGCTTGTGACAAAAATTGTATACTGTGGTAAATGGATATTCTACACCTAATTAGAGCAATACAAGTGCTTAATTTCGAAATAATATTTTGAGTTTGTAATCTGGTGTCATTTTCAGTTCATTCTACATAATGCAGGGCTTACTGAATGGAATAAAAACATGAAAAAATCAGTAGAAAAGTTCATTTCGTTTAGGCGTATATTTTGACATTCAAGTACGACAAAAGATCAGAATCACCCTACAGGCTCGGCATCAGTGCCCACAACAAACTTAATACAGTGCAACATTTAATAGGATTATTGCATATGAAACGACTAGCGATTAGCTAGTTTGAGCAGTGTTAACAGAGGCAGGTTATTATGCCCAATCTACAATGCATGGTAAAACCACGTCGTCAAAACGATATGGATTTTTGTTCGCTTCCCACTCTTGCATTTGAAGATTTATGCTTGCAAAAATGTCCGTTCTCTCTCATTCATTTGACGACATGAGCACGAGCTTATGTGTAATAGTTAATCAGCAAAAACGATATAGTAATACCTCAGGTGTATTCAGCATAATTTAGAACCATACCGGTGAGGACCTTCTTGTGAAAGTAACATGCTTGCACTTTCATAAGTTCAGAGATAAATCACTTAGGCAGCACCATCTAGTAAAACTAACAAGGTCATGTTTAAAGTTAGCTACATCTTGACTGCCTTGAGGTACACTAGAGTGTACACGAATAGAACGAGATGTTATGTCATTAATAACAACCATTTGCCTCCGGTCCTATAGATAGGAAGAAGAATGAAAACCAAAGACAATCAGCTTCGCAAGAAGCAGGCGAATGTTTACCTTATCGAAAGCTTTACTGAAATCAGTGTAAACAGTGTCAACTTGACCAGAATCCTCCATAACCTTCAGTGAGAAATTAGCAAAGGATACAAGATTATTCTCACAAGATCTACCCTTAATGAAGCAATGTTGATGGGGTGAAATGTGCTCCTTAACAAGGAAAGAAATTTTATTAGTTACAATATTTTCGAATAGCTTGGGAATAACAGAGAGTTTACAGATTGGACGATAGTTAGAAACATCATTTTTAGCGCCAGATTTATGTATAGGGCGCAGTAGGGAAAGCTTCCACTCTTCGAGAAAAACACCTGAAGATAAAGAAATGTTGAAGATATGGTATAATGGTTGAGATAAAGCCTCACGACAGCCAAAGATAAAGGCAGCCGGAATACCATCACGACCTGACGTGGAGGATGTGCTAAGCTTGTTTAGGGCATCAATAACATCATCAACCGATATATACAATGATCCTCCTAAATTAACGGAGGAAGGTATGTTCAAGGTAGGTTCAAAGTAGTCCGCAAAGATATTACAAGTATCAGTGATGTTATCTACTATGCTATCATTTTAATGGACGCATGAGGGCAATCCATAAGAGTTCCTCTTTCCATTAAGGTAGAACCAGAACCTTTTAGCATTATGCTTAATATCAGATTCTATGTAATTCAGATTTTGATTATATAGGAATTTGTTTAAGAATTCATACTCCTTACGAAGTCTTTTGAATAGAATACCATCATTAGTATTACCATTTCTTATGGGCTACATTGCGAGCATTCTTTAAGTTAGCCAATTTACGATTTCTCCATGGATGGATAGAACTGCCCCTCCTCGATGCTACGGGCACATGAGCGTCAATAATGTTATCAAGATTTGCAACAAATTTAGAGTAAGCAAGCATTAAGTCACATTCAGAGAACAAGCTCTGCCAATCAATTAAATTAATTTCATCATTTATGGTAGCATAATTGGCTTTCTTAAAATTTTAAAAGTGTACAGAATCACGTAAATCAAGACTATTACTAGCATTAATGTGTACAACAAACCCCATGTCAATTTTAAGTGCACAATGATTAAAGGTATCTTTAGAAAAGTTAAAAGAGGCTACATCGACAGTACAAACTAAGTTATCACTAACAGACACACAAGTCAAGAAATCTACCTATCGAATTGGCTGCACTGTTGATCTGATAAAGACCCAATGACATCAATCCATCAATTAAACAGCGAATTAAACAGCGTTCAAAGTCCTTCAATACATTATGAGGAACAAGCATCTTTTCTTCATCACTCCACAGCCAATGAATATTGCCAGCATTCAAGTCTCCAAGTACGCAAACCTGATCATTTTCGTGAACCATAGTCTCCAAAATCCAACCAATATTCGAGATATGCTTCTCATAGATCTCCATATGAGAGTTAGGTGGAATGTACGAGACAAAGAAAAAAGCAGCGAGATTTGCAGATGATACCCGAACACAGATCTGTTCAATTTCATAGGACGAATGAAGCAATGGGACTTCGCGTGATTGAATTGTTGTTATAGACAAATTATACAATAGCAAATCCATAAAAATGAAAATAATGGTAGTAAAAATATAAAGATTTATAGTATGATATAACATAGTGCCGGAAAAAAATAGATAAAAATAAATGGAATAGCGACAAGTAATAGAGGGTCTTTGCGACTAAACAATATATATAGTAGCGGTAACCAATGAACCCTTGAGTCTGAACTTAAAATTAATCTTTAAATTAAACTTAGCTATATACACCAAACAAAATGAGCTACCTTTCAGTATAGGTACCCGATGAACAGACAGAGCTCTGATTGGCTGCATCAATGTTGTTGTCGCTGAACATGCTTACTCTTTCTACGTTTCGTGCGGTACAAAAAATTATCGCAGGAATGCTCTTAGTTTGGTACGGTTTTCACCTTAACTTCAAATTTATGTTTGTTTACATTTGTAATCGGATGCTAAAGCTCCACAGTGATGTCGAAGTTTACTATAATATGTAAATACATAAATATAAAAACATAAATATATGTAAATTTCACACTAATATCTCCTTGCCACTACAAAACTAAACAAACTAAGTTGTAGCCTCTGTCAACCTTCTGGACGTATCGCGCGATAAAAACCAGTCGCAAATAGAGATAAATCTGTAGAAAGAGCAGGACGCCACCAAAATATCGCACGTACCGCATCGCGCTCGTGAACAGGGGTTTAAGCTTGAGGTTAAGAAAAGTGAACGATAAAAAAAAACTGTTTTGGTATGAACATATTTTGTAATACGTATAATGAGCTATCTATATTACTTTGAAACTGTTCATTGTCAACTCTCAATGGTCATATAAAAATGCTTACAATGAAGCTTTATTGATAATAGGTATACGGTTCCGGGGCTTTGTATTACACGCTAGTATAATTTATATAAATAGGAATAAATTTCCATTAGCAGTACATACAATTGCAAAACGGTTATTACGACCGGTGAGACAAATTCAATTTACTCCACCAGATGGAAGATGACGAAACCAAGAAATTTATTTTTTTCTTCTTAGGCTCAATCAATCGTTTTTAGGGTTCCGTACCCAAAGAGTAACAAGGGGAACCTTATTACTAACACTTCGCTGCCCGTTGAAATTTTCACAGACTGTGTATTTCTATTAGCGATATAACAACAAATAATAAAAATAAAATAAAATTAAAAATTAAAGGGGGCCCCATACAAAAAACGTTTTTTTCGGCGTTTTTCAATCTTATTATTATCTGTCTGTCACTTTATCTGTATCTCTTTAACCGTAACAGGTAGACAGTTGAAATTTTCACAGAGTATGTATTTCTATTGCCACTATAACAACAAATATAAAAATGAATTAAATTAAAAAATTAAAAATACAAGAAACGTGATTTTTCGGAGTTTTTTTTGCTCGTTTTTTTCTTATTCATTATTCTTCTTCTCTCGCTACAATGTTAAACTACTATGTATTTATTTAATTTTATTTTGCTATATTTTACTAGGCGGTGCTTTGTCCTAAGTGCCGATACTTGTAAATTTGAGAAGCCTTAGAATATAGAGCAAACAGGAATGGACATAAGCCAGATTTTGCGTAATGAATTTCTGGTTGTGTTGGTAGTCCGTTTTTACATGTATTTACACGCTATCCCTATTCTAAACAACTTGTCAATTTGCAAAAAGTAAACAAGGGTTTTGTGCGGAGCATCTGTGGTAAAAAATGTTCTTTTTCTACTTTATTTTGAAACAATTCACTTAATTAATTTATATAAATCTCTGCGTCTATTAACAAAAAAGATAATTTAGATAGTGCAGTTGCCTCAAACAGGATTTCCCTAGTTTATAATCCAATTTATATTTGCAAGCACTGACCGAACACTTAATTTTTGTTTTTTTAATTGATATGAAGATTTTAACAGGCATTAGTGGTACTATAAAACTTTGCACTAAATAAAGTTCAAAGATAAATAGTTTTGAAAAGAATTGATTCGATACTTGTGTTAAATTTCTCAAAAGAATTTTAAGTTGACTAAATCTGCTCACAAAACAAAAGCACATTTGACAATTATGCAACAGCTTTGACAATAATTCAACAGCTTCTCATTCCAGCATCTCACTTACCCCTATGTATAGTGTCCTGCTCTTGACAAATTACGCTCATGTACACGAATTTTACACGATTCAACCATTCCTGTTTGCTATATATTCTAAGAGAGAAGCGCAATATTCAGGCATATTTCAGTAGTTTTGAAGTAGTGAAGAGAACCACAATATTCGGGCCTATTTCAGTAGTTTTGAACTAATGAAGAGAATCACACCATTCAAGCATAATTGAGGAGATAATTTTTTTCCAAAATAAAAAAATTTCTTCTCTTCTCAAATATATAGTGGAAATCGAAATTTTTGTATGGCAGCCCCACGAAGGAGTTGCCCGATTTGTCTAATTTTCGAACTTAATTTTACTTTTTTTTTAATGTCTGTGTACAAAATTTCAGCTTTCTAAGTGAACGCGTTCACGAGCTATCGTGCGCACGGACGGACGGACATGCAAAAATCAAAATAACTTTTAATTTTATGCGGGGGTGTCCAATCCATTTTGCCCTACCATAATTATTTCTGTGCGTTACAAACGGAATGACAAACTTAGTATACCCTATAGATTTCATCTAGGGTATAATAAAACGAGTGTAATCTTTGCAGGCCACCCCAACCTTTCAAACACATGTGCTATCAAATCTTGGAAAAAACTGCGAATACAAATTCAAAATACGGCATGATTAATGTTTTCACCAAAATTAACCTAATACTAGTGCTCGAAACAATTGCTGAGAATCATAACTCCCTCAACCCCTCTTACCAATTATCCAATTAACATTATCGCAGCACTTCATATTACGTTTTATAACAATTTATAAATTATAAACTTTGTTAAGTACTAGTAGGATTCAGTCTTATTTCTAGTAGATTATTTGTAATTCTAAATATTGTTTTAAAACAATACAATGACTATCAGAACCAGCTTAACACAAGCTCGCTGCATGGACACGTTTAATAAATAAACGTCTCAACAATACATGCGATTCATCACTTAGTCGGTGTTAGTATTAGTATGTTAAACTAAACATAGACCAAACACCGAATGAGATGACATGCAATGCGACATGGAAACAGAAATTTAAGTATTATATAGACGTTTCTTTAAAACATGCTTGGAAATATCAACGACAAAATGCTCAGCCTTAATATTAACAACAATGCACATGCGATTGATGGGTTCATACATACTAAAGTTGGATCTTGCGGCGTTAACATGCAACAGAGGTAACCTTCTCAAATTGTGCGCACTATCACGGAAAGAGATTTTGCTAAGTAGAAGGGGAGAATCAATATTCGCGTTTAAGAGTTGATGCACAAAAGTTACATCAGCGACCATGCGACGTTTTTCGAGGGACTGCATATTTAAAAGCTTCAAGCGATCCTCATAAGGTGGAAGAATCAATGAATTGTTCCAGGGTAGGTGCCTGAGAGCGAAGCGCAGGAAGTTCCGCTGAACAGACTCGATGCGTTCGATGTGTGTACCGTAAAATGGAGACCAGACCTGGCTAGCGTATTCAAGGAGAGGTCTCACAAAGCAAGTGTACAAACGCAGTGTTATGGTGGGATTCGAGAACTCTCGAGACCAACGTTTAATAAAGCCCAGCATAGAACTACTCTTAGATACCATATAGTTAATGTGGGATATAAAATTCAATCTATGGTCACATTTAACACCCAAATCAAAAACAGCACCCTCGCGACGGCGAATCGTGGAATCCGAGAACACATAATCATAAGTGATTGGTTTCTGATTCCTGTGAAAAGTCATAACTTCACATTTGTCGATATTGAGGGCCAAATTATTGTTTTTGCACCAAACGTAAAATTTGTGAAGATCACCTTGTACCAGTTCACAATCGGTAACAGATTTAATCTGAGCGAAAAGCTTAATATCGTCAGCATAAATCAAGACCTTACAGTACCTCACAACAGAGACAATGTCGTCAATAGACGAGAGTAAAGAGCAACGGGCCCAAGTGACTCCCTTGTGGTACGCCAGACGAAGCCTTCAATACTCTAGAGATGGAATGGCGGAATAAGATTTGGTATGTTCTGTTATCTAAATAAGACTCCGTCCATTTTATAAATGTTGGGTGAAACCCATAATTTTCCATTTTAAAGAGTATCACGGAGTGAGATAACTTGTCGAACGCTTTACTGAAGTCAGTATAAATACAATCTGTCTGATAGCCTTTTGCAAACCCGTCAACGGTAGGCGAGACAAATTCCAACAAGTTAGTGGTTGTAGACCTGCCCGAGATAAATCCATGCTGGTTTGAAGAAAGCAAATTCTTGCAGGAAATTGATAACTGAGAGTAAATGATAGATTCGAATAATTTAGGCATACAAGATAATTTTGCAATAGGTCTATAATTAGAAATTTCACTCTTACTACCTTTTTTGTGGATAGGTATGATAAAAGAATTTTTCCATAGCTGTGGGAAACAACCGCTATTGAGCGATTTTTGGAAAATAATTCTCAGCGGAGATGCAAGGGCATGGCAGCATGACTTAAAGAAAGCTGGAGGGATCCCATCAGGACCCGTCGTGAAGTCATTTGGAAGCCCATTAATATGATCGAGTATATCCTCTCTCGCAATTGTAGGGGTAGTGAATGAAACGTTATGAGAATCGTTCATATGACTGAAGTTGTCATTTCGAGGAAGGAAATTGGACGAAGAAAATGCATTGTCAAAATAAGAAGCAAACATATTGCAAATTTCGGATGAATCATCACTAGCAGAATCTTTGTACCTCATGGTATTGGGGTAGTTGTCCGTTTTTTTCTTCATATTAATGAACTTAAAAAAGATACGTGGGTCACGAAATAATTTCGCACGCATGCTTTGAATATATTCATCATAAAGTGTAGAGGAAAGTTCTTTGAATTCATTATAGGATTTGAGGAAATTATTGTGACTTATAATGCCTTTGTCACTCATATAACTTTTCCACAATTTATTCTTTTTATTTTTGAGATGTTTTAGTTCTTTATTGAACCATGGCGGAGATGTTTTAGAGGACCGCTGTCGCTCGCGGGGAACGTGAGAGGAAAATAAATCGAAAAGAATTATGTAAAATTTAGAGACGTCTTCGTCAACACTATTGCTAGACAGTAATGTGTTGAAATCAATAGAGGTAAGTCTACTGGAAAGTTCCGAAAAGTTAGCCTTTCTAAAATTGAAAAAATATTGTGTTTCGTCACAATTAGTAATGTTTTCGGTTTCAAAGCAATATGAAATTAGTAGAGGGGGGTGATATTTGTCAAGAGTAGACATTATAACAGGGCTAGATTCAATTAATATGTTACCCGCGTCAGTAGAGAAAACCAGGTCCAACTGCCTCCCCATGTCATTCTTTACATTACTGATTTGGCTGAGCCCAAGAGATGACATAGTGTCCAGGAATAGTGCTTCCTTTGTTGACAAGTTATTAAGAGGAAGATAGTCATCGTCATCTTCATTTAGTACCCATTGTATATTAGGTAAGTTGAAATCACCAATAAGTAGTAGTTCGTCAAGAGGTTGCATCTTGCCGTGAATAAAATTAGATGTTGAAGTGAGTAGGTCGTAAATATTCTGACCTTTGTCATCGACAATGTTTATGGAGTCTGGAGGAATATAGCAACATAGTATGTATAAGTCGTGTTTTAAAAGAGATACCTTAAGAACTATAAGTTCAGTGTCAAGAGTGTTGGAAAAACTTGGAACCTCAATTTGGCTGCAGTTAAAAATGTTTTTGCATGCGAGGAGTACGCCACCGCCACGAGCCTCAGAATCCGTATGTCTATCTTTCCTAAAAATCTGGTAAGAATTGTCGAAAGCCGTGATGCAGCCAAGTTTCAGTGAAAGCAACGATATCAAAACAAGTTGCAACAGAGGATTTGAAGATATGTGCAGTTTTTGTCCGAACCCCCCTTACATTTTGATAGTAAAGGGAAAGCGACTTCAGTTTTTTGGAATAACATTGCTTATATTAACTGTATTTCTAGGTTGGCGCACGGAAGGTACAAATAATTTAGTGAAAGCGCCGGAGGGCCAGAATAAGGGATCTAATAACTTTTCCTGCATATCTGCTGAAACAGTTAAGACAAAGGATGCAACCGGTTTCGAGGATTTACTAATTTTACGACAAGAAATACTCTCTGTTGCAATGTTTTTGGATTTAAGATACGTCAATATGTCATCACACAACGTTTCAGGAGAGAACCGAGTAACAAAAACACTCGAAGGTTTTGGTACTGTCCTCAAGGAGGTGCCATTACCATTCCCTAATGTGGACACGGAATGAATATTATGTGTTACTGTGGATTCAGAAGCAGGAGCTGGAGTGGTATTATCCACGCATTGGCTCAAAGCGCTGCATACGGCCCCACCAGCCAAAGTTATGAACACACTTAAGTATACTTTTGCTTCATAATTCATGATGCCGAAATCTTGGACAATTCTTACCAGGTTTTCATAAAAGACAGACTTACTGATTCTGAAGCTCGTGGCGGTGGCGTATTCATCGCATGTAAAAACCCTTTTAATTGCAGCCAAATTGAGGTTCCCAGTTTTTCCAACATTTTTGACACTGAACTGTATCTTTTACAACACGACTTATACATACTATGTTGCTATATTCCTCAAGACTCCATAAACATTGTTGATGACAAAGGTCAAAATATTTACGACCTACTAACTTCAACATCTAATTTTATTCATGGCATGATGCAACCTCTTGACGACTTTCTGCTTATTTGTGATTTTAACTTACCCAATAAATATTGGGTACTAAATGAAGCTGACGATGACTATTTTCCTCTTAATAACTTGTCAACAAGGGAATCACTATTCCTAGACACTATCTCATCTCTTGATCTCAGTCAAATCAATAATTTAAAGAATGACATGGGTAGGCAGTTGGACCTGGTTTTCTCTACTTACACGGGTAACTTGTTAGTCGAACCTAGCCCAGTTTTAATGTGTAATATTGACAAAATTACCCCCCTCTACTAATTACATATTGCTTTGAAACCGAAAACATTACAAATTGTGACGAAACACAATACTTCGTCAATTTTATAAAGGCTAACTTTTCGGAACTCTCCACTAGCCTTACCTCTATTGATTTCAACACATTACTGTCTAGCAATAATGTTGACGAAGACATTTCTAAATTTTACATAATTCTTTTCAATTTATTATCATCTCATGTTCCCCGCGAGCGACAGCGGTTCTCTAAAACATCTCCGCCATGGCTCGATAGTGGTTGTTTCCCTCAGCTATGGAAAAACTCTTTCATCATACCTATTCACAAAAAAGGTAGTAAAAGTGAAATTTCTAACTATAGGCCTATTGCAAAATTATCTTGTATGCCCAAATTATTCGAATCTATCATTTACTCTCAGCTATCGGTTTCATGTAAGAATTTGCTCGCTTCAAACCAATATGGGTTTATTTCGGGCAGATCTACAACCACTAACTTGTTGGAATTTGTCTCGGATACTATTCGCGGGTTTGCAAAAGGCTATCAGACGGATTGTATTTATACAGACTTTAGTAAAGCCTTCGACAAGTTCATATCAAATCTTATTCCGCCATTCCATCTCTAGAGTATTGAAGGCTTCGTCTGGCGTACCTCAAGGCAGTCATTTGGACCCATTATTCTTTATTCTGTCTATTGACGACATTGTCTCTGTGGTGAGGTACTGTAAGGTCTTGATTTATGCTGACGATGTTAAGCTTTTCGCTCTGATTAAATCTGTTCACGATTATGAACAGGTACAGGGTGACCTTCAAAAATTTTACAATTGGTGCGAGAGCAATAATTTGGTACTCAATGTCGACAAATGTGAGGTTATGACTTTCCACAGGAATCGGACACCAATCACTTATGGTGATGAGTTCTCGGATTCCTAAATTCGCCGTGTGGACTCTGTCTGTGACTTGGGTGTCAAATGTGACCACAGATTGAATTTTATCTCCCATATAAACTATATGGTATCAAAGAGTAGATCTATGCAGGGTTTTATAAAACGTTGGTCCCGAGAGTTTTCGAATCCTACCATAACATTGCGTTTGTACACTAGCTTTGTGAAACCACTTCCTGAATAAGCTAGCCAGGTCTGGTCTCCATTTTACGGTACACACATCAACCGCATCGAGTCTGTTCAGAAAAACTTTTTACGATTTGCTCTCAGACACCTACCCTGGAATAATTGATTAATTCTTCCACCTTATGAGAATCGCTTGAAGCTTTTGAATATGCACTCGCTTCAAAAACGTCGCATGGCTGCCGATGTAACGTTTGTACATCAACTAATAAACGTGAATGTTGATTCTTCGCTGTTAAAATCTCTTTCCGCGATAGTGGACACAATTTGAGAAGACTACCGATGTTGCTATATTAACTCTGCAAGATCCAACTTTTGCATGTACGAATCCATTAATCGCATGTGCATTACTCTTAATATTAAGGCTGAGCATTTTGTCGTTGACGTTTCTAAGCATGTTCTAAAAAAACGTCTATATAATACTTAGTTTTCTGTTTCTATGTCACATTGCATGTAATTTCATCCGGTGTATGGTTTATGTTTAGTTTAACATACTAATACTAACACCGACTAAATGATGAAACGCATGTATTGTTGACCGTTTATTTATTAAACGTGTCCATGCAGCGAGCTTGTGTTAAGCTGGTTCTGATAGTCATTATAACGCACCACAACATAATAATAATAATAGTTTATTAGTTCATATAAACCTTAAATTGACAAAAATATATATTAGGTATATATAGCGAAATTTAAAATATATACTATTTGTCCTTAAATATTCCAAATACCCTCTTTTAGTTAATAAATCTATTTTCACGATTTAATTCCATTGGCAGGTGGTTCAATAGTTGTAGTTCCTTATATAACAATGAATTTTGTGCTCTATTACTTCGTCTGCTGTCTAATCAATAATTTACTTATGCACCTCGCAAATTGTATGGTTGTACATCGCAAACAAGATTTAATTTATAGATATTCAGGCAATTGTCCTGTTTTTACTTTAAAACTTAATCTTAAACACATTAAAATCGATTCTCTTTTTGCAGTTTATACATTGCAGTGCTTATAGCATGTGTCTAATTGGCGTAAATCTGCTGCATTTTAGTATAAACCTTGTGGCATTGTTTTGAGATATCTGTAGTTGATCTAACGATACTTGGTTAAACAGAAACAATATCGTTGAACAATTACTCGAAATTGGGCCGAACTATCATGTTGTAAACCTGTATGGACGTCATTAGAAACATCTTAACCACTTACTTAAAAGATGCGAGTCTTGTTTTAATTCATATTTCGCCTGATGTATGACATTGCCAGATATATAGAGTAATGTATCATCTGCAAACAAAATTGGTCTTCCATATTTCATCACTTTTTCCATATAATTAATATATATTAAGAACAGAATGATCGGACACACCTAAGATTATGTCTTGTAATTCTCACAACACCTCACCTATTCTTGCCTTTGTGTCCTCCCATTTAGATAACTCTCAAACCATTTAAGATCTATTCCTACAACTCTACATATATTTAGACAATTTCTGGATAAGAATTTCTCTTTCAATTGTTTCGAAGCCCCTTTTAAAGTCCAAAAATACTGCTAGTATAAATTTATTCAAATTTATTTCCTTCTTCCAGTCTTCTATTACCAGATTTATCGCAGCTTCACTATTATGGTTCTTTCTAAAACCAGACTGGTAGTTCATTATAAGCTCTGATTCCTCCAAATATTTCTCCAATTGTAGCTGGACTACTTTTTCTAGTATTTTTTGCTTTAGGTACGGGCACTACTATAGCCTCTTTCCAAGGACTAGGAAATGAAGCTTCATGTAGACTTCTGTTTAGGATGTAAACTATATACTCTCCCATGATGTTCCAGTTGTCTAAAACCATTCTCCATTGTAGTCTTCCTTTTTATTCATCGCCATGCAAATTTCTTTCAGTTTTTCATTTCTTACATTTTCAAATTTAAATCTCGTCAAACTCTGCTCTAGATTATCTACATACGTTACCGTTGGTATTGAGTTATTTAACGTTGCTACACTATCAATAAAATAACTATTTAATTTATTCGCTATTTGATTACTTTCGTTAACCATAATACTTCCGAACTGGATTTCACATATTTCTGGTTCATCTTCCTTCAGAACTGATCTTTTTATATTTTATAAATTGCCACTTACTCTTTTGTGTATTAGCGATTTCATTACTACTGATAAATCTATCTTTGGATGCTCGAATATTTTTCTTATATCTATATACTTTTCACCCACTTGTACATGTCCCATTCCGACGGAGTATTGCTGATTAGAGCTCTTAAATATGCATTTACTTTTTCAGCTGTTAATACTCTCAACTCCTCGGTAAACCACTCATTACTTCTATTTGAATTTTTTTTCTTAATTTTAAATTTTTGCACAAAATTTTTAACAGCCATTATTAAAATATCTCCATCTTGATTTAAATCATTATTTTATTTCTAGGTGATCTTATATCACTTCTTTCCATTTCTGCGTGAAAACATTCCTTTTCATATCGCATATATTCAAAGTACTTTCCTTTTCTTTTTCGTGTCACTGTTTGTTTATTTCAATGTCTCATGATCACTTATTTTATTTCTATTAATTTTTACTTCCACTTTATTTGAGTTCGATATCACGCAGTCCGTTGTCCTGCATAATTTTTTGAAGTTCTCTTTTATAAGTATCGTTGCTATTCAAATTTATGTTAAAATCACCAACTATTAATATCTCGTTTGTCCATTCATCGAAAACACTTATCTTTTCTCCAAAATACTCATAAAATTCGCGCTCCGAATGGCTAGGTTAACGATATGCAAGTGCTATCATAAAACTGTAGTCATTAATGCCTAATCTACAATGTATGATAAAAACACGTCGTCAAAACGACATGGATTTTTGTGTTTGCTTCCCACTCTTGCATTTGAAATTCATGCTTGCAAAAATGTTTCTTCTCTTTCATTCTTTTGACGACATGAGTACGAGCTTATGTGTACCAGTTTGTCGGCAAAAACGATGTAGGTAGTAATACCTCAGGTGTATTCAGCATAATTTAGAACCACGTAGGGGCATTTATAACAAAACAGCTGTAAGCTGGAACTTGTACTTTCGGTCTTGAAAGCAATATTTTATATTATTCGACTTGTTCCAAACAATATCTTAGTTTATTATAGTATAAATTATTGAGACCAAATACTTCCTTTGATGTAATTCTGCAATGAAATCTAGAAAGCAATTACATTTATGATAATTGACAGGTCAACAGCTGTTTAATTTGGCAGCTTACCACTACTTACATATTTCGTGTATTTATATGCATTCTTCAGCAAACGATATCGTTTTGACGACTTAGTTTTACCGACGTAGTTTTACCATACATTGTATATTAAAAGTTCATTTCACAACTAACCACTAAATGCTCAAACCCATTACCACCCCGATGTTGTTTTGTTGCATAGTAAAATTATCCGCATGGCTCAGTATCATCCCGTGCATTATCGTAAGAGAATGTGCACTACGGTTAACCTAACCCTTATTCTGTGGTGATTACAGTTAAGACGAGCAATGCAATCATCAAGTAGACACATAGGCGTGCTTAAGTATATACCGTACTTGTTAAATGAATTAGACGCATATGTGAAAATTCTGAATTTTGAAAGAAATGTTATCTTTTTTCCTTGAAATGATTTCTTTGTATTAATTTTACTTTGCGAAAGGTAATCTCAACATCTTCCTAAGAGTTCTTTAGTCAGGAAAATAAGGAATTTACCTGAACAGTTGTATATGCGCAGGTACGCGAATCGTATCCTTATTTATACTTTTCATTTCGTGTTTAGTCAGTCGTGAGTTAAGCTTAGATCATAAAACGAAAGGATAGGCTACCTTGTATAAAATTCGTGTACGTGTGATAAGCAATTTTTTTGTGGACACGTGAGGGAAATGACAAGAGGGCTGGGGTTTTAGTTTTTGTCAGTTCGATATTTCTGACATTTCTCATTTGTCATTTCTTAGATCTTACCTTAGAATATAGAGAGTACAGGAAGTGTGATAAGCCAAATTTGGTGTAGTCAAATTCTGGTTGTGTTAGTATCTGTTGCCCCTGTAGTGAACGCTCAGTACAGCCGTGTAGTAGAATCAATATAGAGAGCGGGGCAACAAGATATATGGTTGAAAATATTACGTTTGCTCCCATCGAAAATATTCTTATTCACTGTCACTACGCCATCATACTCAGGGAATTTCGCAGCTGTCACAAACGTAAACAAATCTCGGTGGAGGAAGGATTTTTTCGATATTTCATCGCATTTCTTATGTATTTTTAATTTAATTTGACACACACAGGTGTGTAAAGTACACAAAATAATATTTTATAACTATACTTGCCTAAAAATGATTTCCCACGTCGTTCTTTGGTGTTGTTGTGGCAATTTTTTACCGAACACTTCATTCTGAAATTACATGAAATCACTTAGAAATTTATCACTATAATTTGAACAGATACACTATTTGCTTTGTTTAGCACTATTTTTAACACACTTTTCACAACTTTTAAGTTATATTTGAATAGATTTGAATTGTTGCAAATCTTTCGCTAATTAAACAAACTTCGTTTGACATGCAAACATAGATTTGTCTCTTTCTTGAATATAATGCTGAGCTACTTCAAAATACTCTGAAAAATCCACGCTGATGCTCACGAATTTTACAGGTATCAACACTTCCTGTTGTCTCTATATTCTAAGGATCTTACAATTGAATTGTCATCGGGGCTCTTGTTTGATGTCAGTCAAGCAAAGGCAACGACAAGAAATATTATCAGCAAATAAATGGGGCACTGGGAAAACTCTTAAAAATGTAATAAGTTATAAAAGAATTATAAAATTATAAACTGAAAAATGATACGAATCGTGGTGACAGGAAATTATAAAACTTGTTCAATATTTGATTAACTTTCAACCACTAAATTATGTGCCCGCTCAGAAAATATCGTAGTTTACGACTTCCATGACTAAACAAACACATCGATGCGATTCTACTACTTGAAGAAAAATGCTTAAGTTTTTCTTCCTCATAGCCTATCCAGTTCGTTATATGATCTAAGGAGTTAAGCAGTCTAAATTGTATGTGTGAGTTTACATTAAGTTCCTAAAAAATCGAAAATAAATTATTCAAGTGGTTTATTAAAAAAGAAAAATTGTTAAATTTTATACAGTGTTTGTGGCTTATTTATATTTAGTGTTGGAAATGGACAACATCTGAAAACAATGGCCGCGCGAAAGATATTAGCCGTGAAAAACGATAAGTGATTTTGGCCTTATTGAAAACTGAGATGTTTTCTCACCGGAATATAGCGGAGAGAGACAAAATTTCGACATCCACAGTCGACAGAAAGGCAAGAGATTTTCGGTCAGAGGTCTCACCACTAGTAAATAAGCGGGCAAATTGCCGTGGAAATAGGAAAACGACGGAGAGAATGGATATGTCCGTCATGGTATTGCGGCGAAGATTGTACGAGGCGAATTTAAGATGTACACGTCCCGCAAAAAAGCCTAAGCTGACGAATCGAATGAAGAAGAGGCGGTTGTTATGGGCTCAACTTCACCGGCATCTTAAGGCTGAAACAGATTACATTTCAGTGCGCGGCGCGACAACGCGGCAAAATGTTAGAGAACATGTGTTTCCTATTGTGCATCACGCATTGAACGCGGCGCGACAGCGCGGCGAAAATTTTTGCCGCGTAGTCATTTCTAATCCTAAATTTGCTGCTCACTTTCAGTGGTACCAACAAAAAATTATGTTTGGGGTAGGCAATTTCTCATGAAAATCTGTAGTACCAATATAAGAGCTCTGTATCTATACTGCTGCGCTCTTATTGCAATCTGTGACACAGCGCGGCGGAACAATTTCACCGTTCATTTTGCCGCGATGTCGCGCCGCGCACTAAAGTGTAATCTGTTTCAGCCTTTACAGTTGATGACTGGAAAGTGGTTAAATATTTTTTTTAATTACACTTTATTTCCCCGCAGTATTTTTAAAACTTTTAGAAATAAACGAATTTTCTTAAACCCATAGTGCTATTCAGTGATGAATGCCGCTTAGAGGCAGTGACAGAATATTCCCAATTTGTGAGAAGAAGACTAGGAGAGAGATATAAAGTCGACTGCATAGTAAAAACTATCAAACATCGCCGGGGATAATGATTTGGAGCTGCATCAGCGGAGATGGCCCTGGTCCAAAGTATTTTGTTGAAGGTACAATGCGCCAGGACCAATATAAATTGGTCCTTTCCGATGTCCTGCTTCCATACACCAATTCCCTACAATACTCTAAATCGTACTACACTTTTATGCAAAATGGAGCTCGCTGCCATACAGCAAAATCTATTGGAAACCTTGTCACAAACGAAAATCTAACTATCCTTCCTTCGCCCGGTATATCTTCTGACTTAGACCCAATAGAAAATTGCTGGGCTTACCTCAAATCGAAAGTTTATAGTGTTCCCAATCTCACTGTAGATTTTCTTTAAAAAAATATAGAAAACATTTGGAATAATTGCGAAGATATAAAAAAAATAAATGCCTGTATTTGCAGTATGCCGGCACGCATATAAAATGTAATAAAATCTAAATGAAATGTAACAAATTATTGGTCAAATCTTACAGTAATATGTGTAGAAAAGATTAAATTAATAAAAAAAGTTAATTTAAAAGAAAACAATGTCTTTTATAATAAATTTTTCATATATATAAAACATTTTCTTAATATTGAAGGTGCGTCTAATTCATTGAACAAGTAATGTACACCTGCACATCGTCAGCATACATGTTGATTCAACCGCAGCTAGGAGGAGATTATTAATAAATATCTGAATAGTAATACCAAAAACCGAAAACACGCTACACCACAAAACAGGCATTGCACTCAAGAAAGAGCTCGCAAATCTCGATATGAAGTAAATGCCTTAATCAGAAAAATGGCTGACCCATTAAATTTGCAGCTGATTTCAAGTTTATAAAGTATAACGTCATGATCGACACAGCGACAGAGTGAGCAGATTATTAGTCTCCACCCAGTCTTAGATCTACTTATCACCTTCGAAAAAAAAATACAAAATACTTAAAGGCCGAATAACTAAGTAGATGCATGGAGACTCTAAATTAAAAAAATGAGAATTGAGATCGTCTCGACCCAAGGTACAGGATGTCCTATAAGCGCCATGTACCTTACCGATCCCTCGAAAGTTTCTTTGGCCTTAAGCTCAATGTTTAGTTTGGCACTAATATTGCCTCTGCATTTCTGATTGCTACCGTTCCTTTGGTCCGTGCAACTTTATATAGAGTACGAGCATCATACGTTTTTAAATTTCTAAATCGCAGATAAAGGCCCTCGCGCTTAGCAGTAGGAGTTGCTCTGTTTTCGACTTTAAAACTAAAGATTTTATGAAATAATCTCAGCTCCCTAAATCGTGCTCTTAACGACGGACATGCAAAATCAAAATACCTTTTAATATTTTTCGTTAGTTTATCCGTACCATCATTATTTCTATGGATACAAACTGAATAAAAAACTGCGTATATCCCATGGTTATATCTAGGGTATAAAAACAGTGATTTAAATAATTGAATTTTATAGTAGTAGTGTTGGATTAGTACTGCTTGAAGAAAGCATTGTAAAGACAATTCAAAAAGTGTCCTTAATGCTTTCTTACAATTATAATTTTATTTAATTTTAATTATAATTCTTAAGTTATACGGGTTTTCCTAGAATAAAAATAAGAAAAAGACAAGCCTGTAATTCTAGCCATTGGGAAAATCTCTGTTAAAGATTTTTTTTTAATCGAAAGTTTTGTTGGGAATCCTGAAAAATTAAAAAACAAATTAAAATTCAATGAAAATTTTTGTTGGTTTAACTTAAAAAAAGTCGAAAAGTCGTGAAACTATCTTTTATTATACCCTAGATGAAATCATAGGGTATACTAAATTTGTCATTTCGTTTGTAACGCACAAAGATAATGCTAGTAGAGACAATTTGATTGGATACCCACGCATAATATTAAAAGTTAATTTGATTTTTGCAAGTCCGTCAATCCTCACGTCCTCCAGAGCGCGTCCACTTAGGGAGCTGACATTTTGATAACTGTGTTTTCATAGTAATAGTAAACAAAGCTTCAAAAATGGACTAAATCGGGTAACCCCTCTTGTTGTTTGCATAGGGTTTCCATACGTGTACTGTAAAAACGATCAGCCCTAGACGTTTTTATTGTACTGAAAAGTTCTTCAGAATATGAAATCCTATGAAATTGTTTATAATCATTTTTACTGTCCGACGTACCGTTCTAGAAATATTTGCGAAATACCACTTCAAAAATCAAACTTGCACAGATGAATGACCATATGAAATTACATACGGGCATTCTACCGGTCTTAGACCAATTCTAGCTTTATTACTTATTCTCTGTTGAATTTCTTCAATTCTTCTTATTTCTCATCTTACATAATTTTGCTCAAATCGAAATAATATGTTTCTTAAATTCAATTTCAGTGAACGAACTTGCGCGGACGTGCATGCCATTTGAAGCTCGTGCCAGCTTGGCGAAGTGTGAAATAGTGAAAGATATCTTCAGCTTGATGTGTTTAAAAAAGACCAATCTGTGCCTGGCAGTAGATGTTACCAAATCAGAAGATATTCTAAATATTGCAGAAACTTGTGGACCATACATTTGTATCCTCAAAACACATGTTGATATTATCGAAGATTTTAGTGAGAATTTCGTAAATAGTTTAGTATCGCTCTCCAAGAAGCATAAATTCCTTATTATGGAGGATAGAAAATTCGCAGACATTGGAAACACTGTGAGTCTACAATATTCCAAAGGAACATTCAATATTTCCCGGTGGGCAGACCTTGTGACGGCACACTCAATTTCAGGGAATAGTATTATTCAAGGATTAAAGGCAGGAATTAATCAATCAACAAAACGTGGTGTGTTCCTTCTTGCTGAAATGTCCTCTCAAGGAAATTTGATAAATGACAAATATAAGGATGCTACTGTGAAAATAGCGACTGAAAGTGTTGATACTGATTTCATCGCTGGAATTGTTTGCCAGAACTCAGAATGCTTTGGATTCCCTGGTCTTATACAACTAACTCCAGGCGTAAAAATTGACGACCGTAATGATAACCTTGGTCAAAATTATCAATCTCCTGAATATATCGTCAAGGAAAAGGGTGCCGATATTGCAGTTGTCGGACGTGGAATTATTAAAGCCAAATCAATTGAAAAAGCCGCCATACTTTACAGGAATAAGCTCTGGAAAGCATACTGTGAACGCATAGGCTTATTCGATTAAACAAAAGCGGGAAGAGGATGATGTTTTAATGAAACACATTCCATTTTATGTTCCATTTCTGTATACATATTATGTATTTAGTTTTAAAAACTAAGATCTAAAGGTGTTGAATAACTTACAAATAGATGTTTAATATTTGAAAATAAATCTTTCTATTACTTATTTCGCCATCATGGGTGAACATTTTTGAATAGATAATTAACAAGCAAGCAAGCGAATTACTATGAAGATGTCTGTCGATGCTGTATTTGTTTTTAATATGAAAGCAGTAAAATTTTTGGTAAAGTGGCAGCAGATATTTTCGTGTAAAATTTCATTGCCCTGGAAATATTTTTCTTTATTTTTTTTGTGGCGACTACAGCAACAAAGAAGCACGCGAAATGTCATCTGTTCCTTCCACAGCCTACGCACAAGCAAAGTTACTGCTAACTTACACGGTTTTTTTAAAATATTTATGTGGATATAAAGATTCCTTAATTTATTTATCATAGGGCGGCAATTTAATTTATTTGGAATTAATAATACTATAAATATAAAATATTTTATACTAAAATGAACAAATTGTTTTAAGTGTAAAAGATAAGCAGAAAATAAAATAACATTAAATAAAAATTACGCTTATTCAGCTTACCAAATTTGGGTAAAGTGGCCCACTTAGTTATTAATCTGTTGCTCAACTTGAAGTTTGCACAACGGTTGATCAACTTGGCAACATACCCACAGACTTCTCAATTTTACTTCAACATAGACCTCAAATCAGCTGCTGTTGATACTTAAAAAGATGGCATCGCAATTAATTACAAAAAAGGACGATGATTATTCTGGCAGATGCTTTTAAGTTTAAATAAAAACAAGAGCTTGCGTTAAAAAGCGGTTATTAAATCGGGTCAAATATTCTGAAATGAATTTACTAAAGCATTTGAGAGAAAAGAGGCCATTGATTTCAAAAGTTTTCTACGTATGGAATAGTCAAACTTTTGATCATTTCCTGACACTCGTGAAACTGTTAATTACCAAATAAGGTACTTTGCGTGATTCTAAAAATTCTTCTCAGAATTGTTTCTCCTTTATTAAAATTAAACCCATGACGTCATTTTTGCTTCACACGCACGCTTTGACAGCACTTAGGTTGCCGCTAGAGCGAAACTGATGTTCAAACGAAAACGACATAAGAATGAACTGAGCGTTCCTGTTTCAAAAATCGCACAGATTTTGAACAGGCTGTGAAAACCCTTTATTTCGTTCAATTGTACACCGATTAGAGACGATAAAGATGTTATAAAATAGTATTGCATTAAATGAAAATTGTTTATGAAGTTAAACTTGCTTTAATTAGCACAAAAATTAATTTTTAATATTATTTTGAAAAATGTGCTCTGCAGATTTGATGGCAAACAAAATTTAGCTTGAAGGAGATAGACTTATATAAGCAATATATTTATCTGAATTTTTATGTCTGCTTCTAAAATTGGTTACAGTTCAACGTACATTTTGAGCATGAAGGAGACAAACAGATTTTACCCAAAATTTGTGCCGTTTTACTACTATGGTAAGAAGAACGAGTAATTAAAAAGAAAGAAAGATGGAGTAAACAATTAGGACACTACATTTGTTTTAACTACCAGCCGATAATGCCTTGAAAATGCTACTATTAATTATGTTTCATAGTGGGACTGGATCAAATTTTTAACAGAAACAGGTAAGTTGTTCCAGTTTATAAAAGAATGGTTGAAGAACAGGCGTCTTGTTACCAAGAATTGTGATCGTTTCCTACTTGATCTTGCAAATTGGAGTTTTTCTTATAGATATCTCAAGTTTTCGGGCATTATCGTAATCGAGCTTGCCAAAGATCTCACAGCCGTAAGTAAATACCGGTGTAGAAATTCTATTATATAAATAGTTATTTATGTAAATGTACTTCTAAATATCTAACACAAACATTGTATACTCTCATTTACTTGTATTCTCATTTATTTGTATTGAAGTTTCCGTTATTAGCAGTTATTAGAATCTCTAAAATTTTATAACAAGAGGTAGTTGAGTTTTAACCTTTGCTACGAGTGGATTCCGTGTAAAATAGAAATAAACCAGTTTCATTTTAAGATAACGGGTGACTTTTAATCATTTTCCACATTGGTGTCGAAACCCGGGAACGCGCTGGTTTTTTCTTTATATTGTATCGTATTTGAAAAAATATATAAATAAAAATGGAATCAGCCAATCGTTCCATATGTCGAGCTCAACTCACGCGTTTAGTGAATAATGCTATAGATTACTTAAACTCCCCATCCTCCAGAGCTATTTTGCGAAATGCTGACAGTTTTGACTTGGCAGCGTATTAAAAATATAATTTACACAAAGTCAACATAGAAATGCAAGCATCCATTAATGATGAGGATTTAGCAAAGGAATCGGAATCAATAGCCGAGTATGATGATAAGGGTACAAACGCATTATCGAGGTTAACAAGGAGGCTGTCTAAAATTAAGTCGATCGCCAACGTCAATCAAAGGGAAATTGTAGATCCCCAGGTAGGAAGTTGTGTCTAAAAACGTTAGACGGCTGTAAAGATAGGTCGCCATTTTGAGAGCAGTTTCGTACTGCTATACATGAAAATCCATCTCTAACTACTACGGATAAATTGAACTACATATATTTTTCGCTCACGGAAAAAGCTGCTAGGTTATATCGGAGTTTAGTCCTACTGCCTCATGTTATGAAGGAGCTATAGAGAAATACGGAAATAAAGAAAAATTGAACATCTAAACGAGTTAATATCAACAGCTCCAGTACATTCTCGAACCGATATCGGTGTAATTAGGAGACTATACAATACCATTATGACTTGCATAAGAGCGCTGACGGTATTAGGAGTTTCATCAAATCAGTATTCCATTATGCTTAAATCAATTGCTCTAAAGTGTTTACCGAAAGAGTTTCAAATGGATTTTCATCGTTTTCAGTACTATCGTCAGAATGATAGTATAAATGCAGAAAGTAATGATAATGTAGATGTAACCGCTTCCAACGACAACAATAGCAGCAAGTCTAGTGTATTAGACAACGATCATCGGATAAATTTACTGTTAAAGTTCTTGAAAAGAGAACTCAATACACTAGAGGCTCTGTCTGAGACGAAAAATCAGCAGCGCTCACAAAATGGGAAATTACAAGTCCGCACTGCTACAGGGTTATTGACAACAGGAGTACGTAATGGGTGTATTTTCTGTAATTGTATAAATCATTCTTCTTTTAATTGTGACAGTGCACTCTCGCTTGAGCAGAAAAAAGAAATTTTAAAACGTACAAATATGTAGGTGTTTCCGATGTATTAAAATTGGGCATAACTCTAAGCAATGCAGAAATCGCCAATTGTGTTGCAACAAATGTAAGGGACGTCACGTTGCGATTATGTGCGATCCAGAATACAAAAAAGCTATGTAGTTAAAATTCAATGCAAGTGTTAGTGAAAATCGCGACAAGAATTCTTCTCAGGCTACTGCTAATTTGTGTATGTTAACCGAGCAAAGAATTTCGGACGTTTATTTAGAAACCGCTCGTGCTATTTTGTCTGCTCAGAATGGTTCAAAAAATATTTACGTTCGGGCTGTATTGGGTGGCGGTAGCCGGTTAATTTTGATCAAAGAAAGTGCCGTTAAGCAATTAAAATTACCTAATATCGAAATGAGTAAATTGAGCACAATCCCCTTCGGTTGTACGCAAATAAATCCAATAAAAATGTGTGGAGTTGCTATATGTGGACAATATAACAGTAGAACTACAGTGATCGAGGGCATAGTGGTGTCTAATTTATATCGATATTTTACCTAAGGTAAAGGTACGTATTGTATTCGATGCCTCAGCACATGCGGATAAAGAGCTTTCTCTGAACGATCATTTGTGTGCTGGAGAAGACTTGCTGTCTGACGTTGTGAAAATTCTTTTGAATTTTCGTATGGGCATAACCGGAATTGTCGCTGATATTGAAAAGGTATTCCATCAAATAATGCTGCTTCCTGAAGATCGTGATTCGCATCACTTTTATTGGTTTTCCGTTCCTTTAAATGACGAACATTTATCCTCCGATGTGCGCTTTTCGAATGACACGAGTTACCTTTGGGGTAGCCCTATCATATTGTACGCAACGATTCAAAAACATTTAAGCTCTGAAACTGTTATTTATCCAAAGACTTGTCAAACGCTGTTTGAGTCTTTTTATGTGGATGACTTAATCTGCAGTGTAAACACGGAGGAAGAAGCCTTATCTATGTATTATGAATCACGTAAAGTTATGCAAAAGGCCTCTATGCATTTAAGAAAATGGAATTCAAATTCCTCAAAATTGTGCAAGCAGTGATAACCTTGATCCTCCTAATTTACAGAAAGTTTTAGGGATTAATTGGCATTTTCGGACTGACGAGCTCTCTGTTGACATCACCGCAGTGGAACAGTTTCTTTAATATAATCCTCATGTCACTAAAAGGAACGTTTTAAGCACTTTATCGAGAATATTTGATCCGTTTGGATATTTATGCCCGTTTACAATAACCCTAAAGCTGCTCTTTCAAGATTGTTGGCGAAGGAAACTAGAATGGGATGGTGAGCTTCCAGATAATTTGTTAACACAGTGGAGAAAGATAGTTTCCGATCTTCCGTATTTAAGGGAGATATCACTGCCTAGGTGGGCTGTAGTTGATAAAAGTAGAGTTATTCAGCTTCACACACACACACTAGCGCTTATGGGGTTATAGCGTTTATGCGAATTGTTGATGAAAAAAATTCTATCAGACTTAATTTCATCTGCGCAAGAGGTCGACTAGCTCCCCTTAAAAGGAACAACGGGGAACAAATTACTCTTCCTCGCCTAGAGCTTACAGCAGCCTTAGTTGGGGCTAGACTTTACCGACTTTTTAAGAATATCACTTAAGATCAAAATTAACAACTATTATCTTTGGACAGACTCAAAAGCAACGCTTTACTGGATAAAGGGATACAACAAGAGATGGAAACCTTTCATCGAGAACCGAGTATATGAAATAAGAAGACTTACCGAAATAAATGCTTGGAGTTATTGTAATGGTTGTCAAAATCCTGCGGATTTACTTACTCGAGCAACTACCGCCAAATCACTTTTTCAATCGGCCAAATGGATTAGTGGTCCCTCTTGGCTCGCTGGAGCAAAATACATGGCCGTTAGAAGATATCGTGTCCGGAAAACAAATCTGGTAAATCGTTCCTTATCAGAAAATATATACAAGTACTTAACTATTTCTTGTAGTGAGCCTTAAATTTATGTTGAACGGTTCAGCAGCTAGAATCGTTCATTGAGGGTTATTGCATATGTAATTCGCTTTGTCGCCGACTGAATAAAAAAAATCATACCTTCAAAGAATTTCCTGATTTCACAAGAGATTGGTGAAATGTACTGGATAAAACAGGCAAAAATGTAGGAGTATATTAACGAAATTAATGCCTTGGTCAACAAATCCAGTATTCCCGGAACGTCAAGTATATATACTCTTCAATCAAAGTTAGATGAGAACAATATTTTAAGAGTTAGTGGACGGCTTCAGCCTTTAAGAGCTATTTACGATTTAATTCATCCAGTAATATTACCTAAGAAGGCTTATATCAACAAGCTGATTGTTATAGACTGTCACCTCAGAACGATGCATGGTGGAATAAATACCGTTCTTGCGGTAATTAGGCAGAGATTCTGGATTTGTAAAGGAAGACAATTAATAAAATATGTAATTGGAAAACGTATTTCTGCAAACGACTGCGAGCGCAAGCTGCAACTCAACCGTTCGCTCCACTTCCACTGGATCGCATGAATCAAATTCGCCCTATCGATATAACTGGTATTGATTTTGCTGGTCCCTTATGTGTAAAACATCTTGAAGACGATACAACTAAAGTCTACGTTTTATTAGCGACATATGCTTCAACAAGAGCAGTACATTTAGAACTGTGCACTGCCATGACAACAGAAAGCTGCATTTTAGCACTTCGACGATCTGGGCATGATCGTCGTGCAATACAGAAATCATTCATCAACAATTCCAGACCAGCACCCTAACCTCGACAAGGGTAGGCATTTGCGTCATATGCAAGAAAAACCACCCTCTGTACTCATGTAAAGAGTTCTTATTGCAACATCCAACAAATCATTGCAGTATTTTCGAAAAACACCATTTGTATATTAACTGCATGAAGGAAGGTCATTCAGTTACACACTGCACTTCGAAAAAAACTGTGCCAAATGTTCCAAAAGTCACAATACACTGCTACACGTGGACACAACAACGAGACATGTCAATCTGCATGGTTAAGTACACAACGCAATCCAACAAGCAACAAGGAAGTGATGCGATCTCCTGTGCAGAGTGATACCACTGCATTTCACACAGCAACCAGCGACATAGTAGCTGAGAAGACAGTCCTAGCTGCTCGCACTAATCAACATGACTCCACCTATGTACTGTTAGGAACAGCTTTAATAGAATTGGTCAACCAAGAGGGAGCTGTAGTAAGGTGTCGAGCTATTCTTGACTCCGGGTCGCAACTGAACTTTATGACGGAAGATTTAGCAAAGAAATTGGGTGTCAGACAAGTTACAGAAGTAATGTACATCAGTGGCATTGGAGAGCATACCCAAAGGGCACAACATCGTGCAAACGTGCTTTTACGTTCAAGAGTAAACAATTTCTCAACTCATTTGGAAGCATTTCTTCTATCCAATATTACTACAAATCAGCCCGAACGCATAATCGACATCAACTCTTGGCCAATTGTCTTATAGCGATGGACTCCGGATACCAGGCGACCTCCGGTTTCAACCCTAGCCTTATCTCGCCATGCCGGCTCTGCTGAGATGGAACAACCTTTCCGATCATACTCGTGGGAGCAAAATTGAAAATCCTGTAAATTCTGAGGGAGGTGCACCTCTAAATGTACCAAAATCTCAGTCCAGGGTTCTTAGCGACCTCTACAACATCCAGGACATTACAAGTCCTTCATCTGATGGTGATGTGATGGATACACTCCCCCTAGACGAGGAGGACCTTCTTAGGTCTCCAGAACATAGCCAACAGGACAGCGGGAACAATGAAGTTCCCATTTGCAAAGAGCGCAAGCCAAAGCTCTCTGACGCGGCTAAAAAAAGGTCAAAATGGCTTTTAAAACACGGTCACACAGAAGCAGAGGCTAGAAGTATTGCTGCACTTCAGATAGATCAGCGGAATGAGGAGAGTCTAAAAAAACGGACTCGCTCTGACTACTCTTCTCCTAAAGTGGAGCAACCTAGTGCTAAATGCAGCAAGGCAGCAACGGAGAATCCTTCAAAGAAGCACGTCTCCCTGCTTTCGCGTAAGCAGCCTTCCTATAAGGAGGTTGCAGAGAGCGTTCGGGTGGGTATTCTTCCCGTCGGTTATCCTGAGGTGGCACTCAACGCGGATCAAGTGAAGTCCGTACAGGGTGCTATCTTGAGAGAAATCGCGGCAAGCAAGCAAAGCCGCCTAAAACCAAAATTCCTGGCCTTCACATTTAGACCAGGGTGGCTGGTTCTTACCTGCACCAATCAAGACACCGTGACGTGACTGAAAGGTGTAGTTGCGGAGCCAACCTTGTGATGGTCGAGGAAAGTGAAATTCCTCGCCAACAAGTCCTTGTGGGATACTTTCCAAACAGCGCTTAGGACCCTACGGATTTGATTCTCGATTACATCGACGGTCAGAACTCGGGGTTAAACGTGTCTGAATGGATAGTGCTGCGCAGAGTACAAAAACCCTCAGTCACAGAGCTGACACTCTCCGTGGACCATGTGTCAATGGAAGAGCTAAAGAAGGCTCCATTTGCAATTGGGTATAAGTTCGGGTCTGTCCAACTAAGACCCAAGGGTGGAACAGTAAAGGCTGTGTCGGAGGCTGGGGATGGCCCAAGTCAGATTAAAACCCTGGCTGACGATCCTCAGCCTTCGACATCAGGAGTCAGCAGGCCTAAACTTTTGGTCAAGGCAAAGGCGGGCCCTGGTAAAGCAGTAGGAACTGCAGAACCCAAGTTGGGAGCTTCCGAAAAGAAGTCTACAAAGACTAAGAAGAAGCCCCCTCCTGTCCGTGCCAAGCCGGGCAAAAGCAAAGGTCCTAAGGGATCCACCACCAAGGCTGACAGCGGCCATAAAAAGCCATCTTAGTCATGGCCAATGATCACCTAAGTTGCCTTCAGATAAATCTCTATCATGCTAAAGCGGCATCAGACGTGTTTAGCAGGAGATTTATCTCAGAGAAACTTAGTCTGGCGCTCATTGAGGAGCCCTGGGTACATTAAGGCCACATCAAAGGACTTCCCACAAAATCATGTAAGTTAATATATTGTAATGAACATGAATATCCTAGGGCAGCGCTACTGCTCAACATTAAACTAAACTTTATTCCTCTTTCACAGTTCTTCTCGAGGGACGTGGTTACAGCAGTTGTCGAGGTACCAACTTCAGGAGGTAGCCACGAGGTAGTAGTTACCTCAGCCTACTTTCCCGGAGAAGCTTATTCATTACCTCCCCCAGAGCTAAAACGGCTCATCAACTACTGTAAACGCAGAGGAAAGCATTTCATCATTGGATGCGATGCAAATGCACATCATACGCTATGGGGCAGCACGGATACCAATGCCAGGGGTGAGTATCTTTACGATTTTATATTGTCTAACAACTTAAAGATACTAAATCGAGGTAATAAGCCAACCTTTATGAACATCATTAGACAAGAGGTATTGGACCTAACACTTGCCAGTATGTTCATAAGTACAAAAATAAGCAGGTGGCATGTATCGAACGAGATTTCCATGTCAGATCACAGACACATGAGGTACGATATAGATGCCACACTCAACACATGTCAGGAGTACCGAATCCCTAAATTAACTACTAACTGGGAACCCTATCGACAACACCTTAAGGCTGTAGTTGACTCTCCCGGCAGTAGCATTAGCACGACTGAGGAGCTAGACTCAGCCACTATGCAGCTTCAACCGGCTGTAATGAATTCATTCGAACACAGTTGCCCTCTGAAACAAAAGACTTGCAATCGGCAGGTACCATGGTGGAATAGGGAACTGAGTTTGAAAAGAAAAGAAGTCAGGAAACTATTCAACAGAGCTAAACTCTCTGGCATCTGGGGGGAATATAAAAAGGCTCTAACGGAATATAGCACGGACTTAAGGAGATCCAAAAGAAGAACCTGGCGGACCTTCTGCGATGGCATAGATCAATTGCCCGCAGCTATCAGGCTCCATACGGTACTTTCGAAGGATCACACGAATGGTATAGGCACACTTCAAAAGGAAGATGGGAACTACACCGAGAATTGCGAGGAAACAGCCAGGCTCTTATTAGAAACTCACTTTCCCGACTCTCTCACTCCCGATCAAGGAATAGTAGCTCCAGACCCGATTGTGGTGGACAAGCACGGAGTCTCTAACAGGAGCAAAAGCCTTGCGGGAAGAATCTTCACTCCTAACAAGGTTACATGGACCATTTGCCATTTAAGCCCTTTAAATCTGCTGGAGAAGACGGCATTTTTCCAGCCTTACTACAGCAAGCTGTTGAAGAAATACTCTTTCCACTACAAAAAATTTTTCGAGCCAGTTACGCTCTAGAGTACGTTCCCCATTGTTGGAGAGACGTCAGGGTGGTATTTATACTTAAAGTAGGAAAAAGAGCTAGTTCTCTAGCTAAATCGATCCGACCCATCACCCTCTCTTCATTCTTGCTTAAGTCCATGGAAAAAATCCTAGACCTACACATTCGAAGTGATATTCTGATTAAATCACCACTTCATTCTAAGCAGTTCGCTTATCAAGCTGGCAAGTCTACTGAGACTGCCATTCACACACTAGTCAAAGACCTCGAAAAAGCGCTCGAAGCAAAAGAAGTGGCTTTATGTGCATTTGCGGACATAGAAGGAGCCTTCGATAATACCTCCTTCGATGCAATTAAATCAGCTGCCGAGGATAAAGGCTTTGAGCCCTCCACGGTAAACTGGATAGACTCCATGCTTAGAAGCAGGAGGATAACCACATCTCTAGGGAACTGCTCATTCACGATCACCGTAGCAAAAGGCTGCCCACAAGGAGGAGTTCTATCCCCACTCTTATGGTCGATCGTGATTGATGATCTGCTAGAGAAGTTGACCAGCTCGGGTTTTAATGTTCAAGGCTACGCGGATGACCTAGTAGTTACAATACGAGGCAAGCATGATCAAGTCATATCCGACCTCATGTAAATAGCCCTCTCCAAAGTCCGCACGCGGTGTTTAAACACAGGCCTTAGCATAAACCCCAACAAAACGGTTATCGTTCCGTTCACAAGAAGATCGAAGCTTTCACTAACGGCTCCTCTTCTTGTTAATACGGAATTGATATTTTCAGACGAAGTCCAATAATTGGGGATAACCCTAGATAAGAAACTTACCTGGATTCGCATCTGTCCAGAGTAACGGATAGAGCGATGCGATCTCTCTACACGTGTCGTCGCTTCATTGGCAGAACATGGGGTCTGAACCGAAAAATGATGTACTGGACGTACACCACGGTTGTTAGACCCATGGTCACCTATGCGGCCCTCGCATGGTGGCCAAAAACTAATCAAAAGACGGCTGAGGCTTTGCTTCAAAAAACCCAGCGGGTTGCCTGTCTAGGAATAACTGGTACCATGAGAACCTGTCTCACAGCAGCCTTGGAAGTCTTATTAAACCTTGCACCCCTGTATTTGCAGGTGAAAAAGGAAGCGATCTCCAGTGCTATTAGAGTACAAACGGAGAAACAGTTAAAGCCAGGCGATCTGGTTGGTCATTTAAGTATCTTAAAACAGATATGCTTCGAGCTAGTGACGACAATATCTGATATAATCACACCCAGAGTGGATTTTGTAAGACCATTCCAAGTGGTTCTTGGAGACCGACAACAATGGCGCTCCACTAAACCGTCCTTCCAACAAGGATCGATGGTGTGGTATATAGACGGTGTTCAGAAATTAGAAAACACTAATTCTGAATTGAGGATTACTTGAACTTAGAAAACGCTAAGTCAAGTATGTAAAAAAACTCTCGTACTGAAATGAGGTTTCACTGATTCCAGTACTGGGATACGATTGGATAGAGGATTTGAGCAGAAGACAACTACAGCCGATTAGATTATAATAAAAACTGAACTTTATTTCTACAAATGTTCCACCTATATATATATAACAAAATTAATAAAATAAAAACGAAAACAAATAATCAATATTCATTGTCAGCAATAACTACTGACTTACAAATAATTTTTACTTACATTCAATATTGCAACAACAGTCGGGTCACCGTACTACAAAAATATTTATTTGAACAACAAGTGCAATTGCTTAGTAAGCGAAAAGCAACTGCTGGTGAATTATGATATCTTATAATCAAATTATTATTATTTCTTTTTTTTCTTTTCTTTTTTTTATGCTTGAACATCCTGGGCCCCCTTGAAGTGTCCAACTTCAAAGCTGTAATCTTGAGCTGCTGGGTTCCTTCTGGGTAGTGGGATTGGTTTACTTTTAAGCATCAAGGTCCGGTTCTTACAGTGCGTTAGGCTTAGATATATGATAATAACACTGATGATTACTACGGTTACGTATCCTATGGTAAATTGATGTACATCATGTGGTTGGAGATCTTGTAGTTTAGTTTGATGTACTTTGATGTTCTTGATTTCCTTGATTAACTTATCAAACTCCTCTCCATGTGTTGTTAACCTTGACCGGTAGAATACTTGTGTTGAATCTTTCTCAAAATTGTCAAAGATCATCTGGAGTAATATTAAAATTTGGTTGAAATGACTTCTTATCTGTTCGAGTTTGAAGATCATTAGATGTTTCGATTAGCAACTCTTCATCTTTCATTGCACATCCGTGTTGCATGGATAATATTCCAGTTCCATCTAGAGTTTTATGAATGATATCATTGCCACAGATGAACGTGGGATTGTATGTCTTATCTAGGCAAAATAACCATTGATTGGTTGCCGCTAGTTTAATCCATATATTTGTTGGTTTTGTAATTCTTAACGCGCATTTTCTAGGTAGTGTTCTACGTGTGAATAGTTCTACCTCGCAGATATTTGATGTCGGTGTCTTAATATGGAGTGGACGCCGTTGTTCACATAAATGATAGTTTTTTCCAATGTCAAAACATTGCATTAACTCAAATTTGTTCATCAAATAAAACCGATCTCTGAACAGGTTCGTCATCAGGAACTCTGTTGCCGGCGCTACAGATACAAATGTGTCGTTCACTAATGTTGGCAATGAAATTAGTCGGTATAACTCAAAGGTTGTGGACCGCACCAATGGTACAATGAGTTCAAAAATAATATAATCGTTCTGAAGTTGGCATTGAATTTTCATTAGTTTATATACTAATGACACACTAATTTGGCCATTGAAGGTTGGTAGCTGGATTCCTGATGACAAATTGTCCTTGATAATTGATAATTGCATTCGAAGTTGCTCAGGAGATATAACTAAGGGACTTGATCGTCCATGATGGATATCTGTAACTACATCAAGAATAGCTTCTTGCATGAACTTACATTCGTTAACAAGTGAGGCGACTAAAATTGAGAGAGTGTTGAAGGTCTGGATACTTCTCTGCTGCTTTTGTTCTGAACTCATATTGCGCATTTTCTCATATGCAAGCTCCAGTGCTTCTTCTATCCTTTTTGTTTGCTTACATCTGTCTTCTTCAGACTTTTTGATCACATTGACGGTGGTTTCAAGTACTGATGTTTGATTTTTTATGAGTTCATGCAAGTGATCTTCATTATTTTTTATCCTGTTAATAGTTTCAGTAATTCTCGATGCATATTCATTGTCTAAAACTCCAAATAATTTGTTTGCTATTGTACCAACTAGATCCAATGGTGATCTCTTGGCCCTTGGTTTTGTTGAATTGTTACTCTGGTCTTTCAGTAATACATTACTATTGTTTAATTCCTCAAGTTGATGATAATATTGAGATACTATTTCTATGTAGTAATCATTTTGGGTGATGGTACGAGAGAGACGTTCTAAATGTTTTAGTGCGTCTTGAATAATATTAATTGATGCCCAATAGCCCTTCAGATCATAGTATACTAATAGATTCCAGTTGCTAGACGTTAATCTTGAAGCTCCTATGTTTTCAAAGTATATCCCGGCGTTACCGTCAAGTTTGTGTACCTCTACTTGAGTTTCTGACCAAACTGCGTTCGCAGAGAGTGGTAAAAGTAACATTGTTAATAGGATGACCTTTAAAGCATTAACTGGTTTCTGCGATTGCTTTCTATTCCTTGTATTTCTAGACACTTCCTCTCCACCTACCTCCTCTTCAATCGAATAATTATTTTGTCCTTCATCAACTTCTATCATTTCTAATTGATTTGGTGTATCTGTGCTATCACTTAACTCAACTGGTAGAGGTGCTAGTTGATGTATGGCTCTACGAAATATTCCTGTGGCTGTTCTTACGTCAGCTACACTTATCCTTCCATCTGCACCCTGAATTATTTCCACGATTCTGCCTAATGACCATTTTAAGGGAGGAAGGTTTTCGTCCTTCATGATTACTAATGTCCCTGGCTGAATGTTTGGCTGCTGATCCATCCATTTAGTTCTTTTCTGGAGTTCCGTCAAATATTCCATTGACCAACGTCGCCAAAACTCATTCCGTATATGAGATACTAGTTCCCATCTGGCTAATAATGACATTTTCTGTTGTTCGATTACTGAATCTACTGTGGATGTCATTGGTTCTCCTATGATGAAATGCGCAGGCGTTAAAGCCAATAAATCATTCGGATCTGATGATAGAGGTGTAAGAGGTCTCGAGCTAAGAATGGCTTCTATTTGCGATGTTACCGTACATAGGTCTTCATATGTAAGAGATGCAGATGCGACTGTTCGTTGCAGAAAATGTTTTGTTGATTTCACAGCCGCCTCCCAAAGCCCTCCGAAATGAGGTGATCGGGGGGGTGGGAATAAAATGAAATTGAATCTTTTGGTCTAGGCATCTATTGACAATCTTTGTTCTTGAGTTGGTAGTGGATAATATATCACTAATTTCCCTTAATTTATTGCTGGCGCCTACGAAATTCCGTCCATTGTCGCAGTAAATGTGCTCGCATCTTCCTCGTCGGGCTGTGAATCTTCTTAATGCCCCTAAGAAACCTTCTGTTGACAAGTCGGACACAACCTCCAAATGGATTGCCTTAGTGGTGAAACAGCAGAAAACAGCAATATAAGTTTTTTGAGGTCTCTTACCTCGAATCTTATAGTGTGTGTATACTGGGCCGCAAAAGTCCACACCACAGTTGATAAATGGACGTGCCTTTTGAACTCTGTCTTTAGGAAGATTTCCCATTTCTTGATGGCATAATTTCGGCCGGATTCTCGTGCATCGGACGCAATTGTTGACAACGGATCGTGCTAGATTTCTACATTGTAAAATCCAGAACCTTTGCCTTGCTATAGCCTGCAGTGCTTGCGGTCCAGCATGCAAATGTAACGTATGTAAATGATTCAACAGTAACTTCGTAATGAAATGGTCAGCTGGAAGTACTATTGGATGTTTCGTATCATATTCAATGTCTGCATTGTCTAATCTTCCACCTACTCTTATGACTCCTTGTGTATCAACAAATGGAGCTGCATTTTTTAATTTGCTATTTCTATGTACTTCATTATCTTTATGTAAGCTACGAAGTTCTTCTTAGAAACTGCAGTTTTGCATTTCCTTGCAGATGACAATTAAAGCATCTTCGAGTTCTCTTACAGTTAGAAATGATGAGAGTTGTCGCCTACGTCTTCTTTGTTTGAACATTTCTACACTTCTAAGGATATATGCCATGACTCGTTGCAATTTTCGAAAAGAGTTGCCATGATCTATAACATAAACTGGGTGCTGTTTACCTTGATCTAGTGCGGTTACAGTTAGTTTTACTGTTTTTTCTTCTTCTTGCAACCTGATGGTTGTAGCTGTTTGCTGAGGCCACTGCATCTTTGATGTCTTCAAGAATGCTGGACCCTCGAACCAAAGCCTTGCATTTACTAATTGCCCTGGAGTCAATCCCCTGGACACGATATCAGCAGGGTTGTCCTTTGTGTTAACATATCTCCAACTTGTACCTCCTGTTAATTCTTGAATGGCGACTACTCTATTCGCTACAAAAGTTTGAGCAATGATGGATCTCCCTTGATCCATGCCAAAACTATCTGAGTCCGTCCAAAAATATGTTTCATCGAATTTTATGTTCATGATGCCTTTTACATGATGTACTAGTTGAGCAGCGAGCTTTGCGGCGCACAATTCTAATCTTGGAATTGTGATCGGCTTGACTGGAGCTACCTTGGATCTTGCGCACAGTAACTTCACTGTCACCTTGCCTGTTTTGTCCTTGGATCTGATATATAATGCAGTTCCGTATTTCTTTTCGCTTGCATCTGAAAAGGCATGGAGCTCGATGTTGATTGTGGGTTCATTACTAAACATGTATCTTGGAATTTTAATGTCATTGAGTTTCTGTAATTCTGTACGGAATTGCAGCCAAGAAGATTGAAGTTCACTGGGTATTTCATCGTCCCAGTCTAGTTTTAATTTCCATAATTTTTGAATAAACATCTTACTCATGACCACTACTGGATTTACTAATCCCAAAGGGTCGAAGATTTGTGACATGTCGGCCAAAATTGTACGCTTTGTGAAATTCTCATAATTCTTAAGACATGTCGTGATTGTAAACCAGTCCATGATAGGATGCCATACTAGGCCTAACGTTTTTATGTGTTTACCTTCCATTTCAGAAAAGTTTAATTTGATCTCTAAATCTTCTCTTGGTATATTGTGGACCAATTTGGGGTGGTTTGCACACCACTTCCTCAACTGAAAACCTCCAGAGCTTAATAGTTGTTTTAATTGTCTCTGAGTGTCTATTGCTTCATCTAAGTCATCACTTGCTGTCAATACGTCGTCAACATAGAAATTCTTCATAGCAGCTGCTCCCAACGGATAATTTCCTGCTTCTTCTTCAGCCAATTTTTGCATGCATTTTACTGCCAAATATGGTGCAGATTTTGTACCATACGTGACTGTACATAGTTGATAATATTTAACTGTATCTGTTGGTTGTTTTCTCCACATGATTAATTGTAAATTTCTATCTTCCTCAGCTACCAAAATTTGTCCGTACATTTTGACAATGTGAGCAGTGAAGACATATCTTTTGACACGGAATCTCATAATGATTGTACTGATATCTTCTTGGATCTTGGGTCCATTTAACAATAAGTCATTGAGTGATAAGCTGGTTGTAGTTTTTGCAGAGCCATCGAAAACTACTCTTAGTTTTGTCGTACTACTTGTTGGTTTCAAGACACATGTGTCCCAACCTGATGTATTCGTCTAAGAATTCATTATACTGTTTCCTTATTTGTGGTTCCTGTACCAGTTTTCGTTCGATGCTTATTAATCGTTTGAAGGCCAATTGCTTTGATTCACCTAACAATTTTGGATCGGTCAGGATTGGCAGATTTACAATGAATCGTCCTTCAGCACTTCGACTCACTGTTGATTCAAAATATTCCTCACATTTTTTGTCAGATGATGACATCATTGGTTTGTTCGGGCACTGTTCTAATTCCCAAAACCGTTGCAGTTGTGTCTCTAGATCAGCATTTGTGATTCCACAAAATGGTGTTATATAATCAAACTTGATACCTTGCCTAGAACTATCCAACCTAATGTGGTGTTTTGTAGCGTTGGCAGGTTCTCATTTATTCTGAGTTGCGCGTTCCTCATTATTTCCCCATACATTTCCGCCCCCAAAAGGATGTCAATCTTTTGAGGTAAATTAAAATGTGGGTCTGCTAAAGACATGTTGCTTGGAATATCCCAACTGTCAATATTTATGTGTTGCTGTGGCTGGTGCGTTGAAATCTCCTTGATCACAAAAACTTCCAATTGAGTTGCATAATCACTGACTTTGGACTTTAACGTAATGTTAAGTCTATTGTTTATTTTAACTCTTGAATCACCAATACCCGATATATTCAAATTCACCTTGTCGTCTGATAATCTTAACTTTTTTTCGAAATTTCTCCGAAATAAAATTCAATTGCGACCCGGAATCTAATAACAATCTGCATTGTATTGATTTTCCATCCTTGTTGATGACGTTTGCAAGAGCTGTTCCCAGAAATACGTATCCAGCATAAGCGTCCCGAGTTTGAGCTGCTAAATTGGTTGCTGTCTTTGCCTGAATAGTGGATGGTTTCATAATCTGAGTCCCAGTGTGCTGATTTGTTTGATAATGGAGCAACGTGTTATGCCTTTTGTTGCATTTTTGGCAACCTCTGAGATTGTGACCACTCTTAAGGCAATTTAGGCAAAGATTTAGTTCTTTAGCCTTTTCTTGACGCTCGAATGCTTGCATTCTCAAGAAATTTTCGCAGAAGTATATTGGGTGATTCTTCTTGCATACAACACATTCAATTTGATTTGTCTTGTTAGTTTGGTTGGTAATGAAGACAGAGGGCATACTTGATTTCTGTGGATATTTTGAAATCAGTGATTTTTGGCCCAAGGTTTCTAGTGCTTGAAATCGCTTTTCTAGAAAGCTCAGCAACTTTTCTACTGACTGTAAATCTCGTGGCGATGACAATGATTGTTCGAATAATGCATGCGTATTTTTGTCCAATTTTTTCACTAGAATGTGAATGATGATTGGGTCCCAATGCTCCTTTACTGAAAGTCCCATGTTTTGCAGAGTAAGCAGAAATTTTTTTGTAGTATCATGCAGAAATTTTAAAGATGACGCAGATTCTGTCGTAATTTGAAGTTGTGCCATTAATTTCTCTAAGAGCGCTGTTACTAACAATCTTTTGTTTTGATATCTATTCTGTAACATGTCCCATGCAATTGTATAGCTGTCTTCTGTCAATGGGAGATGTCTGATCAATTTTTCAGCTTCACCTGAGAGGTTCATCTTGAGGTACCACATTTTCTGTGAATTCCCTATTGGTTGATTATGAACCAATTGCGAAAACAGATCAAAAAATTGCTGCCACTTTAAGTAATCCCCATCGAACTTGGGTAGGGTTACTTTCGGAAGTTGTAGGCTTGATTGATTACTAGGCACGGTTGAGCTTGTATTTATGTTATCTTCTATATCTTCATTGATTTTGATTAATATCTCATGCACTTTCTCTTGAAGTTGAAAATATTCATTCGTATTATATCCGCAACTCGTAATATCATCTGTATTTTCCCAGATGCATTTGTTGTTGTCTTCTATTTGCTCCCAATAATTTGTTATTGTGCTTCTTTTCAAATCGTAATATTGTTTGGTTTGATCTTTACTGATTTTAATGCCAGCAATAATATTTGTGAGCGTAGTCATTACGCTCTTTTGTCTTCGTAGCAGACGAATAATGACGTCGCCATTTCCTATGTCCGTACAGTCAGTATTGCTATTTGCCCGTGATTTTGGAAAATTCTCATGAGTTTTTAGCTTTAAAGTGGATTTTTCCCCTTGCACGGATTTTGTTATTGCACCTTTGGATGTGCTTGAACTTGCATGATTAATTACTGTTGTTTATTCGGTTTTGAAGTCATCATATCCCTTTTTTACTATTTGATAATAATCATTAGCAAAATATGGGTGACCGACAGTTGATTCATCGTATAGATCTCTAATTTGATCATCGTTTGCTTCAAATTTGGTCCACAAATCTTCTAATGCTTGAAGTTTAGCTTGAAGGTATTGAAGACTCTTCTTGTCCGGAGATTCGCTTCCGTACTCGTTTGCTAATTTTTCAATGTCTTTCCCAAGTTGCGTTTGATTGACCGCTAAGGCTTCCATGATTAACTCTTAACTTGACACAAATTTTCGTTTTCTATTCACTGCACAAGGTAAACATAGTCTTCTTTTGAATAGTGCTCTATCTTTAACGGGGTCACCAAAAAATGTTCAGAAATTAGAAAACACTAATTCTGAATTGAGGATTACTTGAACTTAGAAAACGCTAAGTCAAGTATGTAAAAAAACTCTCGTACTGAAATGAGGTTTCACTGATTCCAGTACTGGGATACGATTGGATAGAGGATTTGAGCAGAAGACAACTACAGCCGATTAGATTATAACAAAAACTGAACTTTATTTCTACAAATGTTCCGCCTATATATATATAACAAAATTAATAAAATAAAAACGAAAACAAATAATCAATATTCATTGTCAGCAATAACTGCTGACTTACAAATAATTTTTTACTTACATTCAATATTGCAACAACAGTCGGGTCACCGTACTACAAAAATATTTATTTGAACAACAAGTGCAATTGCTTAGTAAGCGAAAAGCAAAGGTGAATTTACATTAATTACGTGTAGGGTGACTGACCGACCAACTGCTGGTGAATTATGATATCTTATAATCAAATTATTATTATTTCTTTTTTTTTTCTTTTCTTTTTTTATGCTTGAACAGACGGCTCAAAAACAAACAATGGGGTCGGATTGGGTGTATACGGCCCCAGATGCCATATATCAAAGGCTCTAGGCTCTACCCTTACCGTATTCCAAGCTGAGGTATTGGCCATAGAGGAATGTGCCAATACCTGCATTAAAAGAGCCATAAATGGCTCAACCATTAATATCCTCTCGGACAGTCAAGCTGCCCTCAAGGCCTTAAAGTCCTACACTGTCAAGTCAGGGATAGTCTGGAAATGTCTACAAACCCTCAAAAATCTATCAAGGAGAAACAAAGTTATCCTCATGTGGGTACCTGGACATACCTGGACAATTGCGGATGGCCTAGCCAAAAGAGGAGCGGAAACTCTGTTTGTCGGACCAGAGCCATTTTGTGGCACTTCAAAGTGTTACCTCAGAGCTATCCTAAATAACTGGGAGAATAAACAAAAATCCCTGTATTGGGAAAGGCTACAAGGACTTCGTCAGGCAAAAAAGTTTTATCGACACCTCTGGCGGAAAAACAAAAGAACTCCTACTCCTTAGAAGAACAGAGCTCAAAATGATCACTGAGCTCTTCTCAGGCCATTGCCCCTTGAGGTATCACCTAAACAAGCTGGGTTTAGCTGAGACTTCATCCTGCTGCTTCTGTCAGGGTGCTCACGAAACCTCGGAGCACTTGCTCTGCAACTGCGAAGCATTGGCCAGGCGGAGATTACTCCACCTTAAACATGCTTTTCCTCCACCAAGTTACGTATGGAACCTCAAGCCCAAAATGGTTCTAGACTTTATTAACAGTCTAAACCTATAAATGGAGCAAATTCAACGGGGACTCACAATAGATCTTTCAGGTCGCAGTGATTGCGAGGCTAACGCCTATACACCCCTTCACAAATCTAATCTAATCTAATTCCACACAATATCCAACTAGCAGATCCAGAGTTCAACAGGCCTGGTCGGATTGAGTTTTTAATACGTGCTGAACTTTATTATGAGCTAATGTTCATTGGACAGATTAAGTTTGGTCCAAACCTACCGACATTGCAAAACACTGCGTTTGGATGGATTTTTTTTAGCGACATGTGGCATTTGCAGTGAAAGTGAAATAACAGAAGATCTCTTGAAGAAGTTTTGCAGGCTAGAGAAAATTGATTGTTCGGATGAATGCTCAAACCTAACAGTAACAGAACAGAAATGCGTAAACCACTTCAATCAGAACGTCAGAAGAACCAGAGAAGGAAGATTCATCGTGAAATTGCCATTTTTAAACGATTCCAAGAAGCTAGGAGAATCAAGGGACATCGCATTAAACAGATTTCTATCGCTAGAACGAAAATTCAGCAGACACCACCCTACAATAAGATCGCAGTACGTTGAATTCATGAACGAATACTACAGACTTGGGCATATGAAGGAAGTGAGCCCTACTGAGATCGCCAAGCAGCATTATTTCTTACCACACCATTGTGTGTTAAAGCCAGACAGTAACACAGGTGTTTGATACATCGGCAAAGACTTCATCTAATATATCGTTAAATGATATCCTACACAAAGGTCCTACTACCCAATTACTTTTAATTCTTATCCGATTCAGACTACCAAAACTCGTTTTCACAGCTGACATCGAAAAGATGTATCGGCAAGTTCTAATTGATGAAAACGATGAAAACTACCAGCTGATCTTTTGGAGACAATCCAGATAAACCCTTGAAAGCCTTCATACTTTGCACATTTACACACGGATTAACCTCAGCTCCATTCTTGGGAACAAAATGTCTGCAGTTTTTAGCAGACACGGAGAGAGAACGGTTCCCATTGGGCGCAGAAGTTTGGAAAAGAGACTTTTACGTCGACGATATAATGATCGGATCTAACACCTTATCTGAAACTAAGGAAATATAACGACAAATAAAGAATTTACTTCAGTCAGCTGGTTTTCATCTGCAAAAGTGGTGTTCAAATCACCAACAATTACTTTAAAACAGTCCAAAAGATGACATTGCGCTAGAGCTCAACTTTAATGAAGAAACGGAAGACCACATCAAAACGCTTGGCCTGACCTGGCTACCAAAAACAGATTCCTTTGCAATAAAAACAACCTGGCAAGACACCAAAGGGATTGCCAAGCGAACTATATTGTCTAACATTGCATACATATTCGACCCTCTGGGCTTCGTGAATGCCGTGGCTGTAACGGCAAAGATTTTCATAAAGAAACTATGGTCGCTAAAGCTGGACTGGGATGCAGCCATACCCGCTGAAATGCACACAAGCAAGACATGTTGCCTCAACCAAAACCCTCGAGAATACTTCCCAAGCCATGAAACAGAAATCTATATGTGTGCGTGCTTAGTCCGTTTTCTAAAATGTTCTATATTGATACTTATTGAAAATTGTTAAACATTGGCTTTATATATTCCATAGAGCCTAAACTACAATCCATACAGGAAAATAGTCTTCTAGTAATTTACAGCTTGGTTGCTTACCTTCCCAAAGGCTACACTTTCTATATACCTTACTTAACAAAATAATAAAATAATTTTGATTACAAAGTAACCTTACCATTTTACGCTCAATACCTCTCTGCTGAGTGATAATTGCATGTGTGTATGTGCAGCCGTAGTCCGAATCTGTAGGCAGCTACATTCGATATCATCAGCCCACGGCATGCCATGACGGCACAGCGACATTACAATGACTACTCAGCTGAGAATTTCTGTTTGAGGAATCGTAGTCATTTGATTTAGATAAATTTTTTTAAATAATTTTGTTAGGAAAGGTATGAAAATTTTATTACGGTTCGGAAGATAAGAAAGCAAGCTTCAGATTAACAGAACGCCATTTTTCTGTATGAATAGTAGTTTAGGGCGGAGGAGCTATTCAAATCAAACTTTTGTCACTTTTACATAAGAACACTGCAAATATTTTAGAATGTAAGGACTACGCTGGGCATCGCATGTGGTAGGGAGGGAGTCTGTTTCATGGCTTGTGAAGTATTCTCGAAGGTTTTGCCTCAACCCAATAGCCTAGTTCAGTATAAATTCATGCGTTCTCCGACGCATTTGAACGAGCCTATGGAGCTACAACTTACGTCAGATCAATATCTCAAGATGGAATAGTTATAGTACGATCATTATGTGCCAAGTCCAAAGTGGCACACATAAAAACTACAACACTACCTCGACTTGAGTTATGCGCCGCAAAATTGGCTGCTCAATTGACTCAACGTATTGTAAGAGGTATGAAGCTGAATAGTCAAAAGATCTACTATTGGACAGATTTAGAAGTCGTTCTCGCGTGGATTAATTCAGAGTCTTCTTCCTTTCACACTTTCGTCGCCAATAGAGTAGCTTTCATTCAGAGGCAAACGAATATAGAACAATGGCGACATGTTAAATCCAGTGAAAACCCCGAAGACCTCGTATCCCGTGGAATACCCCCAGTGAAATTGAAGAACTGCAACATTTGGTTTTACGGCCAACCATTTTTACATGGATCAGACCGGATTTGGCCATCTAACTATTCCAAAGTGGTCACTGATATGGAAAAGAAAAAATCTACTTCTCATACAGCACGGTCATTGCCCGTTTTGTTTACAACAGCACAGCTGCTTGCCATCGGTGACATTGGCCAGCAGTTTCGTCATCGGTTGTAGAATATTACCGCATCATAATAATTATATATGTTGAGGGTCAGATTCTACCTCCGAGTTCCGTGTGCAAGTTTTCGTGGTGCACAAATAAATTGCTGTGGTCAGTTCGGGATTTAATCAGAAAGCGGTCGGAGTTAATAGTGATAACAGTAATTCAAATAAAAAGGTTTAATTTAATGAAGTTGGTGTTTTAATTGCTTAGGGACACGATAATTTGGCGCAGCCGGGAAAAAGAGACAAAAAAGATAAGGTAAAATAAGTAAGACATTGGAAAATATTTTTTTTTTCTGATTAAAAATTTTTAGAAAACAGCGAAGTATATTTGAATAGAATAAAAGTGAAAGGTGATATACATATGTAGGTTATAAGAAGATTTTTGAAAAAGTGTAATTGGTTCTGAGGATTACAAAAAATGATAGGGAAAGAAGCGTTTTAAATATCTTGAGTTGTTTTTTTTGTGCGTGTAATATTAGTCTTGTTTTTTTTTTAAGTAAGTGTTTTAATTTTTTTTTTATTTAAGTGATGTGTGGCATGAGCTTGCGAAATTTTATAAGTGATATGATATTATAAGAAGTTAATAGCTTTAAGGCGTTCTTTCCCTTTAAACAGTTTTCAACGTCGCATTTACGTAGAAACGTTGTACGTAGTCGTGGGTATTATAAAAAAATAGAATATATAAGTTTGATAGTGGGTGGTATCGTTCACCGTTAAGAGTCGAATGTTATATGATTATTGAATACTCCGCGCGTGCTCTTTAGTAATCGGCTTTTTAAATAGAGTTTATAAGTTTCAGGACTGCGCTTTGTTGAGGTGTCGTTTCTAGTTTGAACGAGTCAAATGTTTCGGTTATCACACTAGGTCTTAAGTGAAAGTTGCAGTGAAAAATGGTGTTTTAATGTAAATGTCAGCAGGGAGAAGTAATGTGCTCACAAGAGAAGAACTACTTCAATTCCAGGCCCAAGACAAAGAGCTAGAAAGCAAGAGGCAGGATTTGAAGGAAGTCCAGACACGGTTACTGGGGTACGAACAAGACTGGCAATACATTGGGGAACGACTCACAGGAGAACTGCGAAGAGGTCTAAACAGTAAAGAAGTAAGGAGTTTGTTAGAAGAATTTAATTTGAACACTGAAGGAAGTACAAAAGGCGAAATATTGGACTCTTTGGTGGCCATAACTGTGGAAGTTATTCAAAAGAAGGAAGAAAATACAGGGCTTAAGAGAAGAATAGACTCGCTGCACAGAAAGAAAACATTGGAGCAATGCCTATAATTAAATCATTAATAAACCTAAACATTTTGAAAAATTTAAAGATAATTTTAATTTTTTGTATTTTAAGGATTCTATGGTTATTTCTTGAGGCTTATTTATATTATTATAAAGACCATAGTTAAATAAACGAATTCGATTATTTAATAAAGCTAATGAAACGAAATGCTCATTATTTACAGAAGCATATATCATTAATGCCATTTCAAAGTTGCATATACCCTCGAAAATGTCGTGCATAATATCAACACTCCAATTTTCTACTGCTTTGATAATACTTGAGCTGGTCCCAAATACATTCAGAAGAAACTCCAGTAACTTTTACATTACATTTTTCTACATCAGAAATATAATTGAGCAAATTTCGCAAGTTCTATGGCAATAATACTTTTGTGACATTTGCAAATCTACAGAAAAAAAGTTATCTGAGAAACTTTCCACAAACTCAAGCATTCAGTTTAATCCTAAATTATTTCCGAGGCAAAGAATTAAAATTATGTAAACCTTTTTACCAAATACTTCTATACTATTCGATTCTAAATCCAATAATTCATTTATTATTGGTTGTAATACAGAATTTCCAAATGACTTTCTGTCTAAGCTATTAAACAACGTTATTAAAAAAATGTTCTCCAGTTTTGATCTGCAGTTTGGATTTAGACTTGGTAATGATATGTAAACGGCTCCAAGCTTTTGCAAACTAGCGCGGGATCCTAATGGATTATTCGTTTCGAACTCATCAAAATCGAAAATATTGGTGGAATATATCATTTATATCGAATTTACTGATTATTCTATTCCAAAATTCAGTTTGAATAATATTTAATGTAATATTAAATGTAGACATTCCATTTGCTAAAAAGTTTTTGTAAGTCAAAATGCTATCTAAGATTGTAGCTTTCTCTCTTTTAATTACATATTTTATAGATATATATTGTCCTGTGACATTTACTGTTTTCAAAATTATTTCTGAGTTGTTTTTTACTGGGTCGATTCTTTCTCTAATAACGATATCATACAAATTATTATATAAGCCGGTATTTTGAAGTAAAAGTTTTCTTTAGTACTCGGATGAAATATTTTCAAAATGATTTTTTTAAATATCGAATACTGAGAAAATTCTTGTATGTTTGCTTCAGTTTCATTTAAATCACTCAATTGTTTAATAACTAATGTTTTTAATTGAGTAGCATATTCACCTTTCAAGGACTTATCAAAGATATCTAATATATTTTCGGCAAATGTTTCTATTTTTATAAAGATTACATAGTAAGTCGAGATTCTCAATTTTAAATAAATGTTTCATCATGCGTTGCCTATTGAGTTTTATATCAGGTGTATAGTTTTCTAATATGGGAAGTTACTGTAAAGTATCCTTATCTTTTTAGGTTTCTACCAAAACTCTGATATCTTTTCATTCAGCATTGATGAATCCTTTTAAAAAAATTTAATTAGAAATTTTATAAATGTGAAATTAAAAATTAGAGCTTACAGTTATATGAAGAATAAAAGATTCCGAAACCTCCAACTTAGTATACTTTATATTTTCTAGTAGCGGTGTATTGTATTAATTTCTGATTAATCTCGGGCCACCTTGAGAAAAGTTTATCTGAACGAGTTCCATATAAATAATCAAAATCTTCAAGCAGCAAACTGTACCCCTGTGGTCCTCTTACTACACCATACTCATTGAAATATTTAGAGATTGTTAAATTTTTAGAAGATTTTAATGAATCAAGTTTGGAGTCACGGTGTCTTTTCAATAAGTTCTAACTTTTTCCCAAGTTTTAAATTGTCAGAAATATTAACAACCACAGTTGTTGTTGAAGACTTTGGATTATTTTCTTTAAACGGTTGTAACACTCCCACAATTTTTCACTGGCCAATTATTTTGTCATTTTATTGTAGGGTGTGTAGTACCAAATACGGCGCAAGAACTAGATGTCATGGCATACCAGAACAGAGTATACAGATTGTGAAATGGGTAGTGCATTCTGGAATGGACCATAACATGTTTTAAAGCATGCCGAAAGCAAATGTTTTTATAATAGCAGTTTTGTACACATTTGATCGAGGTCCTCAACACTTCAGATACGAAAAAATATGAATCACCCAACGTATCATCATTTCTAATGTTTTGGTCCATTCCGGAAGGGACCACCCAGCCATATAAATTTTGTATACTTTTTTGGTACTGCATGCGGCATCTAGTTTGTGTGCCATCTATGGTACTACGTATCAGGTTTGCTTATTCGGAAATGAATGATATGTCGTACTAGTTCAAGAAACCTTTCTTTATTAATTTTAAAATTTTCCTAAAGTTGCTCGAATTCCTTCTGTATTATTAAATTTGACAAAAGATTTATTTGCGTATTTTTTAAAGTTTTGTATTTTTCGAAAACGTTTTTAACAATTCGGCCGTTTGTGCAATTCAGGTAATCTGAAACTTGATCACCTATCGGAAGTAAGATGTCGTTAGTCGTTATTTCAAATGTGCCATTTGGGGATTGATTTTCAAGAAACTGAAAAAAACAATTTAATGTATTAGTGGGTATTTTATTTACTGTAGTATGTTAAAAATATTACCTTCTTGAAGATGAACTCGTTATGTGTATTGTCAATTTCCACAGTTTTAATTGAGGTAATTGCAGATAATGAACACACTGGACCTTCTTCAGTCGAAATTGACTCTATTGAAGGAACATCCTTAAATAAACAAGTTTTCAAAGTTATAGAAAATAAATTTAATATTAATTATTAAATATTTTATGCGGATTTAACAAAAAAATTTACTGATTGCTTAGGAAATGTGACGACAGTTAAATATTTTTTATTTCCCCCTAAACAAAACCGAAGTATTTGCACTCGACGAGTCAGCTTACCCCGATATTATTAAATCAGCAAATATTTTCCTGTTGTTATGTAGGCATCAGCAAATAAAAACAATTAAAAAAACACACCTAGTTTTTATAAAATGATTGATATTTGATCCAAAACTTATATCGTGGGCCAGCTGTTCGAATAATCTCCTTCAGTAAGTTGTAAGAAAGACTTTCGAAAACATGCTTATCAATTTCTTGAGCTATAGAAAAAATTTTCAAATATAAAATTTTAATTTGTAAAAGGAGGCTAAATTACAAAAATAAAAAGAAATTTTGTAATCAAAATGTGATAAATTTATAAATCCCCGAAATCTAACAAAACTGAGCAATTAATATTATAATTTCAGTCACAAATCGAGATAAATGAAAACTCAAATAAAATATATTAAAAAAACTTTTGAAATAAATAACTGTGGGATCAGTGTCGGACCATTTGCTTCGATCTGGCAACTCCCATAGCTGGCGCTAGTGTTCTTCTCTTGCTGTCATTATACTTGTTAGGGGCTTGAAAATTGTGAGCGATGTTAGAGTTGGATGTGAGTAGTCAATAGGATAAGACGTGTAAATTAGTAGTAGACAAGATTGTAAGGCTTTGTATTGGCCGCTTAAGAGTATTAAAATTGGAGTTAATTAATAAAGTGAAAGTAAAGAAATATCAGAGTTTAATTTAAATCGATTTGGTGGTAAAAGCCTACAATTTATGGGGGCTGAACCGGGATCAGAAAGTTGCCATTAAGCGACAAGTCTTCTGACCCAGCCATAAAACAACATTCGAGAAATTACAGTGGGCACGACGCCATTTAGCGTCAACCACGATTTTTGGGAAAAAAACCAGAAAGTCGCTATTAAACGACACATTTTCGGACCCAGCCAGAAAATAATATACACAGAGTTTTAGTGGGCACGACGCCATTAAGCATCACGCACAATAATTTGGGAATAAGCAGCAGGTCGCTGCTAAGCGACATACGCCGAGTTGTAGTGGGCACGACGCCATTAAGCATAGCCCACAATAATTTGGGAATAACCAGCAGGTCGCCGTTAAACGACATATAAAAAGGTTGCCGTTAAGCGACGTTGTAGTTGGAGTGCCGCTCAGCCACACCAAAATATCATTGCAGAAGCAGCAAAGTTCACGTGAAAGAGCTGAAAGTCATCCCTTTCTTTAATCAAGAGTTTAGCAGAGAAGAAAGTAATCCACAAGAGGAATCCACATAGATTAATGGTTATGTTGCGCCCATGTGATACATAGATTCTAAAATAGATTCATTAAATTGGTGAAAAAGTTTCCAGTTGTGTCAAATCATATTGACAAACTGAAATTACATTGCATTTTAATTTTCTATTTGAGATAAAATACATTAAATTGGTGGAAAAGTTTCCAGTTGTGTCAAATCATATTGACAAACTAAAATTATACTGAATTTCACTAGTAATAAGTGGAATTATTAATCATAAAGTAGTTCCACCAACAAATTGGTGAAGTTATTACTACACATCGCAATTATTCAAGTTAACATATGTTTTGTTGATATTATAAGCGAATTTTTCTGCGAATTAAAATATATATAGTACACGTAATTTTTATTAGTTTTATCAACTGAAATATATAAATACATAAATTTTCTAATAATAAAATTGGAAGTGTCAAGTATTGTAAAAGAACACTCGCGCCATGGAGAGAAACCAAATATCAAAATAAAAAGTTTCAGAATTGAGAAATAGACTGACACAATTAGGATTGCCAACTTCAGGCAATAAGAACGATTTAAAAGATAAACTGTTCCTACATTTTAATCCTCAAAATGACGAAACAATTATGATAATACAGTGGTAGGTACATCAGGAACTCTCTGATCGAATCCATTCACAAGATGATGGAAATGGAAGTTCGAGACTAAGTGAAAGTAACGAACGAGATTTCGATGGTGTCACTCCCATCACCAGTCGGTTACAAAGATTACCTACAGGCACGTCAACCCCTAAAATTCAGGAAATGACAGCCGCGCTTAACTTTCGAGAAATAGAGGAAATCCTTTCTCCGTTTTCAGGGGATAGTAACCAATCCATCAAGAGATGGGTTGGTGAATTTGAGGATATAAGTTCCCTAGTGGGAAACCGTCGTAAACATCCCAATGAAACATTACGTGAGTATTTGTAAGTAGATAAGCTCCAGGATTTCGCCACAGATGGCGCCACCGTCGCTAGGTGGTTTGAGCCCATACTAAATGCAGGGTTGTGTCTTGGTTGTATTGGTTTAAGACTCGACTGCGCCCTAGCGGGATTAACCGGTACTACCAGGATATGTCATTTGGTCTTGACTGCGCTCTAGCGACATTAGCAGGTACTACCAGCATGCTCCCGTACTACGGTTGTCTTAGATAGATATGTAGTGCACCTAAATGTAGGATTTTTATTATGATTTTTCTTGAGCGCCAATGCCTTGGTTTTGCTGTTTTCTTTTATTAGCGGGAGAGTTCTAGATATCAGCATGACGTCATCATGGTTTTGCTGTTTTCAAATGCAGCACGTTTTCTTAGCAGGGAAGTTGTATATATCAGCATCATTCGAATTTCACAACCTTAGAAAATTATTATTATTATTGGGTCTTGGGGGTGTATGCAGAGAAAATTCACAGTTGCTCTTTCTAGTGCAAACACCATTTCTTGAGCAAGGTCCCCTGGTGGCATTAGTCGGTACTACATCATCTCGGGCTTGGGGATACGAGATCACTTTGGGGATAGGTACTGGAGGTTGGCTGAGAGCTTTAGTGGCAATATCTGATACTGTGACTAGGATTGTCTGTGGTGTGTTGGATTCGGCTACGTTACCTATACCAAGGCTTGGGTAGAATGTATACGGCTTAAGTAATGATGTGAAATACCCTAAGCGAATTTATATCGGGGGCTGTATACTTGTCAGCTTGAGTTTGGTTTCAGTTGTTTACTTTAGTCTGAGTGCCTGTGGTATGTTGGGCTGGGCTACTTGGTGGCTGAGGAAACGTTACCTAAGGCGTGGGTGGATGTGTGTAGTTGTGCATTTATTTGGATATGAGTCCTTATGAAAATAAGCGACATATTATGAGCGGAACGGCGGATATTTAACCTTGGGGCGGCAACCCCAGAAAGAATCTAAATCTAGTGTAAATAAATTATGTATTATAGTTTTAGTTTCATTTATTAAAGTAATTTGCATTATAGCTACATGTGTAAAGTATTATAAATATATATTTATTTTAAATTGTATTATAGGTATTTTCTCAAGAAATTATAAAACATCTTTGTTATTAATCCAAGAATTGTGTTTTGATGAAAATCCGAGCCATTTAACGTAAGCTTTATCTCCACTCTTCTTTAAGATTTTCTCTACGAGATATAGGTCTGGGTGTTTAACTATCAGCAGCTCCAATTCATAAAAGCCTCCTGTGATTGGATTTCCTTGATAATCTTCCAGGTGATATGTGATGGGGCTTGTGTTTTGAACTTTAATTATTTTAAAAATCTCTGCTGTCCAGTTTGGTGTATAGCCTTTCTCAAATATATGCTTGAATTTGCTGATGCGTACAAAATCTCCAACTTTATACTTTGCAGGAACAACAATCTTTATATGACTGTATACAGTTGAAAGCAGTTGTTTCTCATTGGAGGTGCTGATATCACGTGGTCTCATTTTCGTAGTTCGATGTATTCTTGAGTTGTATTCAGTGAGCAGTTTCTTTACCATACCAATCCACTGATAAGTTCCATTAAAACTGAATTCCTTCCACATCATGTCCTTTAGAGTTCGGTTAATATTGATGCTTTGAGGAAACTGTACGTAGAGTAACGATTAATTGAATGCTTTATCATTAGATTTTTAAAGAGGCTGTTGTAGAATTCCTTTCCATCATCAGTCTGCAGGTTTTTAGGTATTCGTCCCTCGCTTAATATAGACGGCATGGCATCTCTTACTTCTGCACCAGTTTTTCTTTTAATTGGAATTGCCCATGCATATTTGGAGAAGGTATCAATTACTGTCAGCAGATAGCGGTAACCCTTGTTCACATACTTGTAGGGATCCATTTCAACCAAGTCTGCCTGCCACAAGTCATCTAGTCCTTTGATAATCACACGACGTCGTTTAAAATTTTTTCTCGCTGGTTTATGCAGCTCATTTACCACTTGTCTCTTACTCATCGTAATTATAAATGAAACAGATTTCTCAAGAGTTTTTACTCATATACACCATCTTTTGGTGTCAAGTCTTTCTTATTTATTACTGAAGTAAACAGATAGTTTTCAATCTTCGCCATTTCATCATTGATATATAGCGTTAAATTTGTCACCTCTATATTAATAGTTTTTTTATTTCTTCAACACTTATTTTAATTTTCTTGTCAACATAGTCTTTGGTAGTAGCATTATCATTTTCAAAGGGTTCACCAAGTCGTTTTATACACTTTGAGTTTAGATCGTAGTCTCCGTTTATCGTTAAATTAAATCCAATACCCCGCTCTCCTTGTTCACCAGCTGGACCCTGAGCTCCTTGATTACCATCTGGTCCTTGAATTCCTTGTTTACCGGCTGGTCCCTGAGCTCCTGTTGGTCCACGTTCACCTGCTTTCCCAAGATATCCTCGCTTAGAGAAACGTCCAAACTTGTCAACGCTCATCTGTAGATTGTGATGAAGTATGGTAATGAAGTAGTATTTAAACTATAATATCTGCTTCTCGCAACTCCTCCAGGATAGATACAATTTCATTGTTGTGACTGGTGTTTCCAGCCTGCTTTGATGCCATTAGAAGACGCAGTCTATCAACTAATTCATTTGGATCATCCCAGTAAATGTGACCAATGTTTTCTTTAGGCAGACGCATTAGTCCCATGCCTTTATGCTGTATAAGTTTACTGATGATAGCTTTATACTTAGCCGCTCTAGTACCCTTTATTTGCCCATCTTCAGCATAGTCACGTTTATATGCATTGGTTCTCGCAAAATAGATCCATAATTAGTTAAATCCTCTTTAGTATATAGACTTTTTACAGGATCTTTCATAAATAGCAGCTCACATAACCCCAAAGTTGTTTTATAGCTCTTCCCCTTGATAACAATATTTCTTACATCATCAAAATCAAACGTTGAATTACCGATTCTCCACGCGTTGTCATCATAGTAAACTCCACAGGTTGGATCAATTTTAGGGCTATTATCAGTGAATAGCTTTAAATAGTTTGAAACTATGTATCCAGACGTATCGGGGGAGGTGACAGGAGACCTTCCTGTCAATGTTCTTGAATGTTTAGGTGTTGCGAGTTCTTCTTCAGATGTTAAGGAATAATCTCCATAATCTATAGGTGTGCTACTAGCCTCCATTTTCACATATTTTCTTTTTGGGTAAAAGGTTCCACAATGTCATTGGCTTCTTCTTTTTCTTCTTCTTCTTCTTCTTCTTCTTCTTTTGTGTCTTTTGTCTCAAACTTGGCTATATCAGGTGGCTCGTATTTGACTCTTCTAACAAACTCTTTTAAGGGTTTAGTGATTGGCTTAAAGGTTTCTTCAAGTTGAGCTTCTGCTTCAATCCTTCCCATGCTTAGAGCTTTAAATTTCCTTCGCACTGCATTCCTTGTCTTGATGAGTTCTTTTAATAGATTTTCATTCATCTTCGATATTAACTGAATAACGGCTTTTCAAACAACTCTGATAACAGGTAAACAGCTTTCCAAACAGCTCTGATAACAGCTTAACAGCTTTCCGAACAGCTCTGGTGACAGCTTAACAGCTTTTCAAACAGCTCTGATAACAGCTTAACAGCTTTCCAAACAGCTCTGATAACAGCTTAACAGCTTTCCAAACAGCTCTGATAACAGCTTAACAGCTTTCCAAACAGCTCTGATAACAGCTTAACAGCTTTCCGAACAGCTCTGGTAACAGGTTAACAGCTTTTCAAACAGCTCTGATAACAGCTTAACAGCTTTCCAAACAGCTCTGATAACAGTTTAACAGCTTTCCAAACAGCTCTGATAACAGCTTAACAGCTTTCCAAACAGCTCTGATAACAGCTTAACAGCTTTTCAAACAGCTCTGATAACAGCTTAACAGCTTTTAAACAGCTCTGATAACAGCTTAACAGCTCTGATAACAGCTTAACAGCTCTGATAACAGCTTAACAGCTTTTAAAACAGCACTGATAACAGGTTAACAGCTTTTCAAACAGGTCTGATAATCGGTGAACAGCTTTAATCTACTCAGCAGGTCCACAGGACTCGGTGTGCTTTCGACTGAGTTACAACTTCGACTTATGAAGGTTTCGCATGTTTCATCCTTTTATAGTACAATGAAGGTATCAAATCCTTTACGGTAGCGCCCTTTGTTTAATGAGCTATCCTTATCAATCATCAAGAAACCATTAAGTACACGTGACTATATTACATTTCAACAGTATCGTCGGAACCTTATAAGATGCCGGATCACAAATCGAAACGCTCCAGAAAATCTTTGAAAGGGGGCAGAGGACTATTAAATTCAATCATCAACAAATTACCTGTAGAATTACATCTACCGGGATACCAGTACTGTGGACCAGGAACAAAGTTACAACAAAGATTGGCGAGAGGAGATCCAGGCATTAATCCACTGGACGCAGCCTGCAAGGAACACGATATAGCATACTCGCGACATAAAGATACAAGTGATCGACATATAGCTGATAAAATATTAGCTGAAAAAGCCTGGCAGTGTGCAAAATCTACGGATGCAAATTTGAGTGAACGTGCCAACGCTTGGCTTATAACAAACGCAATGAAGGCTAAAATTAAGCTAGGTATGGGTCTTAAGGCTAAAAATAAACGCCAACCCACATTCCGAGAAGCAGTACGAAATGCACGTAAGATTTTAAAAATCAAAAAACCAAAAGACTTGATGGAAGCTACAAAAATAGCTCTTAGTGCAGCTAAAAATATTGTGAAAAGAAAGAAGAAATCTATTAAAACTCCACGAGTGATACCTGTACCAAAGGTTGGCGGAGCACTTCCGTTCCTCATCCCGTTGTTTGCTGGGCTTTCAGCATTGGGAGCACTATCGGGAGGTGCAGCAGGCATAGCTAAAGCAGTAAATGATACCAGTGCGGCAAAGGCAAAATTGGAAGAAAGCAAACGTCATAACCAAGCAATGGAAACTATAGTGGTTGGTAAAGATGGAAACGGGCTGTTCTTGAAGCCGTACAGAAAAGGACTTGGACTCTATCTACAACCTCAACCAAAAAAACTATTAAAGACGCTACCCAAACGACCGCTAAACGAGTTGGATCTTCACAAGTATACCACACACTTCAGAGGAGTATTTATGCGTGATAATCTTCCTAAAAAGCCATGGAAGCGAGAAAGCGGTATTGTTAACTTGGACATCTCAACTGGAGCAGGTACACACTGGGTAGCGTACTACAAGAAAGGTGATAACATCGAATTCTTTGATAGCTTTGGCAATCTCCAACCACCAAGGGAGCACATAAACTACTTGGGTAGTAATATTACGTACAACTACAGTTCTTATCAGAATTATGATGCAGTAATTTGCGGTCACTTATGTTTAGAGTTTTTATATAATTGTTATAGCCATTAATTATTATCTATAAATAAATGTATCTATATTGAAATTGTAACAGTTCATTATCAACCGCCATGTCATTAACACTTACTCTCACGGGAAATTCATCTCTACTCACTGCTGAGTACTTTCCTCCGCTGGAGCTAGCAACGGATTATGTTTGTGGATTAATTGATTTTCAAACATACAACTCTATACCAAATATTGATGTGAGCAATAATCTGGTTCATGTAGGGAATGAGGTTGTTGGGATACCTGTTGGATCCTATGAGATTGATGATATAGCAAAATATGTACAAGGATACTTGGATAAAGAAGGGAAAAGGATAAAGGTTGCGATAAAGGCTAACAATAATACATTGAAGAGTGAAGTTAAGGCAACTGAAGAAATACATTTTGAAAAACAGAGATCCATAGCTCCTCTGCTAGGATTCAGTAAAAGAAACTTATCTGCTAATATAGTGCATGCATCAGAGTTGCCAGTCAACATCATTAAAGTAAATACTATACGCATCGAATGTAATATTATATCAGGATCATTCTTCAACAACACACAAGTACACACTCTCCACGAGTTTTCCCCGAACGTTGGGCCTGGGTATAAAATAGTGGAGGTACCCAAAAATGTAATCTATTTGCCTGTGAACACCAAACGTATAAGTTCTCTAACATTGAAGCTCCTTGACCAAGACGGTGACTTAATCAACTTCAGAGGAGAGACTTAACCATCAGGTTACATTTGAAGCCACAGCATGTTGATATACAATAATGATATATACGAGTTCGGAGCAGACAAGATCATTAGTCAGCGGACAACCTTGAAGCGGCCAAGACCTACATTAACACCTGCAAATACAGCATATTTACAATCGATAGGCTTAACGTTGAAACAATGAATAAAGGAATACTAGATATTGCACCAGACGCTCGCTTTGATAACAGTGTTACTAAATTTGAACATCACTCCTATTCACCATTTCTAACATCATTTAAAAACAGCGATGAAATCCGTATCTCTGTACAACATCAGGACTTGAATCTTCTACCCAGCAAGAGTTATCTTTACATTGAGGGATCTCTAACAAAGCTGGATGGAACCGTTTCAGCAACTGCTAAATTAGCTAACAACGCTCTACCATTTCTTTTTGAGGAAATACGCTATGAATTAAATGCAGTGGAAATCGATCGTACAAGAAATCTTGGGATTGCGACAACATTAAAAAACTACGTATCGCTAAATGCAAATGTAAGCAGGATACTACTCAACGGCAGCTGGTCACCAGATTCATCCGTTATACCAGCCAATGGACTGTTTAACTATTGTGTACCTCTGAAATATTTATTGGGAATCGCTGAAGATTACAAGAAAATTCTTATAAATTCCAAACATGAACTCATATTGATCCGGAGCAGGACTTTGCGAATTAGTTACAATTCGCTCGCAAATCACAAATATCACATTAATTTTTCCCGCAAACTTATACTTTCCGAGATATTTCACTTTAAAATCACGAACTTTGCACTGCACAACTCAATGCAATTTGATAATAAATATTCTTCTTCTTCTTTTAAGTAGCAAGGAAATGCTCTTAGTGTTGGGTATATACATACCTCCCAACAATAGCTTGCGGTTTTTTTAATCATTACGAGTATTCAATTGATGTGCAGTAAGCAGCATTTAGTTAGAATGGAATAGAAAAACATTCATTAAAGAAACGCACACACACACACAGGCAGGCTGGCAGGGGCACACACACACATTCTAACTAAATGCTGCTTACTGCACATCAATTGAATACTCGTAATGATTAAAAAAACGCAATGCTGGATACCCGAATGTTGGGAGGTATGTATATACCCAACAATAAGAGTATTTCCTTGCTACTTAAAAGAAGAAGAAGAATATTTATTATCAAATTGCATTGAGTTGTGCAGTGCAAAGTTCGTGATTTTAAAGTGAAATATCTCGGAAAGTATAAGTTTGCGGGAAAAATTAATGTGATATTTGTGATTTGCGAGCGAATTGTAACTAATTCGCAAAGTTTGAAGAAAATCGGTTACAGTGGCCGATTCTTGACTTATGCCGAGTATTCCACATGTTACAGTATCCGATGATGAAAAGCTGCAACTATTTAAAATTATCGGGAGAGGTCGCCCGATACAAATACCATTCCGCAGCTGGGACATATATGAGTATCCAGTACTACCGGAATCCACGCATCAAACCTGGTCAGTTAAGACTTCCACTCAACTGGAGAAACCTCGATTTGTCATCTTAGCATTACAAACGGATCGAAGGAACGATAAAACCAAAGATGCAAGCAAGTTTGATCACTGCAAACTCACCGATGTTACAGTTCATTTGAACTCAGAATCATATCCCTATGATGATTTAAATTTGAAATTTGATTTGAATAGATACGCATTGCTGTATGAGATGTATATAAAGTTTACACAATCATACTATGGTCATCAGTATCAGCCGTTCCTCACATGGGAGAAGTTCAAAACCGATGCTCCGATCGCTGTCATTGATTGCTCACATCAAAATGAAACAATAAAAACTGGACCTGTTGACATAAGGCTAGAATTCAAGACATCTGAAAATATACCGGCTAATACAACAGCATATTGTCTGCTTCTACACGATCGAATAGTAGAATGAAAATTAAATTAAGAAGATGGCAGTCATCGTAGACATCCAAGGATTCAAAACAAACCTCAATGAATTCATCACTAAAGAACTGGCAATTTTAAACAATGAAAACCAGATGCAGCGCTTTATATTTCAACCACCGTTCAGATACAAAGATTTGACTTCAGCAAAAAGAGACAAGTAAAATGGCTTCAACACAATTTTCATGGATTCCGCTGGGATGATGGCTACATACCATATCACAAGCTGTACACTATAGTTGAACCACTGCTTCGAAACAAAACCATATATGTAAAGGGGGCTGAAAAAGTTCGTTGGATGCAGAAGATAGTTGGAGAGGGTGAAATCATTATTAACGTCGAAGATGAATACAACTGTGGAAAACTAATAGAGATTAACACAAATGCGCCATCTTGCCAAGTTCATATTGGACAATGTGCTATAAGAAGTACTTTTATAATAAGAAATTTTATTGGAAATAAAAACAAGTGTTTATAAAACATAAGACTTTTCAATACACATACCCCAGAACCCTCACTGACATCGTCTAGAATCTGTTCATGGTGATGTCATGTTGTGAAATTCGAATAATGCTGATATCTACAACTTCCCTGCTAAGAAAATTTATTTAGGTGCAGCAAAACCATGATGACGTCATGCTGATATCTAGAACTCTCCCGCTAATAAAAGAAAACAGCGAAACCAAGGCATGCTTGTAGTTCCGGCTAAGGCCGCTTGGGTACCTTACTCAAGAAATGGCGTTTGCGCCCAAACAGATGTCGCTAATATCTCGAAAACCAGAGGATTTCTGATGAACATTTTGTGCCCCCCTCCCACTCCACACCGCCAAGAATCCATTGAGCAAAAATAACTTGAATTATTAATACCTTAATATCTCGAAAACCAGAGCCCGTAGAGGATTTCTGACGAAAATTTCATTACCCCCCCCCCCCCCCCCCATATCTTTATTATCCCCCCTCCACATACCACCCCTCTAGAATCCATTGGCATGGACAAAAATTTCCTACTATTAACTTTAATTATTAGTTCAAAACCAAAAGCCTACATTTAGGCGTTCAAGAAAAATCAATTATTACTAATATTAATTCAAAACCAGGCGCAACACTTGAAAACAACAAAAGCCTATATTTAGGCGCACCACACATCCAAAAAAGAGAAGCAAAAAACTTCCCAAAACCGTAGCATGCTGCCACGTGCGGGCAAAAGTGAAGCACAAAACTTCCCAAAACCGTAGCATGCTGCCACGTGTGGGCCAAAAGTGAAGCAAAAAACTTCCAAGAGAATAATACCACACATCCAAGAAAGCCGTAGTACCGGAGCATGCTGACAGTATCGGCTAATGTCTCACTGACGTCTTCTAGAATCTGTTGATGGTGATGTCATGTTGTGAAATTCGAATGATGCTGGGTAGTTCCGTCTAAGGCCGCTAGGGAACCTTACTCAAGAAATGGCGTTTGCGCCCACACAAATGTCGCCAATATCTCGAAAACAAGAGGATTTCTGATGAATATTGTGTGCCCCCCTCCCACCCCACACCGCCATGAATCCATTGAGCAAAAATAACTTGAATTATTAATACGCTAATATCTCGAAAACCACAGCCCGTAGAGGATTTCTGATGAAAATTTCATTACTCCCCCCTCCCTATCGTTATTATCCCCCCCCCCCCCCCCCCCCCCCTCCCTATCTTTATTAACCCAGCGATTCCGAGTTCGCAAGTCCCGTCGTTCTAGTTTCAAAAAAGGATGGTTCAAAGCGATTATGTTGTGACTTTAGGAAAATTAACTCACAGATCATGAAAGACCGGTTTCCATTACCGTTAATTGATGACGTACTCGATCAACTACAGACGGCCAAGATATTTACAACACTAGATCTTGTCAATGAGTTTTTTCATGTGCGCGTAGCGCCTGACTTTAGGAAATATACATCGTTTATTGTACATTTCGGAGATTCATAGCGAATTATGCGACTATAGCGAAACCATTAAGTGATTTGTTAAAAAAAATGTGGTAATTAGATCTCCAGTCCTCAAACTGTTTGATCAAAATGTTTATACAGAAGTTCATGCTGACGCTAGTAAAGAAGGCTATGGAGCTATATTGTTTCAAAGGAAAAACGATGATCAAGAGCTACACTCCGTGCAATTCATGAGTCGTAAGACTAGCCCCCCAGAACAACGTTATCATTCATATGAGCTAGAGGTCTCGCTATAGTACAAGCTCTTAAGAAATGGAGAATATATCTGCTGGGCAAAAGAGTTAAAAATGTAACTAACTGCAATGCATTCGCGATGACGATGAAAAAACAAGATGTCCCGCTGAGAGTAGCAAGATGGGCTATGTCTTTGAAGGATTTCCACTACGAAATCGAACATAGATCAGGTTCAAAGATGAGTCATGTGGGCGCCCTAAGTAGAAATGCAACGACAATTATAAATACGATGACTCACCGCATTAGGGAAGTGCAGCTAAAAGATGAATATTTGGAGGCAATTAGAAAGATCTTACAAAGCTCCGAATACCAGGATTTTTATATCAAAAATAACATTTTGTTAAAGACTCGACAAAGCAACTAATTGCTATTCCTGCTTCGATGGAAGGGGATATTATCAGATGTGCACATCAACAAGGACACTTTTCATCGGCAAAAACACAAGAGTTGGTCGAGAAAAACTACTTTATACCTAACTTAAAACCAAAGGTAATAAGATTGGTTAAGAGCTGTATACAATGCATAATGGCCGCGCGTAAGGCGGGTAAACAGGAAGGGTTTTTAGAGCCTATTGACAAGCAAGATAGGCCACTGCAGACCTATCATATAGATCATATTGGTCCCATGGAGGAGACGAGGAAGAGATATAATCACATTTTGGTGGTTGTGGATGCTTTTTCTAAGTTTTCGTGGCTGTACCCAACGAAAAGCACATCCAGCGAAGAAGTTGTGAACCGGTTAAGGAAACAAGCAGCGGTTTTCGGAAACCCAAGAAGATTATTTCAGATCGAGGAACAGCATACACGTCCAACTTGTTCAAGAGTTTTTACGAGGAAGAAGGAATTCAACATTTGTTGAATACTACAGGGGTACCAAGAGGTAATGGTCAAGTGGAGAGGCTTAACCGCGTCTTAATAAGCCTACTTACAAAAATATCACTTGAGTGAGAAGCCTCAGGTTTGGTACAAACATGTCGGTCAAGTACAGCAGTTCATAAATAATACGCCGACAAGGAATACCAAATTCTCTCCCTTCAAGATATTAACTGGACTTGAAATGAAAACGAGTACTCTACTAGACTTCCGGGAAATATTGGATGAAGAGAATTTATGTGAGATAGATGCTATCCGAGGAGAAGCTAAGGTTAACATAGCCAAGATCCAACGAGAAAATTATCGAACTTATAATAAAAAAAGGAAGGCACCAACCATTTACAAATTGAACGACTTGGTTGCAATAAGGTGGACTCAATTTGGCCCAGGGTTGAAGTTGAAACCGAAATTCCTTGGACCATATAAAGTGACCAAAGCTCATAAGCATGCCAGCATTCCAGGTAGAGAAAGTCGGCGAACATGAGGGCCCGAGAACTACTACCTCCGCAGCTGATGGAATGAAGAAGTGGGATGTATCATTCGAGGTGAATGAACCGTCAGGAGGGCCGAAACTATTCCTAAAATTTATTTAGTAGATCAAAGTTATTTAAAAATAACATTGAACTCTTTGAGGAAATCGAATATTTACGAATGTGAAAAAAAAAGATTTTTCAAGAAGCTATGAAGAAACATTTTTGAACCGCATATTGAATATTCTGTGTGAAAAATTGAAAACAAGTTGGCCAATGAGCTATACAACATTTTGTAGAAATTCTCTGTCCTGGATAAAAAGACTGAATGTGTCTGATAGCGAAACATGCAAATGTGTCAACGACGGTATAAGTTCACCATACCAAGGAAACGTCGTAGTTCCCTAACAGTTTCGGGTCGTTTAAACTTGGATATGGCTTCGACGCGTTCAGGAGAGGGTCTGATACCATGCTGATTAATAATATGACCAAGAAAAAGTATTTGTTTTTGTAAAAGTTCGCATTTATCCATATTTATAAATAAGCCATGTTCCTTGAAACGATTAAAAATTTGCCTAAGATGATCAAAATGATCTTCTACTGATTTTGATGCAACTAAAACATCATCAAGATAGACAAAACAGAAAGGTAAATTGCGGAGCACAGAGTGAATAAATCTCTGGAACGTTTGTGCTGCATTACAAAGTCCGAAGGTCATTCGCACGAATTCGTATAAACCAAAAGGTGTGCAAATTGAAGTCTTACGGATGTCTTTAGTTTCAATTGGGATTTGGTGATACGCCTTCGCTGGATCTAAAGTTGAAAACAAAGCATCCTTCGAGCTGATGTCCAAAATCTCGTATATGAGGTATAGGATAGCGGTCCGGGACAGTACAGGCATTCAAGCGCCTATAATCTCCACAAGGTCTCCATTCCCCGTTTGTTTTGCCACCATGTGCAACGATGAGGCCCAGCAGCTGTCGGAGGGTCGACAAATGCCTTGTTTGAGCAGGAAGTCGAACTCTTTCTTGGCAGCAGTTCGTCTGGAGGTAAACGACGTGCTTTCGAAACCACTGGAGGTTCAGTAGTAACAATGTGGTGAGTTACCTTGTGCGCCACCGGTCTAGTGAAGCCATTGTCGATGGTAATCGATCTGAATTCTTGCAGCAACTTTTGAACCTGCGGATCAACTGTGGGTGTGATTAAGATTGACAACGAAAAATTTCCGGCTTTGACAAGACGTGCAGGAGTTTTAGTGACGTTAGAGGGTCAACGAGATAACGCTTTTTAACATTCACCAGAAGTCCGTAGTGGCCGAGAAAATCAGCTCCCAGATAGGCTTAGGAATATCAGCTATAACAAATTGCCACTGGATATTTCGACGTAAACCCAAATCTAAAGTTAAAAGTTTTTTACCCTAAGTAAAAATGGGGGTCGAGTTTGCTACCGAAAGGCAAAAATCGCTGCGAAAGCTCTTGTTAAATTATGTGGCCGGAATGACTGAAACATCGGCTCCAGTATCCACCAGATAGTATTGCCTAGAAGATTGGTCGAAAATGTAAGGGCGATTGTTGTAAGAGGGCTGCCTTCCACTCGCCAAAGGAGGGGGCCGTTTGAAGACAGATTGAAATGTTGCTTTCCTGCATTAATTGCAAGGAGGAATACACTTGTTGGCCTTGCATAAGCCCTGCCGAGTAGTGGAACTGGCAAAACCATGACGGTCTCGCTGTCGACTTGAAGATCTACTACGAGGATTGCTGGTAGAAGGCCCATGATGTGTAATGACCTTGTCTTCAATGACTTGCATCAAAGCGTTAATCCGGTTGACCAACAAGCCGAGCGATGCATCGCCAGAATTTATGAAAGGGTTACGCACGGGACATAGCTCTCGAGATGGCCGGACCTCTGTAATTTTGTCAGTGCACGTCGCAAGTTCGGAGAGGAAACCAGGATTACAAGAGAGGATAGCTTGCATCTGCGGTGACAATCGCTGCAACCACAGTGATTTAAGAACAGGGGCACTCAAACGTCCTTGATTCAAGGACTGCATCTCACGAAGCAGTTGCGTAAGCTGAAGGTCGCCAAGAGACTACTCGGTGAGTAACTGCTGGATCTTCTGCTGCTCGCTACCGGACAGGCGAGAAATCATCATTACCTTCCCCGTCTTGTATTTATCAGCAGGCGGTGTCTCGAAGAGCACGTCACTAGCCACGCGTACCACATCCACATCCAACACACTAATCGTTATGTTAAACTTGGTCCTGTCTTGAGTTATACCCGCAAGCTCGAACTGAGCTTCCAGCTGACAAAACCATAGTTGCAAGAAAAAGGTATATATATAGAGATAATATTCGAATAAAAATTGCAAAAAGTGATGTCTATATCTATATATGTAAATAAATATATAAACAAAAATAAATAAATAATATATAAAATATTTTCTGCTTCGAGAAGCCTCGAACACTTATTCTGACTCCTCTTAAAATTTGTCTTATCTTGGTTGGCTCTGTGCGTTTTGTAGGGCAGGCTGCCTCCTCTTGAAATTTGCGGAGCTGCATGCTACCACCTTTGGTTGAAAACGGGATCAGGGCTGAAAAACTGCTCCTGGCTCCAGTTAGGGCTACTTTACACTTGTAGGCAACTCCCCGGGCCCTTACCACTGGAGGCGAAAACCAGAAGTAGCTGACAACAAATCACGTCGGGGTCACCAATATGGGGATTTTGTTATCCCTAAATAACAACACTTTTATATGCGGTTAATAAAATAACTAGACTCTTTATTTCTATATTTTTTTACAAAATTTACTATCCATTCTTATTCAAATCACAACGAGAATGGCAATCGAGAAAAATTTAAAAACAATTTTATAAATCTGGCCTACTCTCACAAAACTTCGAACACGTAACGCAGTGCTTAACGAAATAATTTTTAACGAAAATAATTTTGATTGCGGGGTTGTGCCAGAGGCATCGGAGGAGCGTATAAAACATATTTAATACGAGTCGCCACACACTGTACTCTCACACTAGAAAACTTGAACTCAATATGAACATATGCGAAGCTTCACTTAATTTGGACTATAAGCATTCCTGTTTGTGTTATAAGATGCGTGCACTCCATAAACCCTCGAGAATACTTCACAAGCCATGAAACAGACTCCCTCTCTACCACATACGAGGTCCATCGTAGTCCTTACATTCTAAAATATTTGCAGTGTTCTAATGTAAAACTGCAAACAAACGTTTGATTTGAATAGCTCCCCCGCCCTAGACTACTATTCATACAGAGAAATGGTGTTCTGATAATCTTAAGCTTAATTTCTTATCTTCCGAACCGAAATAAAATTTTTATATCTTTCCTAACAAAATTATTTAAAAAAATTTATCTGAACCAAATGACTACGTTTCCTCAAACAAGAACTGTCAGCTGAGTATGTATCTGCCTACAGATTCGGACTCTGGCTGCACATACACTATTGCAACTATGGCTCAGCTGAGATATATTGAGTGTAAAATGGTAAGGTTACTTTGTAATCAAAATTATTTTATTATTTTGTTAAGAAGGTATATCGGAAGTGTAGCCCTTGGGAAGGTAAGGAACCAAGCTTTAAATTACTACAAGACTATTTTCCTATATGGATAGTAGTTTAAGCTCTATGGCATATATAAAGTCAATGTTTGTCACTTTTCCATAAGTATCAATATAGAACATTTTAGAAAACGGACTCACAACGCATACATATAGATTTCTGTTTCATGGCTTGGGAAGTATTCTCGAGGGTTTTGGCACTCCTCATCCCAGCAAAACAAATTTTTCGATTTCCTTTCGAAGTCGTAACATAATGTCGGAAAAATCTTTCGAAAAATGTATGAAGCGGTTGACACGACTTCGGTAAGAAAAGTCTGAATTATTTCTAAAAGCTTCTTTTCCCTTCAAAAGCTTGCATAACTTTGTCAGTGGCGTGGTTGGATCTCATTTCTTGGTGCCGTTGTCACATTAATAGACGAAAACTAAAACGCTGAACCGAAAAACTCATTTTGCTACCCTGCAACACCGAATATTTCCCATTAATCTTTTTCTTTTGTTTAAAGAATAACCGATCTTTTAAAATAAATTTAGATGGAAATATTCGATGTTGCAGGGTAGCAAAATGAGTTTTTCGGTTCAGGGTTTCAATTTCCGTCTATTGATTTAACAACGGCAGCCAGAAATGAGCTCCCACCTGTAAAAATCAAAGTAAAAATCATAGTGTGTTTTATAAAAATATGTATACTTCAAAAGTATTTAAAAAATAAGATTATGGCTTATAATAATAGATTCAATCAATTTAGTTAAAAAAATATTTATATTAACCTTAATGTTAATTTAATTGCAGTTACCAAAACATGTAAATCACAGGTACACTTAATACATTGCAATCTTAACACAAAGTTGGTTTCATTGTTATGGAACTATAGTGAGTGATTGCTTTGAACGTAAAGTCGAGACTGTCAGCTTGAGCTGACAGATCACTCGACGAACAGCGTTACCTGCAGGGCGGCACGCTAGCTCGCCTCGGCTCATTGGCGGAGAGTGTGGGGAGGTTCCACGAAAAACCTGCCGCTGCCGTCAGCCATTATCAAAAAAAAAAATTCGTGCCTATCCAAGTAAAAGCCGGCAGAAATTCGGTCCTGAAGGGACCCTTACGTCACTTACCTGCATACTTTGTGGAAGGCGTAGATGTTTTGCCTTCTTTGCCGGCCCCATCCTCCCATCTGACTCTGAGGGGAATAATTATTATTAGACCCTATTTGACCTGAAACGAGAGAGCGAGACTAAGCGAGCCTAGACGACCTCCATCCTATGTGAGAGGGCTACGGGATAATGAGAGGAGAAAACAATTAAATTCAGCCCATTCTCATGACATTATAAAAACTCATTTTATTCACTTGGACCACTATCCTTAAGTACTGACTTCATACAAAGTTATCCTAAGTCATGATCTTAACTACGGAGCCAATGAGGCCAAAAAATATATACTCTCCTACTTGGATCATACTAATACAACACAACACAAAAGAAATGGAAATTATGGAGAGAAATCCCAGACAAGGCTATCTTTAGTTACCTTAGTATCCATTCAGCGATTATGTCGCACGAAACATTCTCCTCCACGAAGGCCTGCTGGAGAGTCACGATGTTCCTGTAATTATAATAAAAAAACTAATAGGGAATATAAACCAAAGTCTGGCCGGGATTTCCTTTACAGAAATATACATCAATTCATTTGCCTAAGCGACTTTTCTAATAATAGGGTTATTATGGTAATATAAATTTATCCAGAAGTGAAATCAGCAAAACCGATTAACAAAAAAAAATCAATAATGGTTTAATAAAATTAAAACTCAGTATTTGTTCACTTGCTTTTGACTTCATTGAGCTACTAAACCTCTTTTGAAACATCAGAAGAGAAACCGCTGTTGTACAACAGACCTCGATAAAAATTATTAGTTACGTGTAATTTCTTAAATTCTATACTGAACGTTCAAAAAATCTACTTAAATTTTTTTTTTTTTAAATCTTAAGTCTACACTTCTGGTGTTTCTTTTAATTTTTGTTTCTTTCTTTAAGAAATATAGTTATGGATAAGATACCACTGGGAGTCCAGTGATCCTTTTGATAATGTAAAAAAATCTTAAATGTTACATCCTTTCTTAGATTACACTACTGTTCCTAATCTACTTTCTAATTTCATGAATGTGCAGACATGATTTGGATTAAATTTTGGATCTTTTCCTGAATTTGCTGTTGACAGATATAGTACATATGCCCTATATACACTTCGGAGGGCAAATAATGTGATAAGTTAGCACCATTGCTCTGTAGAATACGTTGGACGTGCGCTTGTCCCGTGATCCTTATCTTATTAGGAATCGTTATTTGTATACGAAGGAGTAATGCCAAACTCATGTAGGAACATGCATTTCTATCACATTTGTTTCTGTTTTATGGTTCCCAACAATATGCAATAATTCTCTTTGGTTAAAAAAAGCTTCCCCGTCTGATTCAGCCTTTGTAAATTCCAGGAATTGGAATTTCTGTATAGCACTACTATGAATAGGATTTTTGTGCCGCCTGCTTTCGGCGATTTACGTCGAAAATGTGAACATCATAATAATCCCTCACGTCTACATGGCATCTTAGCAGCTTAATCAGAAAATTTCATCAGCGTCCGCATTTACGAAGCCTTATTCCCCTTCCCGGATAATTTAAATTAGTTTGAAATTACGATACCTTGGCTTTTGCGTTCGTGATCTTCATGTACTTGCTATAATTTGTGTTGAGGCAAATAATCCTTCACATGGGCCCTTCCGCTTCTTTTCCGATTTTATTTCATCAATCCCAGCTAATATTTCGTTTTCTTCCCTGACCGCTAGCAGATTACTTAGTCGAGCAGTTTATTAATCTTTTATTCTCTTCTACTTTTAAATTTAAGAATTAAAAAAACACTTTTTCTTTCACAGCTTAGATATCTCGTCCAAACACAAAAACCTTCTTCTTCCTTGTCTTTTTCTGTCACATCCCCCTGTCACACAGAACTTGAGGAAACGCATCTCTCTCGGTCGGGGTGCGTTCCAGTTTTCTGCTATGGACAGCAGCCAGACGGCATACACGCTTCAGAATGTCATGTAGCATATTGCTATATGCAATACGCTACGACCATAACAGAGCAGAGTGGTCTGCGCCACCCCTGGTTCAGACAACGCTGAAAAAAATGGTCGACTGAGCTAGCCGGTCTTAAACATAGGCCTCATCGCTGCGGGCGCTCAATGTGTGTCTCGACCCACGACCCAATGCGTAGTCCTCATCACTCGTGCTATATTACGACGTTGCTCTACTTGACCGATGACGTATCGAGGACACATCCCTGAAGTCTCGTCGGTCTTCGATCAGACCTCGACATCCTTCTCAGTGTGGGAAGCCAAAGTTACATTGACAAGCTGGTTACCCAAAAAATTCAGCCGGTCGATGCCTCTTCGCCCTCCCTCACCGAGATGCTGAGGAAGCCCCGCGATCAGTAACCCAAAGAACTGATCGCTAAGCTTTCCCGGCACAACATCTCCTCTGATCTCCGACCGCGATTGTTCCAGGGTGAGTCTCCAAGGCGTCGTCGAAGTAGTGACATGCTGACAGCCGTATTCAGGAATGGATTCCAACAGGTATATCAGCCACCACGGGGCAATAGGAGGGCTTCGCGATATCCTATAGTTTACCAGTGCAGCTGGCTGGATGCCTTCTTAGGGCTACCAGGAATAAACGTGACAGTCGATAGTTAACGCTTTTAGACTGGATATCACTGCCTGATGTCCTTGGCGTGATAGACTCCTAGCAGTTTCCCCTGCAGATCTTCAAGCTCGTATAGGGAGTTTCCTTTCTTGGCTCGAACCCGACACTTGACAAATTTCCGTCCCAGTTTAGCACTAGTCTGCTGTTGGAAGTTGCTTTGGGCAAAATTCCGTCTAAAGACCTCTTGACCCACTTTGAAATCAACAGGCTTCGCCCTGAGATTATAGGATCGTTCGAACGCATGGTGTAAGTTCTCCTGCACTCTCCCACGGATCAATCTCATTTTGTCTTCAGCATCTACTGTAACCGGCTCACCAAGAGTCCCAAGGCTTCTCAAGATGGAATAGGAGCTGCCATGTTCAATCATTTGTTGACCGAAGAGTGTTCGATAAGGAGAGAAACCAGTAGCTTGATGGAAAGAGCTCCTGATCGAACTAGCTATTTGGCTCAGTTTTTCATTCCATTTCGTATGTTCCTTCCGGATATAGGCCCTAAGCCCTGACAATAGAGACCTGTTTACTCGCTCTGAGGCGTTTGCTTGCGGCGAGTAAACTGCCTTTCTCAAGTGCTTCACCCCATACTTATCCAGTAATCTGGTGAACTGAGTCGAGCAAAACTGGACTCCATTGTCAGAGACTATCGTTTCCGGGACTCCGAACACGTGGAACACTTCCGTCTCAATGAATTGGCACACATTGAGTGTAGATGCTTTTCTCATCGGTTTGAGAATTGGAAATTTTGAAAATTGGTCAAGAACTATTAGAATGCAGACGTTTCCTTTCACTGATCGAGGATATGGACCTAGAAAATCGATATACAGCTTTTGCCATGGTCGTTCTGTCACAGACTGGACTCTCATAGGTGGTCTAAGAATGGTATTGGGGGCTTTAATCTCTTTACACACGTCACAGGCGCCTACGTAGTTTCTGACATCAACTGTCATTCGTGGCCAGTACGAGTGTCTTCTCAGACGTTCCAGTGTTTTCCCTATACCTCCGTGTGAAGCTAGTGGCGGATCATGAGCTCTTGAAATGACGTCGGTGACAAGCCCTCGTGAAATCCAAAGCTTCCAAGCTTCTTCCTCCGGAATCGGTTCGCCTGTTCTCGGAACAGTCCGAATGTAAACGAAGCCATCCCTGACGCAAAGATCTGGTAGTTTGCCAGAAGTCGTGTTAAGTTTATGCCTCAGCTTTTCATATTCCAACGAGTTGGTGGACAGGCTGTCACAATGAATGCGTGACAGCGCATCAGGGATGACATTCAGGCTTCCTTTTCTGTGCTCAATAGTGAAGTCGAAGCCCTGAAGCTTCAAACTCCACCGCGCAAGTCTACCGCTGAGGTCCTTTTGAGACATCAGCCATTTCAAGCTCGCGTGATCCGTCACTATCTTAAACGGCATAAGTTCAATGAAGGGCCGGAACTTCTGTACATTTAAGATTGCAGCTAGGCATTCCTGCTGTGTGACGGTATAATTTCTTTGTGCTGAGTTCAACTTTTTCGAGACGTAGGCTATTGGCTTCTCGTGGCCATCGTCATCTAGTTGAATCAGCACCCCACCAATCGCATCGCACTGGATAACGAACTGCTTGGTGAAGTCTGGACTCACTAACAACGGAGCAGAAGTAAGTTTTTGCTTTAGTAGATCAAGAGACGTCTGGGCTTCAGGTGTCCATTTGAACTGGCTGGGGTTTTTCAAGGTGTCTGTAATGGAGGCAGTTAAGTCAGCATAGTTCGGGATGAACCGTCTATAACTCTATACCATCCCGCCATACCTAGTAGTCGTCGGGCTTGCCGAACAGTTTTAGGTGACGGATAGTCAACTATAGCTGAGATCTTGTCTGGGTCAGTCCTAATTCCTCCATTCCCGACTACAAAACCCAAGTATTTGGTCTCCTTGATACAAAACTAAACTTACTCTTCTCGACATTGATAGTGAGGCCAGCTTTCCTCAAACACTTCGCCACACGGGATAGCAATGTGAGTCTGAAGACAGAATTAATAAATCGTCTAGATAGACGAGAACATTCTCACGAAGATCAAAAGGAATGATTTTATCCATGAGGCGGCACATCGTTTGTGGAGCGTTGCATAGGCCGAATGGCATCACCGTGTACTGAAAGAGAGGATGACCAGGTACTGTAAAAGCGGTCTTCTCTCTGGAATCAGTGTCTAGTGGGATTTGTCAGAATGCGTCTTTCAGGTCCAGGCTCGCTATGTAGTTTGCCGGAGGAAGTCGACTCAGAAGTGCATCTATCTGCGGTAGCGGATAGGCATCCTTCTTCGTAACAGAGTTGACCTTCAATATTCGGCGTATTTAAAATTTGCGACAGTAAAAAATTTTTTTGAAAAATTTACTATAGAAGAGGCAATCCCTGACGTATTTAAAATTTGCGACAGTAAAAAATTATTTTTTGAAAAATTTTCTATAGAAACGCAATCCCTGGCGTAATTATAATTTGCGAGAGTAAAAAATTATTTTTTGACAAATTTACTATAGACAAGGCAATCCCTGGCGTATTTAAAATTTATGACAGTAAAAAATTATTTTTTGACAAATTTGCTATAGAAAAGGCAGTCCCTGGGGTAATTAAAATTTGCGACAGTAAAAAATTGTTTTTTGAAACATTTACTATAGAAAGGGCAATCCCTGGCGTATTTAAAATGTGCGACAGTAAAAAATTATTTTTTGAACAATTTTCTATAGAAAAGGCAATATTCGGCGTATTTAAAATTTGCGACAGTAATAAATTATTTTTGAAAAAATTTACTATAGAAAAGGCAATCCCTGGCGTAACTAAAATTTGCCACAGTAAAAAATTATATTTTGAAAAATTTACTATAGAAAGACAATCCTTGGCGTCAAAACAAAGCCGGACCTTTCCAGGCTTCCTCACCAGAAGAACTGGAGAGCTCCAAGGACTCTGGCTCTCCTCTATCACACCCAGTGATAGCATTCGCTCTAATTCGGCATCCATTAAACTTTGTACTGCCGGCGATATCGGATAAAAGCGTTGTTTTATCGGAGCTGCGTCATTCGTTTCAATCTTGTGAGTGACCAATGTTGTTTTTCCCAGGCCTAAAGAGGCGAAAGAGGAGAAAAGCTGTTTGGTGGCTTCTAAGCGTTGTTGATCAAGACTAGAAAGAATATGGCAGTCGGTGTCAGAGGTAGCTATTACACTTGGATTCACTTCGGCGACTATACCCAGGACATCTGGAGCCAACCCAAATTGACGCCAGAAGTCTATTCCTAGATATAGTGCCTGTGTGAGCCCAGGAACCACGTTTTGGGTCTTATCACGGAAAGTGACGTCCAAGTTCACATGAACATGCACAGTCGTTATGGCACCATTAGCTACCTGGACCTGTGTACGATACCTCTTCCATTCAACCTCTGCTTCTGCAAGCTTCTCCAGAGCTCCCTGGCCCAGAATACTGACAGTGGCACCACTATCAAGTAATCCAGTCTCAGTTCGCCCCAAGTCTTACTTCTGCGTACGGTCGAATGTCTTCTGGCATCAACACGGAAATCTGGGCCAGTTTTTTTCTTCCTAGTCTCAGCTGGTGACAGTATTCCCGCCAACGAACGGTTGATCGTTTCTTTTTTGGTCCAATATCGCGGTCAGGAGACATTATTTCAGCTAACTCCTCCACTGAATAGAAGATTCGTTCTCTTGCTGCTTTATATTTCTGCAGACGCGTATGATACGGCGTCAGCGGATGTAAAACTGGCTCCCGCCCACTCGTCATAACAGAGCTTGGTGCCCGTTTTAAAATAGTAATGGCAGGAGGCCAAACCTCCTGCTCAGTAACTTTGTCAGCTAAGAGTGCTGTCGGTGTTAACGGGATATCGAAAATCAACGACTCTTCCAAAGAAGTGTCTAACAATGTCATGGGCTCTCCAGAAGTGGAAATGGGAGCCTGAAGATCTGCGGAGAAGTCTATCAAGTTCTCCGTCTCTATCAATGAAACGTTCTTACTATCAGGGGTTTTGCTGATATCATCAGAATCACTGAATGATATCAGTGGACAATTCAGGGATTCGTCGTTATTGTCTGCTAATGGAGCGGACCTTCCTCCTTGTTCAAGGCTTGAACTGGAGGGTTCGTTGCAGTTCTTGGTCGCGACGTTGACACTGGTCGGAAAGAGGTGGTGGTATTCCCGACCCGTCTCAAGATTTTCTGTCGACAGTGGCTGCAATCGGGCTTGAAAATGTTTTTGCGTCCGCATCCATAGCAGAACACAAGTTGTCTCTCCTACCGGCAATCTTGATAGAAGTGACCGGACCGGTCACAGTTCCAGCAGATAACATTCTGAGGTGCTGTCAGAGTAGACAGTACGACTTCCTCACTATGTACATGTGTCATGTACTGTTCACCATCAGTCGGCTGGCACTCATCCACTTCGCTGACTCTCGGGCTGCGATAGGTATTCCAGCTGCCCGCCGTCGCGGTTCGCTTCTGCGTCTGCTGTATTTGAGTCACGAGGCTCCGTAGTTGGTGGATGGTGTTTGTGGGATGGAGGCAGACTTTCTGCTGAATGTCTGGAAGCAGATTCGACTTTACGATCTCCAAGAATTCTCCGTCCGCCAAGGGACTTTGCAGTTGATCGCGCAACTGTACCAGGTGTTGATGGTATGTAGCAAATGACTCCCCTGCTTTCTGTTTTCGCAACATCAGCTGTACTTTGACTTTAAGGTCATCTTGCGGTACTCCCCATTCAGCTAATAGAGCTGTTTTTACATACTCCCATGAAGGCGTGGAATTTTGCCTCAGGAGAGACCAGTACCAGTCCATAGCTGGTCCAGAAAGCAGGGTTGTCATATGCCTTACCAGAAGATCGAAATCTCCTTCTAAGGCCGAATAGGTCAATGCTTCCACTCGAAACACAAATTCATCTACAGTGAGCCGTGAGCTATCACCGCTATAAGATATATTCCACCTGCGGATAGGACTGCCAGAACGTCGCTGTCCTACTCCTGCAGGGTTACGAATAGGTGGTGGTTGTGGAGGTGGGACATAATCTGGTCTAGGCTGATTATTAGGGTGACCAAAAGCTGATGCGGTCTATTTGACGACTGCCTACGCGAGTCGTGAAACTCTTGGGATGGTCTTGGGTCACCCATGGACGAAGGTGGTCGTGAAAAATCCATGGGCGGCATTGCTGCTGAGATCTGTTGTCGGACACTAGTTACTAGTTCAATCCGCAAAACATTGAGGCTCTGTTCGAGGCCTTGCATTTGTAGGCGCAAGCCTGCCATCAAAGCATCCGTAGCTACTGAGGTATGTACACTGCCAGAAGGCAGTGGGCTATTTCGTCGTGAGTTAGGATTGGTAAAAGTCCTTGAATGTAGATCTGGCATTCCAGGAGAGAGTGATCGTCGACTAGGTGGTGGAACTGTCAAAGGTGATAACTCTAGTGACGGCATGTGAGGTAATGGATCATGACTGACAGTCTTTACGGGCTTTATCATCTTCGGGACAGCACCAGTATACTCAGTAAAATCATACTGCGTGAGATGAGATCTGCAGAACGGGCAGTTTGAATGCTGTCCAATCCACGTTTTCAGACATGCTTTGTGAAACACATGTCCACAGACCGTCTACACTGGCTTCCTCTGTCCTGACCAATCGCTCTCTAGACAGACGGAGCACGGATCTGGCAACAGCTTCGGTACCCCGGTTGCTCGCGGTGGTGTTCGCGCTGTAGCCATTGTAGAATCCGTCGTAAATCAAGCAAAAGATTTTCAAACCAAGGGTTTGGAATTGATATAAAACAAATCCAAAGAATTTGAAAATTCGGAAGAGATAACAGAGATAACGAAATACTCATTTAAAAATTTGAAGGTTGGGACGATATACTAAAATTAAAAAAAAAATTTCCCAAACGTTCGGAGAAGTTTCAAAAAAATCAGAAAACTCAAAGGTTCGACAAAGTTACCAAAAGTTCAATTAAGCGTTTCGAAAAAAAAAGATTCCAATTAAAATCATACGGTTTCTCCCTCACTTCCAGGAGCTACCTCTCAACATAAAAGTCTTCAGGTCGCTCTCCCTCTTTTCAGGTCAGAAAACTTTGTACGAGCAAGCGACGTGAATGTGTGCATGAAAAATTGTGGAGTTCCCACAGAAATCTGGGAAAAATCGGGTTGGAGAAGCTAGAGACTGAAAATGATACTAGAGATTCTTCAGCTAGGCAGTTAGCAGTATGCCAACTCCTGATTACTGAAGGTCTCCCGCATCACTTCCATCCTCCAACCTCTTTTTCCTTCCCCTTCACCTGATTGTCATGTCTAGTTTACCCCCAACTGGGCAGAGTCATGAATCTGGTCAACTAATTAGCTGGAAGCCAAACAGTCGTCTCGCAGACTCATAACTAGCCAGTTGGCCAACAGAGACATGTCTCCGTGAGAGTTCACACAAAAATTTTTTTGTGAGGCCACCTACCATTTCCATGGCAGAAGGCCAGCGGGAAAGATCATAAAAAAATTCAAAAAAATTCAAAAACTAGACACCTGTTCAGACTCGAGGCTTGACCAAAGTCAAACGTATAGTCGAACTTGAATTCAAAAACTTTCACAAATCTAAAACGTTACGTTACTTTATTTTACTCAATCAACTTCAAAAATTCAAAATCTCAAAGCTTTCAAAAATCTTTACTTTACTTTACGAACTTTAAAAACTTTAACGTTACTCTACAGAAAAATTTCCAAATACCAAACAGTTAGACTCAGGTCCGCATATAACTTCCACTGGATATGAGACTTGAGGTCAGTCAATTAGCAAAGTGCCAAATGACCATCTCACTCTAAGTTCCAGTCCCCAGAAAAATTTACACTTAGACCACCGAAGTCTAACTGAGGTGGCCCCACGTTGGGCGCCATTTTTGTTATGGAACATAACAATGGACGCGCACAACGTATCAAACCTAGAATAATGGACAACCCTTTAACAGAAGGTTCACGTGAAGCCGAGTACTGAAGTTATCCCTTCTCCACTGGATGTGAAAATACCGAGTCAGACAATCAGCTGAAAGCCAAATGTCCATATCTGCAAAGTAATCTCAGTCCCCATTAAAGAGGTCTGACGTACTCAAGGTGTTAAGGCCCCACGTTGGGCGCCATTTTTGTTATGGAACTATAGTGAGTGATTGCTTTGGACGTAAAGTCCAGCCTGTCAGCATGAGCTGACAGATAACTCGACGGACAGCGTTACCTGCAGGGCGGCACGCTAGCTCGCCTCGGCTCATTGGCGGAGAGTGTGGGGAGGTTCCACGAAAAACCTGCCGCTGCCGTCAGCCATTATCAAAAAAAAATTTCGTGCCTATCTAACTAAAAGCCGGCACACATTCGGTCCTGAAGGGACCCTTACGTCATTTACCTGCATACTTTGTGGATGGCGTAGATGTTTTGCCTTCTTTGCCGGCCCCATCCTCCCATCTGACTCTGACGGGCATAATTATTCAGAGTCCCTATTTGACCTGAAAAGAGAAAGCGAGACTAAGCGAGCCTAGACGACCTCCATCCTATGTGAGAGGGCTACGGGATAATGAGAGGAGAAAACAATTAAATTCAGCACATTCTCATGACATTATAAAAACTCATTTTATTCACTTGGACCACTATCCTTAAGTACTGACTTCATACAAAGTTATCCTAAGTCATTATCTTAACTACGGAGCCAATGAGGCCAAAAAATATATACTCTCCTACTTGGATCATACTAATACAACACAACACAAAAGAAATGGAAATTATGGAGAGAAATCCCAGACAAGGCTATCTTTAGTTACCTTAGTATCCATTCAGCGATTATTTCGCACGAAACATTCTCCTCCACGAAGGCCTCCTGGAGAGTGACGATGTTCCTGTAATTATAATAAAAAAACTAATAGGGAATATAAACCAAAGTCTGGCCGGGATTTCCTTTACAGAAATATACATCAATTCATTTGCCTAAGCGACTTTTCTAATAATAGGGTTATTATGGTAATATAAATTTATCCAGAAGTGAAATCAGCAAAACCGATTAACAAAAAAAATCAATAATGGTTTAATAAAATTAGAGCTCAGTATTTGTTCACTTGCTTTTAACTTCATTGAGCTACTAAACCTCTTTTGAAACATCAGAAGAGAAACCGCTGTTGTTACAACAGACCTCGATAAAAATTATTAGTTACGTGTATAGTAATTTCTTAAATTCTATACTGAACGTTCAAAAAATCTACTTAAATTTTTTTTTTAAATCTTAATCCCACACTTCTGGCGTTTCTTTTAATTTTTGTTTCTTTCTTTAAGAAATATAGTAATGCATAAAATACCACGGGGAGTCCAGTGATCCTTTTGATAATGTAAAAAAATCTTAAATGTTACATCCTTTCTTAGATTACACTACTGTCCTAATCTACTTTCTAATTTCATGAGTGTGCAGACATGATTAGGATTAAATTTTGGATCTTTTCCTTAATTTGCTGTTGACAGATATAGTACATATGTCCTATATACACTTCGGAGGACAAATAATGTGATAAGTTAGCACCATTGCTCTGTAGAATACGTTGGACGTGCGCTTGTCCCGTGATCCTTATCTTATTAGGAATCGTTATTTGTATACGAAGGAGTAATGCCAAAATCATGTAGGAACATGCATTGCTATCACATTTGTTTTTTGTTTTATGGTTCCCAACAATATGCAATAATTCTCCTTGGTTAAAAAAAGCTTCCCCGTCTGATTCAGCCTGTGTAAGATCCAGGACTCGATATTTTTGTATAGCACTACCATGAATACGATTTTTGTGCCGCCTGCTTTCGGCGATTTACGTCGAAAATGTGAACATCATAATAATCCCTCACGTCTACATGGCATCTTAGCAGCTTAATCAGAAAATTTCATCAGCGTCCGCATTTGCGAAGCCTTATTCCCCTTCCCGGATAATTTAAAATAGTTTGAAATTACGATACCTTGGCTTTTGTGCTCGTGATCTTCATGTACTTGCTATAATTTGTATTGAGGCCAATTATCCTTCACATGGACCCTTTCGCTTCTTTTCCGCTTTTATTTCATCAATCCCAGCTTATATTTCTTTTTCTTCTCTGACTGCTAGCAGATTACTTAGTCGAGCAGTTTATTAATCTTTTATTATTATATTTATTATAAGAATTAAAAAAACACTTTTTCTTTCACAGCTTAGATATCTCGTCCAAACACAAAAACCTTCTTCTTCCTTTTCTTTTTCTGTCACATCCCCCTGTCACACAGAACTTGAGGAAACGCATTTCTCTCGGTCGGGGTGCGTTCCAGTTTTCTGCTATGGACAGCAGCCAGCCGGCATACACGCTTCAGTATGTCATGTAGCATATTGCTATATGCAATACGCTACGACCATAACATCATTGTCAGAAAATATGCCTTCTTCAGATGTTTCCTTATGGTAATCAGAATCAGAGAGCTTAGTCTTACTTTTTGTTTTTCCTGCACTATTAGATACTGCCTATTCCGACCGTCTTTTTAAAGATTTTGTAAAGCGATCCTTTGCCCGGTTGAAATATGTCTTTATATGGGTTTCTATAAATAAAAACCTTAGCTTGGATGTTGTTTTGGATGCACGAATCTGAAAAATATACATATACGTCAGTGGCTAAGTACTTAAAATGAAGAATTTTTCAATATCTGTAAGGATTTCCACGGTAATCGAGTCCGTAATGCTAATGTTGTTGTTAGCGACTGTCCAGGAGAGGTGCCTAGCAAATTTCTCACTTCCAAAAAGGAAACTAAATGGAGTTGACATGAACCGTGATAGAGCGTAACCACTTTTAAGTTGTGTGGGTACACCAGTGAAATCGAAAACATTTCTAGGCATATAGGGTCGCCCTGCAATTAATGGCGGGATATTTTAAATATTATTTAAGTATATGTATGGTGCAAGACGAAATAAATGAGATATTTGCGTAGTTACAAATATATAGCCATATATATAGCCAACACACATGTTCTCATTGAACAAATTCATTAGGAATTTTGTTTGGGCAGAAAGTGATGGAAAAATAAATATTTATATCATAGTAATCTGGAAAATATAAAAATAAAAGTAAATTGGGCAATTTTCATTTTACCTTATCTTACTACGTCTATGTGTCAGGTTCCAAACAAGAAAAACAAAAGTACGGAAGTACCAAGCTCCCGCTTTGAAATCTGACAGTCAGGGTCCAATATGGTCGAACCTCACGCATACATAAAGTGGCATTTTGGTTACGCTCATGTACACATATTTTATACAGCATCTTTAAATTATTCTCAAATATTTCGAAATTTTTGATTTTTTTACACCCAAAAGTTTTTGAAATAAATAACGGTATTTATGAAATTTGCGTGTAAAAAACATCAATGTTTTGGAAATATTTGAGAATAATTTAAAGATGCTTAATTAAAAAATACAGAGTAATACACTTTTTGACAGCTACTATTCTTAGCTATTTAATAAGCCAACAATAACCAAAATCTATAGTGTGGTTCAAAAGTTATACTCATTTATTCCCATCAGGGTTTGGCGAAATCTTCAACTGGCCACCACTCCTAAAGGAAGGTTTCTAGGGGGGGGGGGGGGGTATGTGGAACAATTTTTTGATCAGCTTACCTCAAGGAATCGCGTGGTATACCGGAAGGTATCTTGATCAGAATCACCCTGTATATGCTCTTCATTGAAATGCTTTTTACAGAGTTATTTTATTTTCCTCAAAAAACCTGTATAAGGTGCAATAAAAAGTTTTATATTTAATACATTTATTAAATAATTTTCTAAACGTTCACATTTCAGAAACTTCTGAGATGCCCAAATATAAAAGATCCTGCAATCTGTCAAAAAGATCCACACTCGAATTTTTAAGCAAAGTCAACACTTGTCAAGCTTTTCCCAAAATTATTATACCCACAATTCTGGCATTTCAACTTCCCAAGAAGTGGAACAGGATGAAGGTGCAGGGGAATGCTATTATCTGTCCGATTTTACTGAAAGCGAAAGCGGCGAAAGACATCGTTAAATTTTTAAAGGCATGGAAATTCAGTCACAATATTACAAACTGCGCGATAAATGATCTTTTTGGTTTTTTTAAGAAATTCTGGGTTTCAACTTTTGCCTAAAGATAGTAGAACACTGTTTAATACTCCAAAAGGTAGAGAAGTAATCAGCGTTCCGCCAGGTCAATATGTGCATATTGGTGTAAAAAACTCATTGGATTCGTTACTTTCAGCTGTTGATTTATTTAAGGTAACACAAATAGTTATTGATTTCAACATTGATGGTGTACTCCTATCGAGATAGTAGTACCAGAGGATTCTGGCTTATTTTAGGAAAGCTGTACAATATTTCCAATGGAACAGTTTTTGTCATAGGAGTGTACTATGGCTTCAAAAAACCTGGAGAATTTTCTTCCTATTTACGTCCATTTATCGATGAGCTAAAAGAATTGATGTAAAATGGATACATGTGTAAAGATAAATTTACACATATTAAAGTGCGGGCTTTCATATGTGACGCACCCGCTCGAGCTGCTGTAACTGGAACCAAAGGACATAATGCATATTTTGGCTGTTATAAATGCCAGCAAGAAGGTTCTTTTGTAAATAATCGAATGACTTATCCAGAAACACATTTCACTCTAAGAACTGACGACTCCTTTCGATCAAAAAGAGACGAAAATTTTCATAAAACATGCACTCCATTAGAAGAATTACATATCGATATGATTGCACAGTTTCCAGTTTGCCTAGGTGTAGTTAAAAAAACTCCTTATGATTTGGAAATCTGGTAAAGCGCCATATTTCTTATCAAGTCCACAAATCAATGAAATTTCTGCTAGAATGGAAAAAGTCGCACAAACACAGCCAGATGAATTTCAAAGAAAAGTAAGAACCTTCTCCGACTTGGGTTACTTTAAGGGGACTGAGTCATGCAAGTATTGTGCAATGAAACTATTTTTGTTAGTAACAAAACATTCGCCAAAGCTGTTTTGAAAAAATTTATTGAAGATGGAATTGAAATATATGGAGAAGACTTTGTAATATATAATGTACATTGCTTAATACATATGGTTGATGACGCTGCGAAATATGGAGCTCTAGACACTTATAGCGCTTTTCCATTTGAGAGTTATATGTACAAAATTAAAAAATTATTAAAGTAAAATAATTCACCTTTGGCAGAAGTTTGTAACAGAATTGTGGAAATGAATGAAAGTAATTTTTCAAATAATTACGAAAGAAAGAAAAGCTTCCCACTTTTGAAAAAGAAACGAAAAGTAGTTAAAAATGAAAAAGAAAGCATCATTTTTAAAGAAATTATTTTTGAAAACTTCAAAATAAATTATACCTTAAATAATCAATGGCTTTGCACTACAGATAATGAAATTGTGAAATTTTCCTATGCGAAAAAGGCCTCTGAGGGTATACAAATAATTGGAAATAAAATAACGCAAAACGAAAATCTTTATTCTGTGCCAATCGCTTCCAGTAAACTTGGCATATATAAATGTTGCAACTTAGCAGTAGAGGAAAACCGCTGGTCAATTGATCGTATATCCAATAAACTTTTCGTAATGCAATCTTCTGAAAATTGTTTCATATGTTTTCCCCTAATACACTCACATACTTTGTGAGTCATCTTATATTAAAACTAAAACTATAAAATTTATATTTACCTTTACAGCTAGATTTGGCATTAATTAAAAATGTTTGTGGTCGTTGAGACTATCGAAAACGGAGAAGTTCACGTCCAGGCTGTACCCACATCTTTTTTTAAGCTAGTTGAAGGAAAGTCAACTTTATTTTGGCCTAGTAAGACCAGCAAAATTAATATAAAAAAAGCGATAAAGGAGCAATACACTCCAAATAGTACCGACTGATATGAAGTTAAAAACTTCAAAATAGTATCCAAAGAAGAATTTAGTATGTTTTTGTCTTTAAATTCTAGTTGATATAACTTCTCAAGATTTCTTGTCTTTTTAACAGAATCATATGAGCAAGCGTTAATAAAGGAGATAAAGTTGTCACACTTTTCGAATACTGACGTGGAATTGGAGTACGAGAAAAGAAGGCAATTTAAAAGAAAACATCCACTCTCATAACACTCTGATAACAAACTGGACTTTAGCAAGTTATTTACTGAACCGTTTTCGGATACATCAGCGCCAATAAATATGTCTCCAAGCTCATATAAGGATATTCCATCAACTCCAGGGAAAAATAGTAAACTTACACCACCACCAACACCGTCAAAACCATGTGTTCACGTTTCACCAAACGTCAACCTAAAAACACATAATATAACTGACGACAAAGACGACAAACCAAATTCCCCAAATACTGATGTTGATCTTGGATTAAACTCATCAGTTCAAAGTGAAATACCGAAGCGAGTACCGAAGGCAAAAATTAAGAATGGGAGATTAAAAGTTTAATAATCTATTTTTATTGTTAAGAAAAAAAATAAAAAACACCAACTTTAACTATTAATTAACTCTTTATTGAAATCAATTTAGGAAAAGATTTAGAAATTACATTGGCGACTTATATACGAGGAACGAATTTAAAGAGCGCGACGATTTACTTCGGATCCCAAACTTCAGACTAACTGTGAATATGTTTTCCCATTTTGCAATTACTCATTTGTGCACCTTTTACTTTAATAAAATTGCTGACTTCGCGTCTGCCGCGCAGAAAAAGGTGAATTTAATATTATACCTTCGTTCTCACGGGACCGGAAATTATTTTTGTCAAATCTGAACATGAATGAACTTGAACGAAAATGTAAATTGGATTTTGTTGATTTGGCAAAAATATAATGGAAAAATGCACAGTTAATTTAATATAGATTTTATATTACGTTTTTTATGGTATAACACCCCCACCGTTAGGCTCCGACGAAGCATTTATTACGATTTTTCCTTTATTTTTAGGTAATATGATTGTGATGCCAAAAACTATAACTAAAATGACTATTACAATAATGATATTTATAGGTATGTTTAATAAACGGTTTACATATTTTTCGTCTATTATTTCGTTAATTTTCCTTCTATTATTGTTAATATTATTTATATGGATTTCTTCAAGGCTGATTAAACTTATAGTTTTGTTTTCTGTTATTTTTGTAACAAAATGTGGTAAGATAATATTATCCTTTATCCTAGTATAAAAATTATCATATGATACTTAGGTTATTGCCGTAAATATTTAATTTCAAATTATTACAATTCTGGTATATATTCATTCGTGCAATATTTTTCGTTAAAATTATTCCTGGAGTAATTTCTTTTATTTCTTCTTTTGAAAAGATTTGCATAGGGCAATAGGCTTCGTTAAAATTAATGATATTATGGATACATTTATCCTTTATTTTAATTAAATTTTTCTCTAAGTTGTCCTTTATTTTTATACTATAAACAGTGTTATTTCGGTCTACTAAAACTGTATATTCATCCAAATATATGGATTTATTCTTATCGTTACGGATTGGCTCTATAAGGACTTTTGACAACGGGTTTTCGCTGTACTCTGGGATTAGCATAATAACAATAATTTGTTCTTTGTGGAATGCAATTACGATTTTAATATCTTTGAAGTTCTCTAGGTCTGGAATCAAATTCAACTCTATTTCCGTAAGAATGTTTCTGGAAAGTAAGCCTAATTTACTGGTCAGCATGATTGTTTCGATGTCGTCTATGTGGTTTTTCAGTAAAGTAATGTCATAATTAATTTGGTATACCTGCTGCATGTATTGTACTTCGTCCTTTTTAGTATTTTTAGTATTCTGTTCTCGTTTTGTTCACTAAAGTCGTTTAGATATTTTGATATGGTATTTTGTTGAGTCTTAATCTGTTTCGTTAGGTTTCTTATCTGGTCTGAAATTTCGTTGTTTCCTATAATTTGTTTGTTACTTTCGTCTATCAAGTTTGCGTTATTTTTTGATAACGCGTCTAGTTTGCTTTTAATTTCCTGTTCGTCTTTGTAATCCATTGTACCAGTTATGTATTTTAGTCCTGTTCCCAGTATGTTAATTAGTCCTCTAGTTTGTCTAGTATGTGGTTTTAAATTCTTAATTTTTCTGTCTAATAAGTTAAAGTTATGAGTGAGCGTGCTGTACATGGGTTCTATGAGGTTGGCTTTGTCTTTGATTGTTATAATATTATCGCGAATCAAATCTCTGGTATTCCGTTATATTTATAATATGTAGGACCTTTTTGAACCTTGTGATAATTTTCTCATCTTCTAACTTAATCGTAACGTACCCATTGTTGCTATTAAGATTTTGGACCTCAATTGTTTGAGAAAGTGTTGGAGAGAGAATTATTAGAGCAGTGAGGATTATTGTCTGTATCATTTTAACCTGAAACAAAAGTCGGTTTTATAGGTTTATTTTTTCCTTTACATTTTTTTGATTGAATTGTAGGTGAATTATTATCTTGGAATTTTTTCTTCCTTTTTACGTGCGATACATAATATTTGAGCCCTGTTCCTTTATCTATTACATGATCTTCGTCTTTTTTCTCTATATATACCTTTCTAAATTTGGCATGATTTTTCCCATCTCTTATATCATTAATGAAATTTGGGCCTGAATCTACCTGTACTTCTTCCCTATCGCGATTTAATTTATTAATGACTTTTTCTTTAATTTTCGAGATTCTCTCGCGGATATCATTATATTTGTCATCCCTTATCTTCTGTACTGTACTGTATTAAAATCTATCGGTTTTTTATTCGTAGTGGAATGAATTGTATTATTATAAAAGGATGATTTAGTATAAATTGACTTCCTGGATTTATTAAAGATTTTCAAATTTTTAATTCTCAGAGAACCGGAATTACTTTTAAAAACTGCGATTTGGGTTTTGAATACGTTTAACGGGGATTTACTAAGCGGGATTTCATTAGTATCCATTTCTTGTCCAAGATTTAACTCTATACGTGATAAGGCGTCTGCGTTACTGTTTTGAGTGCCTTTCTTGTATTTAATGTCGTAGTCATATTCCGATAACTTCAATCGCCAACTTACTAATTTTGAATTTGGCTCTTTATGGAAAATAGCCATTGTAAAGGCTTGTGGTCCGTTTCGATCAGAAACTTTCTTCCGAAAATGTAAGGGCGAAAGTATTTCGTTGCCCATAACACAGCTAGCAATTCCTTTTCGATAATACTGTAGTTTTGTTCGTGATCATTCAGAGACGACTAGCATAGCATATTGGATGCCCGTCTTGTGAGAGTACGGCGCCTAATGCGTACTGACTCGCATCTGTTGTTAATGTATATAATTTGCTGAAATCCGGATATTTTAATGGTTCCGAAATAAGTAGTCTTTTGAGAATTTCGAAACTATTTATGTATTCTGGATTATTTATATTAATCTTTTGATTCTTTTTCAAGTACTTAGTAGTGGGCTTGGCAATTTTTGAATAATCCTGGATGAACTTTCTGTAGTATCCAGTGAGTCCAAGAAATTGCTTAATCTGTTTTGGAGTTTTTGGGATTGGGAAGTTCTTGACACATTCGATTTTCTTCGGATTAGGTTTTATGTCTTCAAGTGTAATGATGTGTCCTAAAAATTCGGTTTCTCTTTTCAGAAATTCCGATTTATCTAGCTGTACCTTCAAATTTACGTCTTCAAGTCTTTCGAAGATTTTAGTTAAGGAGTTTAGATGTTCTTCTAAAGAAGTGGAGTAAATAATGATGTCGTCTAAGTAGACCAGACAGATTTTATTTATATAATCTTTCAGAACCTTATTCATAAGGCGCTGGAAAGTGGCAGGCGCTGTTTTAAAACCAAAAGGCATACGGAGAAATTCATAATGTCCATTTTCCACGCTAAACGCTGTTTTGTGTATATCGTTCTCATCAATTTCAATTTGATGGAACCCCTTTGCAAGGTCCAGCGTTATAAAATACTTATATATACTTATACATTATAAATACCCTCGTGTACTATTATATTGCCATCTGAGGACTTCTGCTCCTTCTGATAAGCTAGGCCTTCCCTTTGTTGTACGGGAATAGTTAACTCGAAATTGACTATCAGAACCAGTTTAACACAAGCTCGCTGCATGGACACGTTTAATAAACAAACGTCTCAACAATACATACGTTTCATCATTTAGTCGGTGTTAGTACTAGTATGTTACACTAAACATAGACCGAACACCGGATAAAATGACATGCAACATAGAACAAGACAATTTAAAAAAGTTAATTAAATCAAAATTAAATAATAAATAGGCGTTTTTTTAAAACATGCTTAGGGACGTCAACAACAAAATTCTCAGCCATATTATTGACAGTAATACACATGCGTTAATAGGTTCATACATGCTAAAGTTAGACCTTGAGGAGTTAACATGCAACAGAGGTAGCCTTCTCAAATTGTGGCTACTATCACGGAAAGAGATTTTGTTACGTAACAGTAGAGAATCAATATTCGCGTTTAAGAGTTGATGCACAAATGTTACATCAGCAACCAAGCGACGTTTCTCAAGCGAATGCATATTCAAAAGCTTCAAGCGATCCTCTTAGGGTGGAAGAATTAAAGAATTACTCCAGGGTAGATGCCTGAGAGCAAATCGTAGGAAGTTCCGCTGAACAGACTCGATACGGTCGATGTGTGTACCGTAAAATGGAGACCAGACCTGGCTAGCATACTCAAGAAGTGGTCTCACAAAGTAAGTGTACAATCGCAATGTTATTGTAGGATTTGAAAACTCTCGGGACCAACGTTTTATAAAGCCCAGCATAGAACTACTCTTTGAAATCATGTAGTTTATATGGGAGATAAAATTCAATCTGTGGTCACATTTGACACCCAAGTCACAGACAGAGTCCACGCGGCGAACCGAGGAATCCGAGAACTCATAATCATAAGTGTTTAGTTTCTGATTCCCGTGGAAAGTCATAACCTCATATTTGTTGATATTGAGTACCAAATTATTGCTCTTGCACCAATTGTAAAATTTTTGAAGGTCACCCTGTACCTGTTCACAATCGTTAACAGATTTAATCTGAGCGAAAGGCTTAATATCGTCAGCATAAATCAAGACCTTACAGTACCTCACAACAGAGACAATGTCGTCAATAGACGAGAGTAAAGAGCAACGGGCCCAAGTGACTCCCTTGTGGTACGCCAGACGAAGCCTTCAATACTCTAGAGATGGAATGACGGAATAAGATTTGGTATGTTCTGTTATCTAAATAAGACTCCGTCCATTTTAGAAATATTGGGGGAAACCCATATTTTTCCATTTTAAACAGTATCACGGAGTGAGATAACTTGTCGAACGCCTTACTAAAGTCTGTATAAATGCAATCTGTCTGATAGCCTTTTGCAAGCCCGCAAATGGTATCCGAGACAAATTCCAACAAATTAGTGGTTGTAGACCTGCCCGAAATAAACCCATGCTGGTTTGAAGAGAGCAAATTCTTATAGGAAGATGATAGTTGAGAGTAAATGATAGATTCGAATAATTTGGGCATGCAAGATAATTTTGCAATAGGTCTATAGTTAGAAATTTCATTTTTACTACCTTTTTTGTGGATAGGTATGATAAAGGAGTTTTTCCATAGCTGCGGGAAACAACCACTATCGAGCGATTTCTGGAAGATAATTCTCAGCGGAGCTACCAGGGCGAGGCAGCATGACTTAAAAAAGGCTGGAGGGATCCCATCAGGACGAGTTGTGAAGTCATTTGGAAGCCCATTAATATGATCCAGTATATCTTCTTCTGAAATTGAAGGGATAGTGAATGAAACGTTATGGGAATCATTCATATGACTGAAGTTGCCATTTTGAGGTTGAAAATTTGATGAGGCAAAGGCATTGTCAAAAAATGAAGCAAAAATATCGCAAATTTCAGACGAATCATCGATAGCAGAATCCTTGTACCTCATGATATTGGGGTAGTTGTCCGTTTTTTTCTTCATATTAATAAACTTAAAAAACATCCGTGGGTCACTAAATAATTTCGTACGCATTCTTTGAACATACTCATCATAAAGTGCAGAAAAAAGTTCTCTGAACTTATTATAGGATGTGAGGAAGTTGCTGTGACTTATAATGTCCTTGTCCCTCATATAACTTTTCCATAGTTTATTCATCCTATTTTTAAGACGTTTAAGTTCTTTATTGAACCATGGCGGTGATGTTTTATTCAACCGCTGACGCTCGCGGGGAATACAAGAAGAAAATAAATCGAAAAGAATTATGTAAAACTTAGAAACGTCTTCATCAACACTATTGCAAGACAGAAATGTGTGGAAATCAATAGAGGTAAGTCTACTGGAAAGTTCTGAAAAGTCAGCCTTTCTAAAATTGAAAAAGTATTGCACTTCGTCACAATATGTGAGGTTTTCGGTTACATAGCAATGTGTAATTTGAAGAGGGTGGTGGTATTTGTCAAGAGTAGACATTATAACTGGGCTAGGTTCAACTAATAAGTTACCCGCGTCAGTAGAAAATACCAGGTCTAACTGCCTACCCATGTCATTCTTAACATTACTGATTTGGCTGAGACCAAGAGATGAAATAGTGTCAAGGAAAAGTGATTCCCTTGTTGTCAAGTTATTAAGTGGAAGATAGTCATCGTCATCATCATTAAGTACCCATTGTATATTGGGTAGGTTAAAAACACCAATAAGTAGTAATTCGTCAAGAGGTTCCATCTTACCATGGATAAAATTAGATGTTAAAATGAGTAGGTCATAAATATTCTGACCTTTGTCGTCGACGATATTTATGGAGTCTGGAGGAATATAGCAACAAAGTATGTATAAGTCATATTTTAAGAGAGACATCTTAAGAACTATAAGTTCAATGTCGAGAGTGTTGGAGAAACTGGGGAGCTCAACTTGGCTGCAATTTAAGTGGTTTTTACAGGCGAGGAGTACGCCACCGCCACGAGCTTCAGAACCAGTACCTATACCTATCTCTTCTAAAAATTTGATAAGAATTGTCAAAGATTTCAACATCGCGAAAACCATAATGCAGCCAAGTTTCTGTGAAAGCAACTATATCAAAACAATTTGCAACAGAGGACTTAAAGATTTCTGCAGTTTTTGTCCGAATCCCCCTTACGCTTTAATAGTAAAGGGAAAGCGATTTGAGTTTTTTAAGATATCGCTGCTAATTTTAGCTGTACTTCTATGTTGGTGTCCAGAAGGTACGAACAATTTAGTAAAAGCGCCAGAGGGCCAAAAAGTGGGATCCAATAACTTATCCTGCTCATCCGCGGACACAGTTAGAACAAAAGATGCAACAGGTTTAGAGGATTTACTAATTTTTCGACAAGAAATACCATCTGTTGCAATATTCTTGGACTTCAAATACTTCAATATGTCCTCGCACATCGTTTCTGGAGAGAAACGGGTGACAAAAACATTCGAAGGTTTTGGTACCGTTCTCAAAGAGGCATTTCTCTGCCATTTCTCTCCAACTCGTAGTTGAAACTTTCTTGTTTGAGTGAGAAGTACAATTTTGTCTCTTTACCTTTAGTAATTAGAGTCTGATTTTCGAAATCCATTTTAGATTTTAGTGGGATCAAAATATTATTTCCGATTAAACCGTCGTAATTTTTATGAAAAGGAAATACATATAATTCTACTTTATTCTTTGAATCACCTAATTCTTTGAACAAGGGGATAACTGCCCTCTGCGTTATTTTAACTTCTTGAGTTATTGTTGTAATAAAAATATTTTCCTTAACGGTCTCTAATAAGTTCGGGCTACAGAGTCCAGGGTTTATAATTGAATGTGTAGCGCCGGAATCTATAATAAATTTTAGAGGTCTTACGTTATAGTAATATGTCCATTGCTGTTTCTAGGGTTTCTGGATCTCTACAATACAGAATTGATCGCATTGGTTCGGGGAGTTTATTTTTGAATATCGTCAAGGCGAAGTCTTATTATTGGTAATGGTTTGTTCTACGATCTTTAAGTCGTCACCTCCTGCTAGGGTGAGCTTTGTTTTTACATTGAGCCTTCTCAATGCAACTTTTATTTCGCTATAAAAATCAACACAGTTTGTTCTGAAAGAGATACTTCTCAGTTGGTCAAATAATTCTTCTAGACTAGAGCGGTCACCGAAATTATTTGTTAAATTTTTTTTTATCTCTAACCAGGATCTTACATGATTATTAATTTCTATAATTTCTCTTGCTCTGCCTTTTAGTTTAGATTTTATAACGTCAGAAAGAATAGTTTGGCTAAGCGTATCGTAGCGTAGTAACTGTGGGTGAATTTTGTCGATAAGATTCGTGAAATTTTGGAGATCTTTATAATCACCGAAGAATTTAAGGGGATCTATATTTAAAGTCAAAGTTGTCGTCATAGTTACTTCAGAGATATTAAAATCTTTTGCACTTTCACTTTTTGGAGTAATAACAAAATAAGGATTGATTGTATTTTTTCCCTCTTTTAATTCTAGATTTTCTGTTATTTTAAAATTTTCCACTGGGTTCAAATTTTCTGTTACATCAAAATTTATTGGAATATCAGAACCTTCTATAGCTGAATTTCTTAATTGAATACTACTTATTAATCCTGTTAGTTTATCTATATCTTCTGAATTAGTAGATGGAACTTCATTCATATTAACATACGTTAAGATAACACTTTGATTGTTGGCTTCTTTGCATTAAACAAAATTCTGCAGGTTACGTCGAAATTGTTCCAATTATGCAATTATGTACCGTCTCAAGTTTCGGTTTAGATATCCTATAGATGTTGTCTTCCTTTCTTATTCTTGTGCTGAATTTCTTCTCTACTTAGGCCACTTGTAATTTAATTGATTGGTCGATATGTAAATGTAGTTTTATTTATATTTGTTAACTTATTTATTCGCTTATTCCTTGAATATTCACTTTAAGTTTACCATAAATTTCGTTGTTATTACTCAGGTGATTTGTTAATTTATTGCTTGTATTTATATGATAAAACTTTATTAAAACCAATCAGTACTTTTACTTGACTGTAGAAATTATGTGATCATAGTTTTTTTTATGCATCACCCTTTTTTTTATTGTATTAAATTGATAATTTTGAGCTAGATCTATATCTCATTAGGAAACTAGATTTACACACCACATCACATTTGCTGATTTAAATTTTTAAACATCACTTCTGATGAAATTTAATAGATTTGATGCAATTAATTTATACGTATTTAGTTGATTTCAGAAATATTATACATCACATCTAGGAAGTGTGTTTGAACATCACTTTAAAGATATATATCACTTCTGTTGATATATGGAATCTTTATTACAGATTTTCTATATCACTTCTACTGATATTTCAAACCGTTATTGGAAATTTATTATATCACCTCTGCTGATATTTTGCATTGAAAGATTTACTATATCACTTCTACTGATATTAGAAATTTCCTATATCACTTTATATCACTTCTGCTGATGTATGTACGTAGCTTAATTAGATGTGCCATTAAATGTTAAAACATAAGTGGATTGCACTTGACACATCCCACCGACTGCGCCAGTTTAATAATCTATTTTTATTGTTAAGAAAAAAAATAAAAAACACCAACTTTAACTATTAATTAACTCTTTATTGAAATCAATTTAGGAAAAGATTTAGAAATTACATTGGCGACTTATATACGAGGAACGAATTTAAAGAGCGCGACGATTTACTTCGGATCCCAAACTTCAGACTAACTGTGAATATGTTTTCCCATTTTGCAATTACTCATTTGTGCACCTTTTACTTTAATAAAATTGCTGACTTCGCGTCTGCCGCGCAGGAAAAGGTGAATTTAATATTATACCTTCGTTCTCACGGGAACGGAAATTATTTTTGTCAAATCTGATCATGAATGAACTTGAACGAAAATGTAAATTGGATTTTGTTGATTTGGCAAAAATATAATGGAAAAATGCACAGTTAATTTAATATAGATTTTATATTACGTTTTTCATGGTATGATCTTTAACAATTAAAATCGACACTAAAAGCAATTGAAGGTGCACTAGGGGCTGTTAATGATAGTCTAAAGAGCAATAAAAAGAAAATAAAAAGTCTCCAAGAAAATATGTATCAAGTCCAATCCTCAGTTGAGCGTTTAGGAAATACATTAAAAAATGCGCTGAGCGACATTACATCACAAAATAAGGTTATATTAGACTTTACTGTACAAAGCAGGTCAGCAAGCTACGAAAAGGAAAGCAATAATAATATTACAATGGAAAAGGACTTCAACTGGCCAAAGTGGCCTATATCGTCTGTTGAAGATTTGCTTTTATTGGACTGCAATTTAAAAGATAACCATTACCTTGATCAAATTGTAAACAATTTCGAAATAAGACTTGACTTTTTATCAACTAAACATACTAATTTTTCAGGCGATTCAATTATCAAAAGTGCGGGGCTTAATTAACTCATCAAATATCCGGAAATCGATGAAACGGATCATCGAATATACATATTATTAGTTATATGGTCAGGAAAGGCGAGCATTGAAGAAAAAGGTACGTAAAATAATTGTTTCTTCATTGCAGTTTATTGTTGATTTTTAAGTGTATAATACCTAAAAGTTTATATTTGCTTTTATTTTACTTACAGAAAAGTCGAAATTAGAGTTTGTCATTGGACGGCATATTGCGGCTACTAAGCAGCATATTTAAAAACGGAGAATATTGCGCTGTAGAGGGGGAGGTAAAAAACTTCTTTAAAAGGTTTCCCCAAAATTTTAAGAGGAAGGCTGCACTTATACTTTAAGAGGAAGGTTTACTAATATAAGGTCTAACATGTAATATATTTTATAAAGAAATGACATGTAAAATATTTTATTTATTTCACTATATTAATTAACTTTTATAATAATTAAATATGATCCTCACTATTCTCGAAGTACAGAGTGTTTATTTATCTATTACTTACTTTATATTACTTTATATTTTTCTTACTTACTATCTAATCAAAGTAGCCTATTGTAACGGCTATAATCTCTCTATTAGGAAAAAATATCTATTTTTTTTTCTTGGGGGTTAATCATTCATTTTTTCTCAGTCTCATTTTAATCCAGACTTTGATTAAACGACAAATTTGTTTTCTTAATGTAAAGAAAGAAGAGGGGAACTAATTTCGTTTTCGCATCGAAAGTTCAAGCGGAAATTAAATTTAAAACTCAACAAAAAAAAACAAAAAGAAATGTATTTTTCTGTCCCTCAGAAATCACGCATTAATTGGGCTTTGTTAAGAAAAACTGCGCTTAACAAAGTGCAATTCGAGAGGCACTTCCGATCACCCAATAAAAGGTGCTGATCGATACAGTGCAATGCACTTTAGAACATTTACCTCGCATCGCTTCTTTGGGGAATCAAGACATGCGACGATCGAGATCCTCACATTGTAAAGTGAGTCGTTAGAAGTAAGAACTTCTCCGGGAACAACTCAAGCCTCTGAATTTGGGGTTTTTTTGTTTTTTAACTGTCGCTTATCTAAACCTGGCACGCGGCTAGCATTTTATCATCAAAGTTAAAATAGTGAAGTGAATGTACTAAAATCGCACGAAGTACCACAATAAATTCGGTTGTGGTTTTGAATAAATACCGGAATTCGGGCTTTGTGCGTGTGTGTAAAAGTTTACAAGATTTCCACTACTAGTAGACGACACGGGAAGTTCATCAAAATCAATTTGTTTTGTGGTTGCACCCAACTATCACCAAGCGTGATATAAGCCCCCTTTCTGAGCTATAAGGTGAGGTGAAATTACTTTTCTGTCGAGAGTGTAATTCCTCAGTGAAGTTTTTTTTACTATATACATATACCAGGTGACAGAGTCTGGACCGGTACTGTGGGAATCCAAGAAAGCAAAATCGGCAGTGAAGTGCGCCGGAACTTACCTGAGACCAGATTTCGCACCCACCTACCTGAGCATTCAAGCTTTCTCAGATTTATTTCTCTCCACGGATCAACCGATCTGCTAATCACCGTCGCGGGAAGATAGGGGATCAGTTAGGGAACGAGAAGGAAAAGAAGAGGGAAGGGAAGGGCAACAACAGCAACCCGAATATTCCCTTTGTTTTTTTATTTTATTGTTTTTTTTAGCAATATTCACCAGGTCGCTGAAGCGCTTCATCGCCGGGGGATTGTTATGTAAGTACGCACTTATCATTTGTGTAATAAGAGAATAGTCGGGTGTTTTTTTTGTTTTTCTCTTTTCTTATCTTCGCCGAGCATATATAGGCTATAGCAGTGAAATTTTCATTCTGAGTTTTTTTTTGTGCTTTATTTATGATGTGTAACATACATATATAGGTACTGTCATATAGCGTAATGTTTTCAGTTTTAGGTTGATTTGTCATTGAATATTCGTGTATGGAGTTAATAGTGTAATGCAAAGTTTCTTTTTTATTTTATTTTTTTCCTGAATTTAGTCTATATGAGAGCATAATTTTTTTTATGGGTTTATTTTATAATAGTGCAAAGATTTTTTTCTTCTGTTTTTATTAGCGTAAGTGGTTTTCTTCTTTCCTAAATTGTTCTTTTTTTTTTCCTCAATTTCTTTGATATATAGATATGTAACCCGAACAGCAGAAAATTTTTAATATCTAGATATATATGTACCTACAATTTTTTTTGTAAATAAAATAACATGGGAATAGGCTAAATAATAGTTTTCGTTTGGTGCTGGGTCCAGTTGGGGTTTTGGGAAGATCGAGATGCCAGGAGGCGGAAGTAGCTGGCAATCTCTCCTTGAGTTTGGTGAGTGGGGCAGTGGGATGAGTTTCGAGTAATAGGGAGGGTCCTATCATTCAGAGTGGGGTCCGTATTCCTATATTTCAGTTTTTTTTCTCCATCTTGTTTCTTCCTATTTTAATCATTCTTCTAGAGCGGTACAGTAAACGGTGGTTGAACAGCGAGCAAGAACTTACCCCAGCCCTGAGCTTGAGCCGGCAAGAAGCCTGTACCGTGCTCGCCTAAAGATCAACCTCCATTGTCCCTCAACAACCTTAAAAGGGACATAAAGTAGCTATGACCAGTCATCTGCCTCGCTGAGTTGAGTGGTCGAGAAGCGGCCACGCTGAGAGGTATATATGACTGGCCGGAAGGTTACAAATATGGCGCCCAATCCACAAGCATAATTTTCTACAGTTTACAAACGAATGGGTTTTTTTTTTGTTGCTGTTTACTTTTACGAGTTAAAATATCAACTGAATATAGTTGCGCTATATTCACAGCGTCAATATATTAGGTTGTTCGTTTAGAGATTAACTCTGGTTTCTTTAACACTTTTGCATTCTTAAGTGCTCGTGACAATGCTTTCGCTAAATGGTTAGGATATTCCTCACTGTAGGTTTCGCCCTTATGTTCGATCGGCATTAGCGACTCTTAGTGATTTTGTAAAATCCTCCTTAGAGAAGGCTATTCGTATTTTGCAGGTATTACACCTTTTTTTTATTTTTATTGTTGACAACATTTCCGTCAAGTAGTTGATATGTGGCCTTTGAAGGTTTCCCTGCTTGATGTTTGATATGTGTTGTCATTTGTTAAATAATTATTTCTGGAAAAATTATCCAAACGCATACTCCGCCAGGCGGGCTGTTAGATTGAGCAGATTAGTATTCTCTATTAGCCCCGCTGGTGGAAATGATGTCGATTACGGCACTTCTCATTTACATAGGAAAAAACTTGGATCACTCACCACTGACTCATCAAACCATTAAAACCTGAACTAAATGAACCGTGTCACCAAACGAAGAAATATTAACCACAATTCAATTCAGGAAATCTACTTTTTTTATTATTATCGAATTTTCTTTATACATATATATATATATAAATATATATAAATATACCAGTACACGTTTTGTTGGAAGCTGAAGAGCCAGGACATCTATTTTATTGGCCCAGAATCTGCTGTCATAAGTCTATTATTTTACAATATACTGGTACGTTTTTATCTCTAATTAACTGTACTTATTTTCGCATTTCTATTGAACTTTAATTTTTCCTCTAAATTATTTGTTGGTTTTGATTTGTTTAATAGTACTATTTTTTTTTTCGTTGCCTTTCGTTCAACGTACTAATATAGTTCTTTTCCTACCCGTAGTTAAGCCGAAGCTCACTCTGCTGGCGATCTAAGCATTATATTCCTTTATTTTTTGTTTCTCTTTCTTGTGTTTTTTATAGGTATATCTTTAGTCTTTATTGGTTATTCGGTATAGTTATAGTGTCATCGTTCCTGTATGGTAACAAGATTAGACAATCTTTATACAGTCGAAAACAACGAATACCGTATTGCATTTTATCTTACTTCTACTGATTTTATTTTAGTATACGCATACATATATATATAATTTTTTTTCCTTCTCCATTATCTTCAATTACATTCCTTGATAACCTAAATATCTTTGTTCACCTCATATTTTAATATATATTTATATCCATAACTCGTTTACCTTTCGAATTTACTAATAATGGATCCCAAATTCCTATTAGAGGACGAACGCAATGTTGAGTATAAGGTCAGGGGCCTAGATATAACCGATCCCGAAGCCTCTACCAAACTTAGAGAATTATTAGATTTAGAGCCATCGTTTCCTGGTCGAGCACCAACGGTTATGCACGATCCTTCCGAGGCGGGAAGTGAGCTTGAGATTTGTAAAGAAAAGCTCGCCTTGCTAACTCAGCTAATTAAAGAGAATAAAGTCCAAACTCATGACGATTATCAACGCGTAAGATGTCGATTGAGTCACCTAAGTGGGCGAGCTATACGCTTAGCTGGTTCATCAACAGATCATTCACAAGAGGCCACTGAACAAGTATCGGCCCTATCCGAGCTTATTAAGGAATTCATGCAAATTAAGATTCCTCCTCGTGGGGATGCCTCTGAGAACCAAAAGCCCCAAGCCCTTGCAGGAGCAACTAGTACTCCAGCACCAACTAACTTTGAGACAAATGTCGAAGGAGCTGAGGCTGCGAATGTTGGAACAGGTGCAGTCCGTCGACGAATTCAGTTTCCTAGAAGTGTGACACTTCCATCTCTGTCGATAATCGGGAATACAACTGGGGATCTAGGAAGGTCTCCTAATCAGTTTTTGAGCACAACTACGAATCCTCTAAATTACACAACCCTGACGCCTCGCATGGGCAATCAGAGTGAACCCTTATCAACAACTCCCTTCCCTACTGAACAACATCGCGGTAGCAACCCTAGCGGGAATCAATCCAATGCCCACTTTCAGTACAGCGGTCGCCCAGAAACTTCAAGCTCTCCTCATTGGCAGCCAAGGCTACCAAAATGGAAGATATCTTTTAACGGGTCCCCAGAGGGCCTTGACGTCACCGAATTTGTCTTTCGGCTAGAAATGCTTTCCAAGGACGATAACTATCCGCTGGATCGTTTAATTGGCATTTTGCCAAATTTCCTCTCAGGTACGGCTGAAAGCTGGTTCTGGGTTTACAAGCGCAAATATCCCGATACGAGCTGGCAGGGTATGAAGACAGCCCTACTCGAGCGATTCGGGAGCTATGTCTCAGAAAGAGAAACGCGACGGGCCATTGAAACAAGAAGACAAGGCCCGAAAGAAACGTTCAATAACTTCCTGCTGGACGTAGAATGACTTAACGTTCGGCTTCGAAGACCATTTCCTGACAGAGAGCTACTCGAAATTGTCCGAGAAAACATGGATCCAGCTCTGCAGAGTGCCACTACCACGAGAATATTCAGATCAACGGAAGAGGTGAGAATTATCTGCCAGCGGCTAGAGAAATTGTGGGCTAGATCTGGGCACGATCCTCGACAGCTGACTATGGCTCGTACTTTCCGAAATAGAGCGCAGATCGAAGAACTAGAGGAGGTAATACCCTTGTCAGACTACGTTGATAATGACATTGACCCACAAGTAGCAGCGCTTACGCCAGTGCTAAGGAGAAATACTGCTAACCGCGCTTCGTTTGATATATGTTGGAACTGCCGAGACTTAGGCCACAGATATCAAGACTGTTCAAAGGGTCATCTTGGGATATTCTGTTACGGCTGCGGACGTCCTGGCGTGCTGAAGCCAAACTGTGGGACCTGTTTAGGCCGCGCGGTAAACAAGACCCCGAACGCAGAACGAGCTGGGGTCATGCGTTCGGGCCATACGACCAGTTACCCCAGTGCCAGGAGAGTAGAAGCAGCCACCAATACCGAGCCTGCAACTCATCGTTAGAGGATGGGCATGCTTTATCGACCTTGCTACCCACTTTATCCCTTCCCCACTTAGCATCAACCCAATCAACCCAAACTCTCCAATCGGACATAGACACACCCAAAACAACTCCTGAGGAATCCCTTCGCTCTCGATATATCGCTTCAAGTCGAGGTCGGCTGCGTCAGCTTAGATCTCGGAAGTACTGGAAATCCAAAAAGCTGCTTCGTAAAGCAGTATCCGCCGCTATTCACAGCGTGATGGAGAGGACCATCGTCCATACGTCACAGTACAAATAGCTGAAGAAAATATAGTTGGTCTGCTTGACAGTGGAGCTTCTGTTAGCATATTGGGAAAACACTCTCTAGAATTTCTGCGTAAGAATAATCTTAGTTACAACCAGAGTCATTCATATGTTCGCACAGCGGATGGCTCACGGAATTCTATCATTGGTCACATAAAGTTGCCCGTCCGTTATGCTGAGAAAACAGAAACCTTCCATTTTCACTTAGTGCCCAGCTTACAACAGGAACTTTACTTAGGAATTGATTTTTGGGATGCTTTTGGCATTACCCCTGCTGTAATAGATTCCCTGGATATTGATAAAACCACAAAGATCCATCCTCCGCAACACACCCTCACGCTAGAGCAAAATGCCCAACTGGAAGACCTCAAACATCAATTTCCATCCTTTTCGAAGCATGGCCTCGGGCGTACAAAGCTGTTGGAACACAACATCGACGTAGGAGATGCTCTACCAATAAAGCAACGTCACTATCCGGTATCCCCAGCAGTTCAAAAGCTGTTATATGAGGAACTGGACCGAATGTTAGCCATGGACGTTATCGAAGAGAGTCAGAGCTCCTGGAGCTCTCCAGTGGTTCTCGTGAAAAAGTCTAATGGGAAGGTGCGACTGTGTCTAGATTCTCGCAAGGTAAATTCTGTTACCAAGAAAGATGCTTATCCACTACCATTGATAGATGGACTCTTAGGTCGCCTCCGGGAAACCAGATATATCTCAAGCTTAGATCTGAAAGACGCATTCTGGCAGATACCACTCGCAGAGTCCGCTCGTGATAAGACTGCATTCACAGTTCCTGGAAGGCCTTTATATCAATTTAAAGTCATGCCGTTTGGTCTGTGCAATGCCCCTCAAACTATGTGTCGCCTTATGGACCGGGTAGTTCCTCATCAATACCACGATCGAGTATTCGTCTACCTAGATGACTTACTCATTACTTCCACTACGTTCGATGAACATTTGGACTTACTGAGGGTAGTTGCTTCCCTGCTTCGTCAGGCAGGACTGACCATAAACGTTGAGAAGAGTAAGTTCGTTCTCCGTGAAATTAAATACCTTGGCTATGTGGTAGGTGAAGGAGGTCTAAGGGTCGATCCTGAAAAGGTGTCTGCGATTGTAAATTTTCCTAGCCCATCAACAGTCCGGCAAACACGCAGACTACTTGGCATGGCTGGATGGTACAGGAGATTTATCCCAAACTTTTCGAGCATCGCTGCCCCAATCACAGAGCTTCTGAAGAAGGGTGCGAAGTTTCAGTGGACTCCGGAGGCTCAAGAAGCCTTTAAACAACTAAAAGAACACTTATGTTCGGCCCCATTGCTAGCTAATCCGGATTATACGAATTATAAGATATAAGATGTGATGCCAGTACTATGGGAGTCGGCAGTGTCTTATTTCAAAAGTCGGAGGATGATGCCGAAAGGCCAATTGCATTTATGTCCCAAAAGTTGAATCCTGCGCAGCGAAATTATAGTATCACTGAACTAGAATGCTTGGCTGCGGTACTGAGCGTAAAGAAGTTTAGAGCATACATCGAAGGCTTCCACTTTACGATCATCACCGACCACCAGAGTTTGAAGTGGTTAATGTCTCAAAAGGAACTTACGGGGCGACTCGCACGATGGAGCTTAAAACTACAGTCGTTCGACTTCGAAATCGAGCACGTAAAAGGAAGTCAAAATGTAGTGCCGGATGCCTTATCTCGAATGTATCTTGATTCGGCAGAGGCGACTATCTCTGACCTGAGCAAGCTAGATTACCTGGTAGACCTAAAATCAGCACATTTCTATGACCCGGCTTACATAGGTTGGAAGGACAAAATCTCTGCTACACCAGCACAGTATCCTAACCTGCAAGTCACTGAACTGCACATTTTCATTCGTATTGAGGGCGGTGGTGATCATGATCTATCCGATATCCCCAGCTGGAAACTCTGGATTCCTCAAGGACTGACCAAAGATTTAATTAGTAGGGAACACGAGAGTTCTAATGCAGCTCATGGCGGAATCCATAAAACCCTCGACAGACTGCGAAGATATTATTTCTGGCCAGGAATGCGCCAACAAGTCCGCGCCTATATCTTACAATGCGATGTCTGCAAACAAACCAAAGCTCCAAATTGCAGGCTAAGGCCCAAAATGGGAAACCAGATTGAGGTAGTAAGGCCATGGCAGAGATTGCATATTGACTATATTGGACCCCTTCCAAGAAGTAAATGCGGGAATACCACCATCCTAGTCGTCGTGGACCAGTTTACCATATTTGTACTACTAAAAGCTTTTCCCCAAGCTAAAACTAAACAACTCATAGAATATCTGGAGGAAAATATATTTCACTGTTACGGGGTACCCGAGATTATACATACTGATAACGGGCCACAATTTATCTCAACAGAGTTTGCTCGCATGATAGAACGTTTCGGCATTCGCCACACAAAAACTGCAGGATATTCGTCACAGTCCAATGCAGCAGAGAGAGTTAATCGCTCCATCGTGGCAGCAATTAGGTCGTATGTGCAAGAGGAACATACCAACTGGGATTCCCAGCTAAGTGATGTGGCTTGCGCTTTGCGTAATGCAACGCATCAGTCGACCAAATTTTCCCCCTATTTCTTACTTTACGGATATCACATGATCTTACATGGAGGTACATACAGTCTTCTCCGCCAAATTGATGGCTTGGCAGAAGGTAACTTCGAAGTATTACCAAGTAACTACAGAATTCCACTGGTACATGAGCGAGTGAAAGACCATCTCCGGGAAGCTTACGAGAGAAACGCTCACACCTATAACCTTCGCACGCGGCAGATAACTTATAAACCAGGGCAAATTGTCTATGTCCGGAATTTCGTACAGAGCAAGGCCGCAGACAAGTTCGCGGCCAAACTGGCCAACAAGTTCATCAAGGCTCGCATACGAAAGAAGAATGGTAACGTAAACTACGAGGTGGAAAATATGGATGGTAAGTTTATTGGCGTCTATCACGCAAGCAACATTCGCCAGTAACATCCTAAATCATAATTAAATATTCTAAATCATTTTATAAAATATATATCGGTATACAACTCGCAAAAGAAAGGAGTAATATATATAGAGTAGTTAGACAATAAACTCGCCCTTAACTTTTTGTTTACTTCTTCCCTTGAATAAAAAAAATTCAATAATAGTATACTAAGACTTTCTAGCAAAAACCTATCTTTTTATTTCTCCTTGTGTTTTATAACCACATATCATCGCCGCTCTCTTGATCTTACAGAGTAACCATATCATCTTTCGTAAGAGTTATGCCCGGCTAGCTCAGTCGGTAGAGCATGAGACTCTTTGATCTCAGGGTGTGGGGCGTCCCCGCGTTGGGCCTTATTTATAGGATTGGACCACAGCCGTAGTGTCCCCTCAGCCTCGGAGAATTCCGCTCTGGAATGGGAACTTCCGAACCTGACCTGTAACGGCTATAATCTCTCTATTAGGAAAAAATATCTATTTTTTTTCTTGGGGGTTAATCATTCATTTTTGCTCAGTCTCATTTTAATCCAGACTTTGATTAAACGACAAATTTGTTTTCTTAATGTAAAGAAAGAAGAGGGGAACTAATTTCGTTTTCGCATCGAAAGTTCAAGCGGAAATTAAATTTAAAACTCAACAAAAAAAAAAACAAAAAGAAATGTATTTTTCTGTCCCTCAGAAATCACGCATTAATTGGGTTTTGTTAAGAAAAACTGCGCTTAACAAAGTGCAATTCGAGAGGCACTTCCGATCACCCAACAAAAGGTGCTGATCGATACAGTGCAATGCACTTTAGAACATTTACCTCGTATCGCTTCTTTGGGGAATCAAGACATGCGACGATCGAGATCCTCACATTGTAAAGTGAGTCGTTAGAAGTAAGAACTTCTCCGGGAACAACTCAAGCCTCTGAATTTGGGGTTTTTTTGTTTTTTAACTGTCGCTTATCTAAACCTGGCACGCGGCTAGCATTTTATCATCAAAGTTAAAATAGTGAAGTGAATGTACTAAAATCGCACGAAGTACCACAATAAATTCGGTTGTGGTTTTGAATAAATACCGGAATTCGGGCTTTGTGCGTGTGTGTAAAAGTTTACAAGATTTCCACTACTAGTAGACGACACGGGAAGTTCATCAAAATCAATTTGTTTTGTGGTTGCACCCAACTATCACCAAGCGTGATATAAGCCCCCTTTCTGAGCTATAAGGTGAGGTGAAATTACTTTTCTGTCGAGAGTGTAATTCCTCAGTGAAGTTTTTTTTACTATATACATATACCAGGTGACAGAGTCTGGACCGGTACTGTGGGAATCCAAGAAAGCAAAATCGGCAGTGAAGTGCGCCGGAACTTACCTGAGACCAGATTTCGCACCCACCTACCTGAGCATTCAAGCTTTCTCAGATTTATTTCTCTCCACGGATCAACCGATCTGCTAATCACCGTCGCGGGAAGATAGGGGATCAGTTAGGGAACGAGAAGGAAAAGAAGAGGGAAGGGAAGGGCAACAACAGCAACCCGAATATTCCCTTTGTTTTTTTATTTTATTGTTTTTTTTAGCAATATTCACCAGGTCGCTGAAGCGCTTCATCGCCGGGGGATTGTTATGTAAGTACGCACTTATCATTTGTGTAATAAGAGAATAGTCGGGTGTTTTTTTTGTTTTTCTCTTTTCTTATCTTCGCCGAGCATATATAGGCTATAGCAGTGAAATTTTCATTCTGAGTTTTTTTTTGTGCTTTATTTATGATGTGTAACATACATATATAGGTACTGTCATATAGCGTAATGTTTTCAGTTTTAGGTTGATTTGTCATTGATTATTCGTGTATGGAGTTAATAGTGTAATGCAAAGTTTCTTTTTTATTTATTTTTTTTTCCTGAATTTAGTCTATATGAGAGCATAATTTTTTTTTATGGGTTTATTTTATATTAGTGCAAAGATTTTTTTTTCTGTTTTTATTAGCGTAAGTGGTTTTCTTCTTTCCTAAATTGTTCTTTTTTTTTCCTCAATTTCTTTGATATATAGATATGTAACCCGAACAGCAGAAAAATTTTTAATATCTAGATATATATGTACCTACAATTTTTTTTGTAAATAAAATAACATGGCAATAGGCTAAATAATAGTTTTCGTTTGGTGCTGGGTCCAGTTGGGGTTTTGGGAAGATCGAGATGCCAGGAGGCGGAAGTAGTTGGCAATCTCTCCTTGAGTTTGCTGAGTGGGGCAGTGGGATGAGTTTCGAGTAATAGGGAGGGTCCTATCATTCAGAGTGGGGTCCGTATTCCTATATTTCAGTTTTTTTTCTCCATCTTGTTTTCTTCCTATTTTAATCATTCTTCTAGAGCGGTACAGTAAACGGTGGTTGAACAGCGAGCAAGAACTTACCCCAGCCCTGAGCTTGAGCCGGCAAGAAGCCTGTACCGTGCTCGCCTAAAGATCAACCTCCATTGTCCCTCAACAACCTTAAAAGGGACATAAAGTAACTATGACCAGTCATCTGCCTCGCTGAGTTGAGTGGTCGAGAAGCGGCCACGCTGAGAGGTATATATGACTGGCCGGAAGGTTACACTATAATGATGTAAAAAGTGTGGTCGACAGCTGACACATTTATCGAAGCGGAGTGAACTGGACCTCGTAAGTAGACGTAGTCGATTTTGAAACCATGCATTACATGCACAGCTAATGCAATTGTGCCTATTTTGCGTGCGATACATTACATGCGCAATTGCATTAGTTGTGTGTGCACATCTGTGTACGATACATTGCATGCACAATTGCATTACCTGTGCACGTAATGCACAGCTAAAGCAATTGTGGCTTTTTTGTGCGCAGATACATTGCATGCACAAGTGCATTGAATGTGCATTCAAAGACACATTGTGCCTGGGCATTTGCTACACATTGCACGCTTTTGTGCCTCCACGGTGTCCACAATGTGTTGTGCCTGTGTGGACACATTTGCTTCTTTTTTAATGCACAATTCCTTAAAATGTTTGACGGGTTTGTGACTTAATAGTAAATTTCCACTGGCTTTTATTTCTTAATCTGTAATAGAAAGAAATAATTATTAGTTTTTGAATAAAAGAGGTTTGGTTGGTAAAATGAGCGTCAATGAACTGCTCATATAGGCAGGGGCTGGGGTCAAAAAGAATCTCCCAGTGAAATTGCTGAAAAACTAATAATAAATTAATTTCAATATTATTAAATTTGTAATAAATTTTGTTAGTACTTTAGGGTGCAATACTTCCCTTAGATTGGGTTAATCAAAGCTTAATATGGCTTCAGAGCTGCCGATCCGCTTTGTGGCTTAGTCAGTGATTTGCTACTTCCAGCGGCTCGCTATTTATAGGCAGAAACACAATGGGAATTGTGTCTGCCGGTGGCGTTAACAATGACGCCCGCATCATTTTGTGAAAATCCATACGTAAGTCACGCTGTGACGTCATCGTGGATTTCCTAATGAGAATTTTTTCTGTGCCAATAGCTGTGATGGCAGCTGCTGGTTATGTGGTAAGTGTTTATATTGTGAATGTTGATCTTAATTAATTTTATCAATAATTTGTTTTTTATTTATTTTTAGGTGGTGGCGGAATGATTCGACAACTGTGGCGGGGGATTCGGATTTGTGTGATGTGTGAGTGATTGTCACTTGGTAAAGTCTCAGATCTTTTAAAATTTTAAACGATCTGAGATTTTACCATTTGTTGATTTTTTATAAATGCCAGTAGTTGTTTTTCTTTTTAGATTTTGCTGGTTACATCGTCGGATATACTTATACATCGCGGGAATTATTGTGAGTGTTTGTTTTATAAGTATTTATTTTACTTTTTAGTTTTTTGCTCCCAGGTGGAACATCCTCCCGACTCTCGAAAAAACAGGAATTATACTACGTATGTTTGTTGTTAAAAGAGAATAAATTGTGTGGACTTATTTGGATTTTATTTGTAGTCTTACTCTGATTTGGCCTGTGCTTTGGGAAACGCAAAATGTCGCCATCCTCTGTAGGAATACGATAGCATTTCCTTGCCTCCATAACCCTTACCCAGGGGATGTTTTGGGTTCCAATCTGTTTCCATAGCTGGGGGGCCAACAATCATGTTGGCTGGAGGTTGTATAAGCTAATGGCGATGCGAGGTGTTGCTCTGAAGTCATCCGTGCTGGCTTTTTGAGCGGCGTGTCATTTGATACCATCGCTGTGGCGGCTGTTGTTAGTGTTGAAGCCGTCAGTGCTGGCCTTTTTGCTGCGTCGTTCTTGCTGGCTGGATTGCAGGCCTTTTGCGTGACGTGTGTTATGAGGTTGTTGGTGCAGCTGATTGCTGTTTTGGCGCGTTTTTGAGTGATGCGTCGGGCTGCGTTGCTTTTGACGCCGCTGAGGTTAGAGCCTTCAATGCTGGTGGCATTGAGGCTACCTTGTGGATAGTAGCTGGTGTCGACGATGTTGGTACGTCAAGCATTGTCGCTAGACTGGACCTTTTTGTGCCTGTGGGAAGTTTAGATGGCCTTGTTGGCTTTCTAAATGTGGCTTCCTCTGCTAATTTTTTATTTTTGGAGAATTGTACCGCTTCGAAGGGTGATATGTATGCCCTGGGGGGTCGGGGCATGTCCGTTGTTCGGAGCTTGTCCTTTAGCGGAATTTCAAGTTCAGGTATATCATCTAGATGTATAAGCAATCATCGAGACTGGGCATGGAATCCATTTTCGTCTTTTTATACGAAATAATAAAAAATGTAGAAAAAAATAAATAATAAGAGGGAATACTCATAAGTTGTGCAAATGATAAAAAGAAAAAAAGGTAAACCAAAAAAAAAGTTTGCAAAAGAAATAAAACAAAAAAAAAAGATAAACTGTGAAAAAATATAAAAACTGAAAAATTAAAATTCTAATTAGAAATGCGAGAGATCTTTATATCGCCTTTTCCTTAAACTTGTCAGAGTTTTTGGCGGATTTACTTTATGAGCGAAGTTGGGCCTTTGCTGAGAGTGCGGGGTGGGCTCAAAAAGAAAGAAACCTGCCTGGCACCTGACCATAAGCATTAAGCAAAAAGATATCGTGCCTTGAACAGTGAATAGAATGGAAAAAAATGCTAAGCGAGATCTATACACGAACACCAAAACACCAAAAATCGCCACACACAAGTCCGGAAGGGACCTCATACAAAACTCACCTGAGGGATACATCCAGGATCAGATGTAGTGCTGTCGTTTGGAAAATTTCAAGGGTAGTACAATTCGCTGCCAAAGCGGAGTACCTTCGGAAAAAATGGAGTACACGACTAACGAAATTTAATGAATTAAAATTAATTAGAATGGGATGTCCAGAAATCATATTAATGTGAATAAAACACATTTTCGTTAAAATTATTCATATTTAGATTTTTAAATAAATCTTTATATATCTCCTATTATTACATTATTTATATCTTTTTTTATATAGAAACAACTGGTTATTATTTTAAGATTTTCCCATGAATTTTTTTTTCAGCAATAACAATTTCTTAAGGTGAGTTGACAGCTGTTGATTTAAAAGATTCATTAATTAATAGCTTTCATTCAGATCTTACTTGCATGAAGTAAAATGGTTCTGTTATGAAAACTATTCTTGAGAAAAGCATACCTGCATAAAGCAAATCAATACAGGTGTATACTAATAAAATACATAAATTCGATCATAGTTTAATTATTTAATTATTGAAAATTTTTGAATTTTCAAAATATTTGTAAGGATTTTAATACAGTCATCATGCAAAATTGTATTGACAACTTCAGTCGCTTTAGTTTTTTTGCATTTCAAATCTTTTAGAATATTTGAATCAGTAATGCACAGAAATAATTCTGGTAGGGCAAAATGGATGAGACATCCTTGCATAAAATTAAAAATTATTTTGATTTTGTGTATGTCCGTCCGTTCGTCCATCCTTACGATAACTCAAGAGTGTATGTACTTAGAGAGCTGAAATTTTGCATATGGGTAACTCCTTCGTAGGGTTGCCATGCAAAAATTTCGTTTTTCACTATGTATGTATATATTTTGATATTACCTGAGAACTCGTCGACGTAGAGAGCTGACATTTTGTACATGGTGTTTTCATAAAAATAGTAAATATAATTTCAAAAATGGACTAAATCGGGCAACCCCTTCTTGGTGTTGCGATATAAAAATTTAGGATTTTTACGTATACTGTGAAAACAATGCTATATGGTTTTCATGAACTGAAAATTTCTTCAGAATATGACATCCTATAAAATTAGATATAATCATTGTTGCTGCCAACAATCTGTTCAAAAATCAAATATGCACAGATGGGTGACCATACGAAATTCATCTAGGGTATTGTAAGAATGGGTCTTAGATCAATTCGAGTTTCTTTGCTTGTTTGCAATAACTTTAAAACATATTTTACAAAACCGCCTGTTATTTATAAGGCTGCGTGCATACAGAGCAACATTTTTGAACACGCTTAGTTTGATAAGCATTACATTTTGTTGGCAACAAAACAGCTTCCATAGAATATCAAAGAATGGTTTCTAGACATATCTGGTCGTCATGCTCTAAATCTGTCGTTATACTAGAAACTATGTTTTTTATATTATTTATGTTTGTGGAATTTTCAGGAATTGTTCTAGATTGCCTTTGATCTTCGGATAGATTTGTCATGTTCATATTGCATGCACCACAACCACTATGTACATTTAAAAATTTTAATATTGTATCTGTCTTCTTGTCCAGAATTGACTTTAGTATAGTACTTTACATATGGACATACATTTTGGATGCTTTGACACTTACTTCTCCATTAGCGAAAGTGATTTTGATCACATTAGATTTTTACTCTGCACTTCACAGTTCTGTATGAAGTTCTGTTTCCCCGATAAATATGGAATAGTTAGTAAACTATAATATCTGAAAGAACTGTCAGGTCATTGTAAATAATGGTCGATACTCATTAAGGTCATTCCACAGGAAATCGATAAAAAATCGCACTTTGCTAACCCGACCATCACCAATCTCGTTTTTCTTTTGCTGAAAGTTAACTAGTTATGAGATAAGAATTCAACTATTTATTTTATACATGCGCCGCATGCTGGTTGAATTAAATAAAGGACTTTGAAAATCATAAAATACGCCGATATTTGGTCTGCTGAGTTATATTAAAAAAATCATAACTTTGGTTCTGATTATCACAATATTTTAAAGATGAAAGTACAATTCTTAAGGGAAAATTATAAAAAAGATATGCTTTTTAGAAGACAAAAAAATTAAGGATAATAAATATATCCTTTATCCTTGAATATCTTCAAATTCATTAAATTTTCCTTACTTTATTTTTAAATGAATGCTCATAATTTTGTTAGTAAATCGTTAAATTTTTAAATTGTGATCTCAATGGATTTGGAAACGAGATTGTTTTCTTTTGTTTGAGGTCTGGTTTTTTAGGAAAAAAATGTCATACAAATCCATTTTGTTATCCTTGATCCCGTAAGAATTTTTCACCAAGGACATATTTTTTTTTTCTTCTCAAATGTGATCCATTAACAGTTCATTAAACCTCAAAACCCAATGAGTCCCAACTTGAAAATTTAACTTCTTACTAACAACATTATGAGCATTAATTAAAAAATGATGAATTGCGTATTTTGCAAAATTTGTGCTCTTTAATCAAATACCACTGTTTCTGTGGATTTGTCCACAAGAAGTCAATCACCCTATCTCAATCAGATCATGCAAACTAAACTGTTGTTATATTAAATCGGCGGGGGTCTACATCATATTTAAAACAAAATTAAAAAAAAAAATTAAACAAAAAATCAGCTTTACTGACGAAATATTTCGTTAGTTTTTCAACAAAAGAAGACAATCTTAAGCGTAGTCCCTAAAATTTTCCACAGAGATGGTGTAGGCTGTAAGTTCCTTGAATTTCGTATTTTGAAAATTGGGAACTATTCTCAAGTTTTTTCCTTTGTGTCACAGTTCACAAATTTTATATTGTTTTATTACAAAAAATCAAAATTTTTACAGCACTTGAATTAAAGTAAACAAATGATATAGTTAAAATAAATCACTAAATACCTTCGCCGAATCATAAACAAAAACCAAACCTTCCATGAACAATTTACTGTTAATTGGACTCAGCTTTTGTGAGAAGATGAAGAAAATATGAAAGACATAGGAAAAGGCAAAAAGCCATTAAAATAAACGTTTTCTGGGCTAGAATAGAGTTTTCTGGAGTTCTTCAAGTAAAGAGCGTTCATTATTCACTTCATAAACATCAATTACAGCGTTTAACGAACGAATTATAACGACATGACTAGATAGGTGTAATTGGCTAAAACAAATCAGATTACACTTAAGTGCGCTGCACGCCAAAGCTGAAAAAAATTATAAAACAGGGATGTGTTAGCTCCTAGCTGCTGTTTGGTTTCATCAAACCAACTTTTCAACCGGACTCGTTAATAGGTTTTATTATTAAAATTTACTACGAATGTATAGTTTTAAACGACGGTGAATAAAACCTTTAGATTATTTGCTAACAATATATATAGGAGTTTTAAGTATGAAGAAATGAAAAGCGGAGTACTTTCATAAAAGGAGTAGTACCGGAGTACGCTATTAGTTTTCGGAGTACAAATACTCCGATCGGAGTACAAACGACAGCACTGACAGATGGCATATGATCCTTTTGCCATCCCCAGCCTCCCATGATATCCTGGCATCATGATTAGGATGTCCCTATACGTTTCTACCTGTGGAAGAGAAGATTCCGTCTATGAAGAAAGGAGGCGAGAGAAAACTCGTTTAAACTTATTCCATGATTAACGCTTTATTATGAATTAAAATAATTTACATAAAAAAATGTATAGTTTACTTATGTCCACCTCCAAAGCATTACAGATCTTGAGCTCGTCTTTCAGTTCCAGTGGTCCTTTGCCTGTTCTAACTACATCGTGCGGCGCTAACCCAATGAGACGTTTCTTTGGACAAAACAACTCGATTTCTGTTTTCAGAGGATATTTAGAAGCAATCGAACATGGAACTTTTTACGGCTAAAATTGTCTAAGAATTGTCTAAATGAAGACGGAATTTTTTATCAGAAAAAAATAATAAAAATGCACTGCCACTCTTGTATTCCATCATTATATTCTCTCAACTACAAACGTCAAAATTTTATCGTGGTAAAAAGGTATTGAGCGGATAAATCTGATGTTAAATACATATTTGTGGAAATTACTGCCATCTACTTGTCAAAACTAAACAAACTTTTAGCTGATAAAACACAATACACTTTCTTCAGCGATTTGGCTACATATTTCGCAACTAAATTTCACCGCTAAATTTCCATACAAAATTTATCCGCGAATTGAACACAATACTAGACTTTAGAGCTTAGAATTTGTTGTTGTTTTTATTTCAGACGGATGGCATGTGAAGTATGCAAAACATGACTCTTACACTAGTTAAACCCGCTATACACTATAATATCAGATTATATGAGTTCTCTCTAGCCCGGTATGCTAGAGCCAAGGAATTTTTGTTCCTATACAAAAACTATGTAAAAAAAAGTAATGGAATGCTCAAGGAATTTTTTTCTTTGCCGATTCCTTGAGGTAGTACGCTAGAGACAAGAAATTCGAGCAGAAAAACTCTACTTCCCGATTGACAAAAAGATGTCGCTCTTTTACGAAAAATCCATTTATGTCAATATTTCTTGAAGAAATAAGTACTGATACTTATTTCTGGAAGGAATTTTGACGTTGGTGGAATAATTGAAAAATTCATGGAAGGAACGGAGATTTTGCAAGAGGCGAATCAATTTTAAAATGACAAATAGACGAATAAAAATTGTTTTACGTGTATCTTCATTTCTTCACTTTCTTTATTATTTCTTTCTTGTCAGAAATATCACACAATTGACAAATCCAAATTGCCAAAAATTCCTTGACCTAATGTCAATTTTACTTTAAGAAATAAGTGGAAAAATTCCTTGACCGAATTCCTTGGCTCTAGCATACCGCACTTAACTCATGTGAGTAGGTACGAGTAAAAAGTGCTTTAGTGGACTATTTTTTATACTGCTATTTAAATGATCATGGTATGTCACATCAGAAACATCTCCAACACCACTCATGTTCATATGATAACTCATAATATAGTTTTTAGTATATTTAGATTAGATTAGATTTGTGAAGGGGTGTATAGGCGTTGGCCTCGCAATCACTGCGACCTGAAAGATCTATTGTGAGTCCCCGTTGACTTTGCTCCATTTATAGGTTTAGACTGTTAATAAAGTCTAGAAACATTCTGGGCTTGAGGTTCCATACGTAACTTGGTGGAGGAAAAGCATGTTCAAGGTGGAGTAACCTCCGCCTGGCCAATGCATCGCAGTTGCAGAGCAAGTGCTCCGAAGTTTCGTGAGCATCCTGACAGAAGCGGCAGGATGAGGTCTCAGCCAAACCCAGCTTGTTTAGGTGATACCTCAAGGCGCAATGGCCTGAGAAGAGCTCAGTGATCATTTTGAGCTCTGTTCTTCAAAGGAGTAGGAGTTCTTTTGTTTTTCCGCCAGAGGTGTCGATAAACTTTTTTGCCTGACGAAGTCCTTGTAGCCTTTCCCAATACAGGGATTTTTGTTTATTCTCCCAGTTATTTAGGGTAGCTTTGAGGTAACACTTTGAAGTGCCACAAAATGGCTCTGGTCCGACAAACCTAGTTTCCGCTCCTCTTTTGGCTACGCCATCCGCAATTTCATTGCCTTTGTGGCCCTCATGTCCAGGTACCCACATGAGGATAACTTTGTTTCTCCTTGATAGATTTTCGAGGGTTTATAGACATTTCCAGACTATCCCTGACTTGACAGTGTAGGACTTTAAGGCCTTGAGGGCAGCTTGACTGTCCGAGAGGATATTAATGGTTGAGCCATTTATGGCTCTTTTAATGCAGGTATTGGCACATTCCTCTATGGCCAATACCTCAGCTTGGAATACGGTAAGGGTAGAGCCTAGAGCCTTTGATATATGGCATCTGGGGCCGTATACACCCAATCCGACCCCACGGTTTGTTTTTGAGCCGTCTATATACCACACCATCGATCCTTGTTGGAAGGACGGTTTAGTGGAGCGCCATTGTTGTCGGTCTCCAAGAACCACTTGGAATGGTCTTACAAAATCCACTCTGAGTGTGATTATATCCGATATTGTCGTCACTTGCTCGAAGCATATCTGTTTTAAGATACTTAAATGACCAACCAGATGGCCTGGCTTTAACTTTTTGTCCGTTTGTACTCTTATAGCACTGGAGATCACTTGCTTCTTCACCTGCAAATACAGGGGTGCAAGGTTTAATAAGGCTTCCATGGCTGCTGTAGGAGAGGTTCTGATGGCACCAGTTATTCCTAGACAGGCAAGCCGCTGGGTTTTTTGAAGCAGAGCCTCAGCCATCTTTTGATTAGTTTTTGGCCACCATGCGAGGGCCGCATAGGTGACCATGGATCTAACAACCGTGGTGTAGGTCCAGTACATCATTTTTGGCTTCAGACCCCATGTTCTGCCAATGAAGCGACGACACGTGTAGAGAGATCGCATCGCTCTATCCGTCACTCTGGACAGATGCGAATTACAGGTAAGTTTCTTATCTAGGGTTATCCCCAATATTTGACTTCGTCTGAAAATATCAATTCCGTATTAACAAGAAGAGGAGCCGTTAGTGAAAGCTTCGATCTTTTTGTGAACGGAACGATAACCGTTTTGTTGGGGTTTATGCTAAGGCCTGTGTTTAAACACCGCGTGCGGACTTTGGAGAGGGCTATTTACATGAGGTCGGATATGACTTGATCATGCTTGCCTCGTATTGTAACTACTAGGTCATCCGCGTAGCCTTGAACATTAAAACCCGAGCTGGTCAACTTCTCTAGCAGATCGTCAATCACGATCGACCATAAGAGTGGGGATAGAACTCCTCCTTGTGGGCAGCCTTTTGCTGCGGTCATCGTGACTGAACAGATCCCTAGAGATGTGGTTATCCTCCTGCTTCTAAGCATGGAGTCTATCCAGTTTACCGTGGAGGGCTCAAGGCCTTTATCCTCGGCAGCTGATTTAATTGCATCGAAGGAGGTATTATCGAAGGCTCCTTCTATGTCCGCAAATGCACATAAAGCCACCTCTTTTGCTTCGAGCGCTTTTTCGAGGTCTTTGACTAGTGTGTGAATGGCAGTCTCAGTAGACTTGCCAGCTTGATAAGCGAACTGCTTAGAATGAAGTGGTGATTTAATCAGAATTTCACTTCGAATGTATAGGTCTAGGATTTTTTCCATGGACTTAAGCAGGAATGAAGAGAGGCTGATGGGTCGGAACAAATTAGTTAGAGAACTAGCTGTAGTAAGGCTGGAAAAATGCCGTCTTCTCCAGCAGATTTAAAGGGCTTAAATGTACCAATGGCCCATCTAACCTTGTTAGGAGTGAAGATTCTTCCCGCAAGGCTTTTGCTCCTGTTAGAGACTCCGTGCTTGTCCACCTCAATCGGGTCTGGAGCTATTATTCCTTGATCGGGAGTGAGAGAGTCGAGAAAATGAGTTTCTAGTAAGAGCCTGACTGTTTCCTCGCAACTCTCGGTGTAGCTCCCATCTTCCTTTTGAAGGGTGCCTATGCCATTCGTGTGATCCTTCGAAAGTACCATATGGAGCCTGATAGCTGCGGGAAATTTATCTATGCCATCGCAGAAGGTCCGCCAGGTTCTTCTTTTGGATCTCCTTAGTTCCGTGTTATATTCCGTTAGAGCCTTTTTATATTCCCCCCAGATGCCAGAGAGTTTAGCGCTGTTGAATAGTTTCCTGACTTCTTTTCTTTTCAAACTCAGTTCCCTATTCCACCATGGTACCTGCCGATTGCAAGTCTTTTGTTTCAGAGGGCAACTATGTGCGAATGAAGTCATTACAGCTGTTTGAAGCTGCGTAGTGGCTGAGTCTAGCTCCTCAGTCGTGCTAATGCTACCACCGGGAGAGTCAACTACAGCCTTAAGGTGTTGTCGATAGAGTTCCCAGTTAGTTAATTTAGGGATTCGGTACTCCTGACATGTGTTGAGTGTGGCATCTATATCGAACCTGATGTGTCTGTGATCTGACATGGAAATCTCGTTCGATACATGCCACCTGCTTATTTTTGTACTTATGAACATACTGGCAAGTGTTAGGTCCAAGACCTCTTGTCTAATGATGTTCATAAATGTTGGCTTATTACCTCGATTTAGTATCTCTAAGTTGTTAGACAATATAAAATCGTAGAGGTACTGACCCCTGGCATTGGTATCCGTGCTGCCCCATAGCGTATGATGTGCATTTGCATCGCATCCAATGATGAAATGCTTTCCTCTGCGTTTACAGTAGTTGATGAGCCGTTTTAGCTCTGGGGGAGGTAATGAATCCGCTTCTCCAGGAAAGTAGGCTGAGGTAACTACTACCTCGTGGCAACCTCCTGAAGTTGGTACCTCGACAACTGCTGTAACCACGTCCCTCGAGATGAACTGTGAAAGAGGAATAAAGTTTAGTTTAGTGTTGAGCAGTAGTGCTGCCCTAGGATATTCATGTTCATTACTATATATTAACTTACATGATTTTGTGGGAAGTCCTTTGATGTGGCCTTGATGTACCCAGGGCTCCTGAATGAGCGCCAGACTAAGTTTCTCTGAGATAAATCTCCTGCTAAGCACGTCTGATGCCGCTTTAGCAATATGGAGATTTATCTGAAGGCAACTTAGGTGATCATTGTCCATGACTAAGATGGCTTTTTATGGCCGCTGTCAGCCTTGGTGGTGGATCCCTTAGGACCTTTGCTTTTGCCCGGCTTGGCACGGACAGGAGGGGGCTTATTCTTAGTTTTTATAGACTTCTTGTCGGAAGTCCCAACTTGGGTTCTGCAGTTCCTACTGCTTTGCCAGGGGCCGCCTTTGCCTTGACCAGAGGTTTAGGCCTGCTGACTCCTGATGTCGAAGGCTGAGGATCGTCAGCGAGGGTTTTAATCTGACTTGGACCATCCCCAGCCTCCGACACAGCCTTTACTGTTCCACCCTTGGGTCTTAGTTGGACAGACCCGAACTTAAACCCAATTGCGAATTGAGCCTTCTTTAACTCTTCCATTGATACATGGTCCACGGAGAGAGTCAGCTCTGTGACTGAGGGTTTTTGTACTCTGCGCAACACTATCCATTCAGACCCGTTTAACCCCGAGTTCTGACCCTCGATACAATAGAGAATCAAATCCGTAGGGTCCTGAGCGCTGTTTGGAAAGTATCCCACAAGGACTTGTGGGCGAGGAATTTCACTTTCCTCGACCATCACAAGATTGGCTCCTTCCCAGGGCTTTAGCTCCGCAACTACACCTTTCAGCCACGTCACGGTGTCTTGATTGGCGCAGTTAAGAACCACCCACCCTGGTCTAAATGTGGAGGCCAGGAATCTTGGTTTTATGGGGTTTTGCTTTCTTGCCGCGATTTCTCTCAAGATAGCAACCTGTACGGACTTCAATTGATCCGCGTTGAGTGCCATCTCAGGATAACCGACGGGAGTATACCCACCCGAACGCTTTCTGCAACCTCCTTATAGGAAGGCTGCTTACGCGAAGGCAGGGAGACGTGCTTCTTTAAAGGATTCTCCGTTGCTGCCTTGCTGCGTTTAGCACTAGGTTGCTCCACTTTAGGAGAAGAGTCGTCAGAGCGAGTCCGTTTTTTTAGACTCTCCTCATTCCGCTGATCTATCTGAAGTGCAGCAATCCTTCTAGCTGCTTCTGTGTGACCGTGTTTTAAAAGCCATTTAAACCTTTTTTTGGCCGCGCCAGAGAGCTTTGGCTTGCGCTCTTTGCAAATGGGAACTTCAGTGTTCCCGCTGTCCTGTTGGCTATGTTCTGGAGACCTAAGAAGGTCCTCCTCGTCTAGGGGGAGTGTATCCATCACATCACCATCAGATGAAGGACTTGTAATGTCGTGGATGTTGTAGGGGTCGCTAAGAACCCCGGATTGGGTTTTTGGTACATTTAGAGGTGCACCTCCCTCAGAATTTATGGAATTATCAATTTTGTTCCCACGAGTATGCTCGGAAAGGTTGGTCCATCTCAGCAGAGCCGGCATGCCGAGATAAGGCTCGGGTTGAAACCGGAGGTCGTCTGGTATCCGGAGTCCATCGTTATAAGACACACTCACGCAATGCCATTCATCCCATAGGCACGATTGTTTACACCTGGGATTGCGGGTTTTATCGAGTTTTCCTCTCTAGATCCGCCGTATTCAGTCAGGCAACCAGCAGCACCCCAGGGGATGCCTGTGCAGGAACACCTCGGGCAGGATGTGACTCTTCATCACGTACGGACGGTCTTGGGAAAATTCCTCCCCTGATGTGGCGTTAGCGTAATTAAGCGCCTTATACTCGCCTTGTCCCCTTTTAGTATATTTACACTGAGTGCTTTTCTTTATTCATTCCGAATATTCAGAACGCACCAAGAGTGTTTATTTACCCATTCGGAAAATTCCGTTTATTCCATTCTGTGTTTCCTTATTCGCAGTGGTGTATTCTGAACGTATTCTTTTTAAACTACCTCCTTAGTTGGAATAAATGGAATACAATTTGACAAATGTCAAATGGCAAACCTCACTCCAAGAAAATGGAAGCCAGCAACAGCAGAGACACGAAAAATTGATTTAATTTTGTAATTAAAACGGTATATATTTGTTTTTTGAACCTGAAAATTGTATATGATGGTCTCTAGGTTATATTACATTTTGCGTTGGGCACAACTGTCAAATTTTTATTCTTTTCTGTTTACTTAACCATATTCTTGTACCACGTGATCAGTATTCAGTTCCTTCTATTCCTTCCACAGAATGTTATTGTCGTAGCATAATGTAAGCAACTGTATGCTACACAAACCCGCATGGCGAATGTGGTGCCATCCTCAAAAGTTGCACGTTTGACAGCTGACGGGGGGCGACTCGCTAGAAGGGACTGAAAAGAAAAGAGGAAGATTCTGGTGAACAAGTGTAATTTGTGAAGGCACGAAAAAGAAAAATCAAGATATATTTTTGTCATCGAGATATGCCGGATAAAAGTTTTTGGAAGTAAGGAGTGCACAAGTTGCGAGATTCCCTGTTCGTGTAATCGTTTTACAAAATACTTTGCGTCTTCATCTGGGATCCGAATTTAAGCTGATGAATGACCAATTTTGAACATCCAGTCATCACGTACATAAAGTCTGGATTATGGTGAAAAGTTTTTCGGGAATCCTTTAGTACCCGAAAGGAAGCCCGCCTTGAGTTTTCTGTACAAGAATGTTTATAGATCATCTATTGGAGTGACGGGAGCTTTTTAAATTTAAACAGGAATTTATGTTCCCCGCTGATAATGGCGATCGCTGTTCTAAGGCGCAGATGAGGGCTGTTCACAATCTTGTAATCTATTAAAGTTTGTTCCAGTATACGTCGTATTGAGTAGTAACAGCGAATTATGCATGATAAGGTTATCCATCCTATTAGTACAAGAGGAAGTCCTTTTTACAAAAAAGAAAAGTGGTCTTCAAACAAAAACGCCCGGCCAGCCGCGAGCATTTGCCACATCACAATAATATCAGAATACTGTGGTGAAAAGCCGCAGATTACGACGGCGTGAATTGTAGTCAGAAACAACATTTGTAGGTTTTAGGAGAAATTCGGAATAGTACTGTGCGAAGAGCGAAAGTTCCTATAGAGTAGGCCTGTCATGTTTTCTTTGACATAAGGTATGAAAAGAAAATAAATTAAGTTTTTGCGTTCGACTTAGCCGGACTATTCTCTCTTAGTTATTATAATTTAAAAAGTAATTTTAATTGAATATAATTATCCGGGGAGACTTCTGCCTGTAGAAGCCCCCTATTCTGTATTTTAACTTGAAAGCATAGAATGTATTGTAAAGTCATTAATATCCAATAAAACATAAACTGAACGAGAGGGAGAGTTTAATGTGAATCTTATTATATCAACTTCAACAAGATTCCAGACAACACCTGAACGGCGCGAGGAACAACAATAGCTATACACATTTAATAGCTAAAGTACCATTCAGTAGTCAAAACACATCATCCAGTCGCCAACGAGGCCCGGGAAAACACCAAACCAACATCACTATGGTGTGATAAGATTTGCAAGGTAAGAAGGCTCAATGAATTTGTCACTCAAATTTCATATAGAAAAATTTTTTTATAGAAGCTTAGCTTTTAAGTGCAGGGACAGTATCCCAGTTAAGTGACATAATTATAGGCTACGGTTAAAATTTTTTTGTTTTTACAATATATTGACAGTGACAGCGTGGAACATCTCTGAGAAGCCTCTGCGATGGAACCACAGCAACGGAGTAAATGTAAGTTGTTGCCATTTATTATTAATTCTTGCATTTGAACGAATTCACAAAATTTGTCTATATATATAGGTATGTAAAATATATATTGCACTTTTCTTCTATATATATGTATACTATAGATAAACTTTTCCTATAGCTTGAGAATATAAATTTTAGTTCGCGTACGCCTAAGAGGTTATATTTCGTACTGCTGTACCCAGAATGTGCTTCAATGTGTTTATTTTCGTTTTCCAATCCTTTTTACAGTAACATTCACAATTTTATTAATACCAAATTCATTGTAATTTAGAATTAAGAATACGTGCACAATTTGTTAAATTCAGAATTTTCTTCCGTGATGAGTTTTTGTAGATTGGCTTTTGTGCACACCCTTCAAATAAATCCACAATACAATAAGTAATCATTGCATTTGAAGTAACGTTACTACTTAATCTTATGACGTTATTTTACTTGGACTTTAATATTTAATCTTTTTAAGTGGGGGCTATGCTCTCACTACACATTCAGAGTCTTTCACATGCGATTTTTTTGGAATGTGTTCACATTGCCATCAGTATATAACGTCTTTTTTTGTTGAAAAGTATTAGGATAATCCATTTAAATCTCAGGATCTCAAAAATAATTAGATAATAAAAATTCATTTTATAACGTAATGGTACCGTAGAGTTTCTTTGTTTCTCCGCTCACTCTCCTAGAGCCCTCTTGATTTGGAGGTCGTCTAGGTCCGCTACTCTCCTCTCTTTCAGGTCAGAATAAGGGACACTGAAAACAATCTGCCCTCAGAGTCGTTGGGTGGATGGGGCAAGCAGTAGAAGGCAGTCCATCTGTGCCTTCACACATGTAAGGGTAAGTGGTGTTAAGGCTCCTTCAGGGCTGGAGTGTGTGCTACGGCTTGTTGGTAGTAGGCACGAAATTTTTTTGATTATGGCAGGTGGCAGCGGCAGGTCTTCATGGAACCCCCCACACTCTCCGCCAATAGCCGAGGCGAACTAGCGTGCCGCCCTGCAGTCAACGCTGTCCACCGAGTGATCTGTCAGCTCATGCTGGCAGTTGGGACTTCACGTCCAAGCCATTCACTCTCAACATACTTCCATAACAAAAATTGGCGCCCAACGTGGGGCCACCTCAATTAGACTTCGGTGTCTGAATGTGACGGACGCTGGAGACTGAGATTGCTTGGAGACATGAACATTTGGCTGTTAGCTAATTGTCTGACTACGTAATCTCATATCTAGTAGAAGTTACACGCGGACCTGAGTCTAACTGTTGTTGTTATATAAGATATTTTTTAGAGTAAAGCTTATGGCTTTGACACGTTGTGCGCTTGCATATTGTTTAGTTCCATACCAAAAATTGGCGCCCAACGTGGGGCCACCTCAGTTAGACTTCGGCGTTCTAATTGTGACTTTTGCTGGGGACTGAGACTTTTTGGTAGTTGTGTTGGTTTGCGTATATTCAGCGATACAGTAGGTACCTTTTCTTTACGGTATCGGTTTTGATAATGATGAGCTTCTGTATGTCACTCAACGTAGTAAGAGTGTAGAACTATCTTGTTTAATTATTTTATGTAGATGACAGGTCTTTCTTGAAATGTATCTTGATGTAGTTGTACACAGTTGGTACACAGATTCACGAACATCAACTGAGATAAGTTTTCTTGAGGGAATATCTTCCATGAGAAAAATAGCCGTACACATGGAAACAGGAAATACGTGATCTTGTTGGAGTTTCTTCAACGGGAACAATGTCTGTACTCGTGGGGTACGAACACCAGCAAGAGACAATATTGTCTTGAGGCAGTTTTCTTGAACGTTACGTTTGATTTTCTCGATCGAGAAAGCTTATTATGAGGATAGGAGGACAGCACTTAACTTCTCCTAGGATAGTCTCCGAGAACATGAAAGAAAGATGTTTGTATTATACTTGAAATCCTTTCAATATAACTTCAATTAAAGAAAGTTGTCGTTCAATTAAAATGTTTATTTATTCATGAATATTTTCGGATCAGGTTATAGAATTCGATAGAGGTGAATCTAATTCTATAAATAACATTGGAATAATTTAATAGAATTATTGTTATAGCTGTTAATAACACTGCACAGAACTTATATGAATCTAAGAATTAATATATGTTTATTTTTTTTTTAAATATTGCAGAACTAGAAGTAACAATTTTTTGTTTTATTTTTGTTTTCTTAAAAATCTTAGCCTACTATCTGTGATGCCTTACGAAACCTTCCAGTACGCTCGTTAGTTTCGAAATTAAAAACCTACAAATGTCAGGTACAGTCATGGCACGAGATTCGATGACTTATATTACGTTGTCGCCACAACACTCCCCCGCCAGCGAAACCTTGGGTTTAGCGATATAAAAATCGTTGGGGTGGATGGGTGGCTCGGCCAGCTTGAGGCGTTCTACCAGGTAGTATGGTATTGCCGTCAGGCAGGAACCGCACGCGTCGTGGTGATGGGCTTGACGAGAGTGTAACGTGCAGCGTGTGAGTCTCTCTTTAAAAGTGCAAAATGTGCATCCTCCTGCTCGGGGCTAGGATTAGTCAATAAATCCCCAAATGGAGAATCACTTGTTTCTTGTTCCTGAGGAGTTTGAAAAAGTTTTGTGAGCCTGGAGTGTCAGGTTGTTCCTGTGGTGGGATTAAATCCTCCTCATCTATGTGACAAAGGCTTTAATCGGTTGACTGAAGCGTTGACTTCTCTGTTTTTGAGTTTTAGTTTGTAGAAATGCTCATCTCTCTTAATTACCTCAAAGGGATCTTCGTAAGGAGGATGTAAGTGTGGACGGATTGAATCAGTACGAATGAACACATGCGAACATTTATCGAGCTCTTTATACTTGAAAGGTGATTGATGCGAATGATCTGTAGCTGGCGTAGGCCTAATATCTGAAAAAAAATTCCGAAGTGAGGTAACAAAATCGTTTTGGAAATGTGACTGAGAATTTTGGAGGAAATCTCCCGGTAAGCGTAAACCTTCCCCGTAGACCATTTCAGCTGGTGTTGTCTGGAACTCTTCTCTGAAAGCAGTCCGGAGACCCAATAACACTAATGGTAAAATTCTCTAACAGGTCTTTTCCTAATGAGTCATAATTGCAGCCTTGATTGTTCTATGCCACCTTTCTAGGAATCCATTTGCTTGCGGATGGTAACCTATTGTACGATTGCGCTGGAACCCTAGTAACTTAGAGAGCTCCGCAAAAAGTGATGATTCAAATTGTGAACCTTGATCGGAAACGATTGTTTTTGGTACTCCGAAACGAGATATCCAAGATTGACAAAGTGCCGCTGCTACTGTTTCTGCATAAATATCAGCTAGTGGTACTGCCTCAGGCCAACGCGTGAATCGGTCGATGATGGTGAGACAGTATCTAAAACCTTGAGATGGCGGTATGGATATCTTGAAAGCGACCGGAAGGAGTAGGAAAAGTTCCAAGTGGCTTTTTGACATGCCGCGTAATTTTACATTGCTGGCATTCCAGACAGGAACGTGCCCAAGAATTGACATCTCTGTTCATATAAGGCCAAAAATATTTTGAGCTTATTAGCTTGTTAGTAGACCGAATGCCTGATGAGCTAGATTATGCACCGCAGTAAAAACTTGTTTTCTAAATTTTACTGGAATGAAGGGTATGTTTCCATTTGATGAGACTTCGCAGAATAGCTGCTTGTCTGTGCCGAAAATGGGAAATTTCCTGAACTGATACTGTGAATTTTGAGACACACTCTGGAACTCTACATCCGCGACTTGAGCATCTGCAATAGCGGCGAAATCTATCAAGCTAGGGAGATGGATTTCATCCAATCTAGAGAATGTATCGGCCACTACATTGTCCTGACCCGTTATGTGCCTAATATCGGTGGTAAATTTACCTAAAAACTCAATGTGGCGCAATTGTCTGGGAGAAGCTTTTTCGGGTTTTTGCTTAAATGCAAAAGTTAGTGGTTTGTGGTCAGTATATAGCATGAAAGGACGACCTTCTAGGAGAAAACGGAAGAAGTACCTGACGCCTTTATAAGCTGCCAAAAGTTCACGGTCATATGCACTATATTTACATTGAGCGTTGTTGAGGCTCTCCGAAAAGAAACCTAAGGGCTGCCAAAAACCGTTAACCTTTTGCTGGACTGCTGCCCCGATGGCTGTATCAGAAGCATCAGCCCATAAAGCGAGCTCGGCAGTGTGGCTGGGAAAAGTGAGAAGAGTAATCTCAGACAGCTGCTTCTTGACCAATTAGAAAACCTTGATAGCTTCTTCTGTGCAAATGATTTTGCGTTTCCCGTCCTTTTTGGGACCTTTGAGGCAATTGTTCAGCGGCGATTGCAACCCTGCTGCGTGTGGTAAAAATCGTCGGTAGAAATTAATCATTCCAAGAAAACGTCGAAGATCCTTTACCGAAATTGGTAGTTTGCATCGGGTGCTAGCTTCGACGCGATCAATTGAAGGCTTGATGCCGTGGAGTAATTAAGTGCCCTAAAACTGTTACTTCTTGTACTAAGAATTTACATTTCGAGACGTTAATAATTAAACCGAATTCCTTGAGCTGCGAGAATACTTGTTCTATGTGTTTTAGATGGTCCGCTTCAGACGTGGAAGCTATTAAAATGTCGTCCACATAGACGAAACAAAATTGAAATTTTTGAAGAATTGTGTTAATGAATCTCTGAAACGATTGTGCAGCATTGCAGAGTCCAAAAGTCATGCGAGTAAACTCGAAAAGTCCAAATGGCGTGCAAATCGCCGTTTTAGGAATATCCTCAGATTAGATCGGGATTTGATGATAAGCTTTGGTAAGATCCAAGGTTGAAAAGAATTTGCACCCTTGTAAGTTCTGAGCGAAATCGTGTATGAATGGAATAGGATATCTGTCTGGGACCGTAATAGCATTAAGATGTCGATAATCACCGCAAGGTCTCCATTCACCGTTCTTTTGCTTAACCAGGTGTAATGGCGATGACCAAAAACTGTCTAAAGGACGACAAATGCCTTGAGATAAAAGAAATTCGAATTCTTTCTTTGCTGCAGTCAATTTATCAGGAGGAAGTCTCCATACCTTAGCCACGACTGGAGGGCCTTTTGTAATAATATGGTGTTTGACTGCATGTTTGACTGGATTTGCAAAACCCGTTTCGACGGTCAATTCCTTAAATTGGCGCAGGAGCTTTTGTATTTCAGGGCTTAATATAGGGTTCACGAGGACTGCTAAGGCCGATGATTGACCTGAAATTCGTTTTCCTGGAGATTTAAAGGCGGTTAGGGGGTCCAATAATACCTTCTGTTTAAGATCTGTTATGGTCGTAGCGTATTGCATATAGCAATATGCTACATTGATAAGACTGCAGCGTGTATGCCGGCGGCTGTCAATCAGAATATTCGGATGCACCCAGACCGAGAGAAGTGCATTTCCTCGAGCTCGGGGTGACATGCTGATGAGAAAAGGAAAAGAAGAAGAAGACAATCTTCTCTGTCATTTGTGATCCATCGAGCAGCGACATCAGTGAATGAACAAAAAATAAATTTCCGCAATCATCTGCTAGTAAACACAGCCTGTAAGTAAATTTAGAATATTTTTCAGTTCTTAGACTGACCTATTTTCAAATAATCTAGTTATTTTCGTCTACCCCGCACAAAATCCGCCACTTTTTCGGGCAGGAAAAATTACTTGGCTGGAAGAACAGTCAACTCTTCTTTATTCAAAAAGGTGCCGAAGGATATTCTAATGTCTCAATTACACCAACGCTATACTAATTAGTGGCAGCCACTGTACCTTATTGCAGAAAGTGCGTGAGCTTTTTTTAATTAATAAACAGAAATAAAAGTCGAGCTGTAAACCATCTAATATCTCCCAAAATTGCAGAAAAAATCTGAACAATATTAACTGGATAGTTTATCTATACGGAGCAAACTTGTACCAGTGCAGCACTTTGCTTGATTTATAGTTCCAGACTTTATGGTTGCAATGTCGAAACGTGAAGAGTATTACCTTGTAAAAGTGTGAAAATAAGGCTCCGTGATTTGTTCAATTTTCTGTGGACCATAATGTATTAAACAACGATGAAATGCTACGGCTAAGGCGAATTGCTTTGGATATACAAATGTAAGAAAATTTCCCATTTATAGCACCAGATGCTTAGGATATTATATAGGCAAAAGAGGCTATAGAGATTGTGATCTATTTACTGAAGCAAGAAGTGAACTTATTATAGCTCAAACAGAAATCGTTGGTGGAATTACGGTAGATGATTTCTGTCAATTTTTACTGCTAATGTCCAGTGGAATGTGTAAAACTCTCCAGGATATTTATTTCGGTGATACTGTCAAGGAAAATAAAGAGATTGTTAGAATGACATCAAAAGAGTTCGAAACTAATACTAATTTAATAGATATTGCACAACATTGGACATTGGACATTGGAGAACTTTCCCCCAGGAGAGATGAAGTTACCCTAATTTCGAGAAATTTTAATACTTCTATTAAGAATGTTCAACCAACAAAAAAAACTTAACCAAGTAAGAAGTTTTTCCAACATGTTACACTAAATTAAATTGTTTAGAATTAGTGCATGCTTTCTATTTTATTCGCTAAGCAAAGTATTTCCATGCCAAATTTAAAAAAAAATTCTTCATTATCTTAATTAGGTAATCTCTTCTGAAACAATAATTAGCTGTTATAAGAGCGCTTTATCTAGTAATAATTTTTCATAGAAGTTATTTGTTTCTTTGTACATATATATATACGTATACATATATCAATATTATTATTAGTATCAGTATTATTATTTCTTTTATCGCTGGAATGAATTCAAACAACAAACGCGGAATACATTACGTCTTTGAAAGTGTTAATATTGAGGAATGTTGTACTTTAAGACATATTTAAGGCAATGAACTATTATAACGTAAATATGCTCTAAATACTTTTATTTCTCCTATCAGTGTTCCGGAGCCCTCTCGCATGAAGGTCGCCTATGTCCGCCTAGTATCTCTTTCCAGGTCAACAAGGGACTCTGAAAACATCTGCCCTCAGAGTCAGATGGGTGGCTGGGGCACGCACAGAAGGCAAACCATCTGCGCCTTCGCTGATGGATACGGGTAAGTGACGTAAGGGTCCCTTCAGGACCGAATGTGTGCCGCCTTTTAGTTAATAGGGACGAAATTTTCTGTTGATTATAGCAGACGGCAGCGGCAGGTTTTTCGTGGAACCTCCCCACACTCTCCGCCAATAGCTGAGGCGAACTAGCGTGCCGCCCTGCAGTTAACGCTGTCCGTCGAGTGATCTGTCAGCTCATGCTGGCAGTCTGGACTTTACGTCCAAGCCAATCACTCTACATAGTTCCATAACAGATCTACTAGTAGTCCATAGTGTTCCAGAAAATCGGCGCCTAAAATAGGTTTAGGTATATCGGCTATTATGAATTTCCATATGAAAACACATCGTAGACCAAGGTCTAGGGACAATAATTTTTGACCAAAGTTTTGAATTTCCGTAGCATTGACTGCTACTAAGTATAAATCTATTTTATTGTGGCGATCGTTAGGGGTGGGAGGTATAACTGAAACATTGGCTCCTGTATCTACTAAAAAATTGTTATTGGTTGATCTATCTGAAATGTAGAGACGATTGTTGACAATGCCTTTTCCGCTGGTCGTCAACAGTGGAGGGCCTATTAGTTTAAAGTGTTTTTAGAATTGTTTTTACATGAATTAGTACTAAGATTTTGATGATGAAATGTACAAGGTGGAATACACTTCTTCGCTTTTGCTCCAAACACAATTCTTTCTTGTTGGTAGTCGAGGAGCTACGAGATGAGGACCTATTGATGCTCCTGGAATTATGTCTAGAGGATCTGGCTTGAGAGTTTTCCTGACGATCCTGTCTGACAACTGTTTGTGTACTTGAATCTGTGAGCTGGAGGGAACCTCTGGTGCAATGGAGTAAACTTCGGGACGACTACGCACCTCGCCGATTTTATCCGCACAGGCAGCCAGTGCTTCCAACGTTCCTGGATTACAAGCCAAGATGGCTTGCATATTGGTTGGTAAGCGTTGTAGCCAAATCGATTTCAGCACTTCGTCGCGAAGTTTGGATTCGGCCAGGGTTCGCATCTCTCGAAGGAGTTGCGATGGTTGCAAATCACCCAGGGACATCTCGGTCAATAGCTGCCTCAACTTCTGGTTCTCGCTACCGGTTAATCTAGAAGTCAATGTTCCTTTCAGTGTTGAGTAAGCGTTGAGTTCTGGTGGATTAAAAACTATGTCACTGACCACGCGAATAACACTCTCGTCTTGCGCACTTACCGCATGATAAAACATCGTTTTATCTTGATTTATATTGGCTAACCTAAATTGAGCCTCGAGTTGCAGGAACCACATGTCAGGTGAATTTTTCCAAAAAGGGACTGACTTAATTGAAACGGCATTCAAGGTGTTAGACGGGTGAGCACCGGATGACGTGACATGACCTGATATACCAGGTGACTGTTCAATAGCACTCGAAACCTGTGATGTATCTGACATAATACTCACGTTCGGCTCAATGCGGGCCATATTAACGCAGGCCGCACGCAGACAATACCCGAATAAATTAAACGAAATGAGAAGGTTGCGGAGAAAATTTCGTAAGGCTTACACTCTTAATCTCACTAATATAAATAGTCTAGGATTAATTTACACAACCCAAAATAATATTATAGGGTATATATGGTATACGAGAACAAAGTAAAATCCAAATATGTGTAAATATATATAGGACAAAAAATAATTGTATATATATATATAAAAAAAAAAATCTTAACTTTAACGAATTAAAAAGAAAACTTATCTTTTCTCTTGTGTGCTTCTTTCCGTTGAATATTGCGGCTCTTTATCGGGGTCACCAGTTTTGGTAGTTGTGTTGGTTTGTGTATATTCAGCGATACAGTAGGTACCTTTTCTTTACGGTATCGGTCTTGATAATGATGAGCTTCTGTATGTCACTCAACGTAGTAAGAGTGTAGAACTATCTTGTTTAATTATTTTATGTAGATGACAGGTCTTGCTGGAAATGTATCTTGATGTTGTAATCTGTTGGTACACAGATTTACTATTATGGAGCTATAGTGAGTGATTGGCTTTCAGACGTTAAGTCCAGACTGCCAGTATGAGGTGACAGATCACTCGACGGACAGCGTTGATTGCAGGGCGGCACGCTAGCTCGCCTCGGCTCATTGGCGGAGAGTGTGGGGAGGTTCCACGAAAAACCTGCCGCTGCCGTCAGCCATAATCAAAAAAAATTCGTCGTGCCTACAAACAAAATGCCGGCACACATTCGGTCCTGAAGGGACCCTTACGTCACTTACCCATATTCAGTTGAAGGCGCAGATGTTCTGCCTTCTTTGCATGACCAATCCTCCCCTCTGACTCTGAGGGCAAGATTTTTCAGAGTCCCTAACTGACCTGTAAAAAGAGAGAGACTAGGCGAGCCTAGACGACCTTCATATGAGAGGGCTCCAGGAAAGCGAAGGAAGAAATAAAGGCCCTCAGCGCATCATTGTGACGTTATAATTGTTCCTTTATTCCTTTAATTGCTACGTTCTTTGACAGATGATATATTTCATAATTTCTTCGCTACATACTCTTCGAGTAACAAAATAAAATCTAGTTTTCTAAAGCTAAAACTACGAGTGCCTTAATCCCTACCAGTATTAGCTGTAAATGCTTTGTTTACAAAATAACAAATAAATTTCTTAAGACTTCCTTGTAGTAAGGACAATTTTTCTTAAATTATGTGAAGCGTGGAATATCTGCATTGAATACCACTGTAAAACGGGCTTATGTGACGCTGAAATGTTATGTTTTCCTTTTCATGTAAATCTTATAAATAAATTAAAATTGTTCGTTTTTTTCTTTTGTTTTCCTTTTCTTTTTTTTCTTTTTATATAATAATCATATAGCGAAATTCGCGCATTAGAAATATAATATAAACATTGAGATTAAAGTGAAAAACAAAGAAAATATATATTTAGGAAAAGTCAAAGTCCATCAAATGTGTAAGTGGCTCGTCTATCGAACTATGTGTATAAGAAAGTAGGATAGAATACAATGTACGAAAGCTTGTATCATCATACTCATTTTACACGTACTTCGACAACAAAAGGACACTAGAACTACTAAACCTAGTCTAATAATATCAATAGTATAAACAGTCATACATATATACATATAAAATCTCAGTGTGCAAAATACTCACTGGCAGTATTAAAATTTGAGAAAGAAAATATAATTATAAGGCGACAACTTACAGTTTGTTGTTGAGGATCCATCGCAGAGGCGCCCCGAGACGTTCCACTCGCCACTATCTGCTGCTACAGGTAACTTTAGTTCAAAAAAATTTATAGTTTTAAATTTTAATAATAGCACTCTATATCCTTACTTTCTATTATATCATTGTCTTCGTGAGAATGAACAAATTTTCATATGATGTAGTGCACAGCTAAAAAAAACTATTTCCAATATGCTTTTGCTAAGCTTCTCTTTGTTTTCTGTAAGTATTATCAAGGCTCTGATTGGTTTTCGCGTATTTTACATAATTTTATATCGTTAAATAATTTTTGTATTAATTTCAGGTTTTATGTTGATTAGCATGAAATATATTGAAATTAGATTTGGTCTAAATCTTATATAATCACTAATTGATTTCTTTTAGTTAGATGTATGTTAGATATTTAGAAAGCTTTTCTTTTAAGATGCCTAAACACTGATCTAATTAATTTCCTTTTGATATATATTTTAAATATTTCGAAAGTTTTTTCTTTAAAATACTTGAACGATAATCTAATTGACTTCGTTTTGATATATATATTTTACATATTTAGAGAGTTTTTCCTTTAAAATACCCGAATACCAATCATACCAAGTAACTGGAGGGGAAGCACAAGACGTTGAATTCGTCGAAGGCCCGTCACCCGAATTTTCCTCCATCAGGATACCACGGAACCGCCATGGAAAACAAGAATGTTGTGAAGGATTCAAGCGTGCTTTTACACAAAATGTGTTAAAATTCACAGTGAATTTTTTTTTGTATAGTCTTTCTTGGAACTGAAGAAGTATCCGATACACTATAGTTGTTGTATCTTATTTACAGAAAAACTTGATTATTTCTTTTTATAATTCTAGTAAATCATTAGCGGCAGACATTGAACTGTCACCAGAACAGGGTTCCACACGCTGGACACCAATTTCTTTTGCATTTTATTATTCCATTTCGGACCAAATTCACTGATTATTGCAACTTTTATTAAAGCGCGTCCTTATGGCAATCGTCCGCGTTGTTAACTCTTTTATTTCTCGCAAATATTTTATTCACAGCGTAGAAGCGGCGACTTTGTTGCTGCTAGAATTTCGGCGGATTTTTTTTCGAATTTTCTCCTGCTGAAGGGGATAATAATTTTACAAATCGAAAATAGGGTATTAGGAGGGATGAAAAATCGTTTTAACTTACGTGCTGGGCTTAATTCCTAGCCGATGTTTTTCGAAAATTCTGGAGGTCACTCTTCACTTGTACACGGTGAGGAATATTTGACGGGACAGAGATGATTGTCTTCTTCTTTTCTTTCACGTCAACATGTCACACCGAGCTTGAGGAAACGCACTTCTCTCGGTCGGGGTGCGTTCATATATTCTGTCCTGCAGTATTTCATGTAGCATATTGCTATATGCAATACGCTACGACCATAACAGGGCAGAGTGGTCTGCGCCACCCCTGGTTCAGACAATGCTGAAAAATGGTCGACTGAGCTAGCCGGTCTTAAACATAGGCCTCATCGCTGCGGGCGCCCAATGTGTGTCTCGACCCACGACCCTATGCGTATGCCTGATGTCTTTGGCGTGATAGACTCCTAGCAGTTTCCCTTGAAGATCTTCAAGCTCGTATGGGGAGTGTCCTTTTTTGGCTCGAACCCGACACTTGACAAATTTTCGTCCCAGTTTAGCACTAGTCTGCTGTTGGAAGTTGCTTTGGGCAAAATTCCGTCTAAATACTTCTTGACCCACTTTGAAATCAACAGGCTTCGCCCTGAGATTATAGGCTCTTGAACCCTGTTCGAACGCATTGTGTAAGCTCTCCTGCACTCTCGCATGGATCAATCTCATTTTGTCTTCAGCATCTACTCTCAGAGGCTCCTTAAGAGTCCCAAGGCTCCTCAAGATGGAATAATAGCTGCCATGTTCAATTATTTGCTGACCGAAGAGTGTTCGATAAGGAGAGACACCAGTTGCGTGGTGGAAAGAGCTCCTGAGGGAACTAGCTACCTGGCACAGCTTCTCATCCCATTTTATGTGTTCCTTCCGAATATATGCTCTAATTCCCGACAATAGAGACCTGTTTACTCGCTCTGAGGCGTTTGCTTGCGGCGAGTAAACTGCCGTTCGCAAGTGCTTCACCCCATACTTGTCCAGTAATCTGGTAAACTGAGCCGAGCAAAACTGGACTCCATTGTCAGATATGATTGTTTCCGGGACTCCGAACACATGGAATACTTCCGTTTCGATGAATTGGCACACATTGAGTGTAGATGCTTTTCTCATAGGTTTGAGAATCGGGAACTTTGAAAAGTGGTCAAGAACTATTAAAATGCAGACATTTCCTTTCACTGACCGAGGATATGGACCTAGAAAATCGATAAAAAGCTTTTGCCATGGTCGTTCTGTCACAGATTGGACTCTCATAGGTGGTCTAAGAATGGTATTGGGGGCTTTGACCTCTTTACACACGTCACAGGCGCCTACGTAGTTTCTGACATCAGCTGTCATTCGTGGCCAGTACAAGTGTCTTCTCAGACGTTCCAGTGTTTTCCCTATACCTCCGTGTGAAGCTAGTGGCGGATCATGAGCTCTTGAAATGACGTCGGTGACAAGCCCTCGTGGAATCCAAAGCTTACAAGCTTCTTCTTCCTGATTCGGATCGCCTGTTCTCGGAACAGTCCGAATGTCAACGAAGCCATCCCTGACGCAAAGATCTGGTAGTTTACCAGAAGTCGTTTTAACCTTATGCTTCGGTTCCTCATATTCCAACGAGTTGAATTATGGCGAACTAAGTTCAACTTCTGGGCCAGGGGCCTGGGACGACGTTCAGGCTTCCTTTTCTGTGCTCAATAGTGAAGTCGAAGCCCTGAAGCTTCAAACTCCACCGAGCAAGCCTACCGCTGAGGTTCTTTTGAGACATCAGCCATTTCAAGCTCGCATGATCCGTCACTATCTTAAACGGCATGAGTTCTATGAAGGGCCGAAATTTCTGTACACTTAAGATTACAGCTAGGCTTTCCTGCTCTGTGACGGTATAATTTCTTTGTGCTGAGTTCAACTTTTTCGAGACGTAGGCTAAGCCAATAGCCATCGTCATCTAGTTGAATCAGCACTGGATAACGAACGGCTTGGTGAAGTCTGGCCTCACTAGCAAACGGAGCAGAAGTAAGTTTTTGCTTTAGTAGATCAAGAGACGTCTGGGCTTCAGGTGTCCATTTGAACTGAGTGGGGTTTTCCTGTAATGGAGGCAGTTAAGTCAGCATAGTTCGGGATGAACTGTCTATACTATCCCGCCATAACTAGTAGGTGTCGGGCTCGCCGAACAGTTTTAGGTGACGGATAGTCAACTATAGCTGAGATCTTGTCTGGGTCAGTCCTAATTCCTCCTTTCCCGACTATAAAACCCAAGTATTTGGATTCCTTGATACAAAACTTACTCTTCTCGACGTTGATAGTGAGGCCAGCCTTCCTCAAACAATCCGCTACACGGGATAGCAATGTGAGATGAGTGTCGAAGTCTGAAGACAGAACTAATAAATCGTCCAAGTAGACGAGAACATTTTCACGAAGGTCGAAAGGAATGACTTTATCCATGAGGCGGCACATCGTTTGTGGAGCGTTGCATAGGCCGAATGGCATCACTGTGTACAGATAGAGAGGGTGACCAGGTACAGCAAAAGCGGTCTTCTCCCTGGAATCAGCGTCTAGTGGGATCTGCAAGAACGCGTCTTTCAGGTCCAGGCTCGTAATGTAGTTTGCCGGAGGAAGTCGACTCAGAAGTGCGTCTATCTGCGGTAGCGGATAGGCATCCTTATTCGTAACAGAGTTGACCTTCATGGCGTCAAAACAAAGCCGAACCTTTCCGGGCTTCCTCACCAGAACAACTGGAGAGCTCCAAGGACTCTGGCTCGCCTCTATCACACACAGCGCTCTAATTCGGCATCCATTAAACTTTGTACTGCCGGCGATATTGGATAAAAGCATTGTTTTATCTGAGCTGCGTCATTCGTCTCAATCTTGTGAGCGACCAAAGATGTTTTTCCAAGGCCCAAAGAGGCGAAAGAAGGGAAAAGCTGTTTCGTAGCCTCTAGACGCTGTTGATCTAGACTGGAAGGAACGTGGCGGTCGGTGTCAGGAGTAGCTAGTCAACTTGGTGTCACTTCTGCAACTATACCTAGGACATCTGGAGCCAACCCAAATAGACGCCAGAAGTGTATTCCTAGATATAGTGCCTGTGTGAACCCAGGAACCACATAAAAACGCACGTTTTGGGTCTTACCACGGAAAGTGATGTCCAAGTCCACATGACCATGCACAGTCGTCATGGCACCATTCGCTAACTGAACCTGTGTCCGATACCTCTTCCATTCAACCTCTGCTTCTGCAAGCTTCTCTGGAGCTCCGTAGCCTAGAATACTGACAGTGGTACCACTATCAAGTAATCCAGTCTCAGTTCGCCCGAGCAGCTTTACTTCGGCATACGGTCGAATGTCGTCTGCCATCGACACGGAAATCTGTGCCAGTTTTTTTCCTTTCCAGTCTCATCCATCGACAGTATTCCCGCCAACGAAAGTGTTGTATTCAACAACCAATTTTGTTATATATATTGTTACGTGCAATAGAAAGAGACAACTGGTGACATCTACTGGCAATAAACAACTTCAGGTTCGGAGAGTAAATGACTTCAGGTTCGGAGAGTAAATGACTTCAGGTTCGGAGAATCGGTTATGAAATCTAAAGAAAAGTTCAGGAATAGAACAAATAGAATAGTCAAGAAGCTTTTGGAATAGAACAGTCCAGAATAATCCGGAGAGTTTCTAGGGTATAAATATAACAGTTGTCATCGCCAGAAAAGAGTCTTGTCTTAGACGTTGCAGTGTTAAGAAGCGAAAGCAATAAAGAAGCGATAGTGTGTAATTAGATTGCGATAATTGAAAGTACAGTGTTAGCGATAATTAGAGTTGAGTTGATTAAATAAATGTTTGTGAAATTTATATGATTTAAGTGTAATAAAGAACTTATATATTAATTATTTAATATTGTGTTTTAAATAACGAACCAAAGGCCACGCACGCAACAATATATATATATATTCAAAAGGGTGCTCACTGTCTCTCGGGGTGCGTACTCTATGTATGTATCCCTTGGTGTTTTTAATATTTAATACACTTCTCACGTAATAACTTTTTATTCAGTAAACACTCTTCCTTTAACAATATTTTTCTTCTTTTCAGATACACTCTTCCTTTTAACAATACTTTCCTTCTTTTCAGTTATACTTTTCCTTTTACAATACCTTTCTTCCTTTTAGATATACTTTTCTTTTTACAATACTTTTCTTCCTTTTAGATACACTCTTCCTTTTGCAATACTTTTCTTGCTTTTAGATATACTTTTCTTTTTTACAATACTTTTCTTCTTTTCAGATACAATTTTCCTTTTACAATACTTTTCTTCTTTTTAGATATACTTTTCTTTACCGAAACCAAGACCGCGTCGCTACAAGCACCGTGATTCGCTCCTAAAAACCGACTGTGTCGAGACTTAGATTTTTCAATCGTCAGTCTTTTCGTTCAGGATAGGAAAATGCTTAATTAGCATTCCTATCCTGAGAAAACTATCTTGACATGTTTAAACATGCCCAGAATTATGGCGACGGACGATAGTTGAAATTGAAATTTGATATTTTCATAAATCCAACCATCGTCTTGCTATCGTGCATACATTGTTGCGATCACAATGTATGCAGCTCGCGACAATTTTCTGATAAGAGCTTTTTTCGGTGAAGACTTGATCGTTTCAGTCTTCACCGACGTAAAATTTTCATGCGCCGGATATGTATGTATGTATGTATGTACATACATATCGTATATACGACAAATCTTACTGAAGGTAAGATTTATCGTGGGGCTATTTTTCTATCGAAACGACTTGGGTTGAAATTTAAAACTTTTATTTTTCCCAAGTCGTTTTGTGGGAAAAATATGTTGACTACAAGCAAAGATATGTTGCGCGTAGTTGAAGAAATTGCTGATGCAACTTTCTTCGTATGCGCAAGTGATAAGCCAACCGTGCTTTTAGGCCTGATTGGTTTATAATAATTGTAATTTTGTTTCTTGATGCCTTATGTATACATTTTGTATATGTAGAATGCCTCCCCCCTACAAAAAAGAGAGTAATTCTTGGAAGAGGAATAACTCTCGGGGGCAGGCGATGGTGCAAGATTTTACACCGACTTTTTAGATACAAATTCTCTCATTAGATTTCTTCTGGTCCGAGGTCTAGGTCCTTTTGACAGAGCAAACATTTTTGTGTGTGTGTTTTTTTTTCTTCGTGCCTTACTTTCGACATGTTGTTGTGGAAGCTGTCACTCACGAGGGTTTTCGCTGCCCCTCGGGGCTTACTGTTGTGATATATGGCATCTATATCGTGCGAATAACGCCTGGCTGGAGATGCCCTTTGCGCCTGGTGCTTCGTCGGAGGGGTTACCGCCCGATCACTATTTGGGGTGCAGATGCGATTCACGGGCAATATCACCGCGTTTTGCTGCCATTGTATCCCCACAGGGGACAGACGTTAATTGCTCGAGGTGAGTTTGCGTCCCCTTTTTGGGAAAAAAAATTTTATTGGTTTTTTTTTTTTTAGGCTGCGTGCTTGTTATTACCGGGGAGCACGGACTATGTGCATGCTGCCATGAAACTTTTTCCTCCCCCCTTACAGATCTTTTGCGGAGGAGTCTGATTTTGAAGACTGAAAGCGGCCGGATTTTTAACACATCTTATTTTTTTTAATACATTGTCTTTTTATATCTTTCCTATCCCTCTTCTCTTTTCCTAATACAAAATAAAAAAGTTTGTTTTTAATACTAATGAGATATTGTTGGGTTCTTTTTTGTTTTGGTCTACCTTTCCCTTTCTTAATTTCAGGAGGTTTTTTTTTGGTTTTTTTTTATTGCGGTTGGTTCGGCTGGTGCTGGTTGTGATCTGCATGGTTGTTTTTTTTTTTTTTTGATTTACATATTATGTTTTTCCTTATATTTAGGTGGTAATTATATTTTATGTTTTTAAATAGCTACTAATATATTGTGTCCTATTCTAGGGTTAGTTGTTATTTAGTTTTTATGCTAGGTTAGGTGTTTGTTATAATATTTATTACCCTTATTTGTAATTTTATGTTCTGTTCTTATTTATTCTTATTGTTTATTATGATTATTTAATACTAACGGGGGAGGCTATCTTTTACTTTGCTTTTTTTTTGTGTGTATATACCTACATGTATATATGTTATTAATACACTATTTTCTCTTAAATCTAGGCTTTAGTAATTGTTTATGTATGTCCTCTCCCCTTTTGTTTTTATTATTATTTTATTAGTACTAACTGGTTTTTTGGGGTTTGTAGAAACCACTTACATTTATTTTTTCTGTATTCTAGTACCAGTGATAATGCCTATGACCGTTTGAAGTGGTGGCACTATACCACTTGCACTGACCTAGTAGGTGGCAGGGTGCGGGTCCTTTTGATAGGGGTAGGTTCGATTATTTCGATTTGTTCCTCCGCCTCAGGGGTTTCTTTAGATTTGCGGACACGGTAATTTTTAATGAATGGGACTAGCCATTTGGCGACCAGGTACAGTACCATACATGTGATGACAACACCAGTTAAGGATACTGATGTTGCTGCTAGGACATGTGTAGGGTGGTGACTGATATGAGGAACTATTTTTCCTAATTTTTCGCCCAGTTCTTTTAATGACTGGGAACCTTCTAGGATGATGCTATTAGTGTCATCTCCTGAGTATAGTTCTGTCTGTATTTTTTCAGACTGTATCGTTTGTTTGGTTTTATTGAGGTATTTATCTACTATTTGCTCAAATGGAGCTATGTCCGGAAAGTAGTTGGGTTGTTTGAGACTCAATTGCTGGATATTCTCTCCCTCATAGTGTAGGATTTGGGATCTTGTAATTGGCAGGGATGGTTGATAGTGATTATTCCTTGACCTTCAATCTTTGAAGTTAAGAATTGTTGGGTACACTGGAGGTATAAAACTGTAGGTTGTATCAACGAGAATATCCACGAATTGGGTTTACTTAATTTGATAAGTAGGTCTCTAGGAGGTATTTGTGCTCTGAAATGGCACTGTGGCTCTTCCTTTAATGGGTTAAAGAGCAACTTCACTATGCATTCTTGGGATATTGCGGCCTTTGTAACGGGAATGCCTAGCTTAGCGATGTAAGTGTCCTCTTTGGAATATTGAGTCATCTTTTTGAAGTTTTTAAGATCTTGTGTTTTTAATAATAGAATATCTTGTGTCTGTACCTGGTGCGCTACGTGCGAGTACTGTATTTCGGGTACCAATGATTGTTTTTTATTAACGTGTATAGGGAAACTGTGTATTCGATATAACTTCATTTCTGGTAGATTGAAAATCGGAAGTTGTATTCGAATGACTAATTTGTCTCGCACTAGACGAGCCTTTGTTTCCGCGGTTTGATACAGCAGGGAGAGACAATTTTGTACATCTGGACAAGTAGCGTGGGACTTGTGGTATATCTCTAATAAACTTTTGGGAGACACCACTAGCGGATGCAATTGATGACTTTTACTGGCGATTATTATGTCGAGTAAGGCTTGCTGCCTGTACTCAATTTCGAAAATTTGTAGTGTGAGGCTAGAGATTATTTTCTGCCTTAATTGTCTCATCAGTAAATCATCTGTTATATTTTGCATTCTATTTACCTGGAGATTTATTTGACGTTATTTTTCCTGTAGAGATGTCAATGGCTTTTGGATTTGCTGTAGTGTAGTTTTGACTACACTGATCTGCTGTCTTTCCAGATCGGCTAGTGCTTTTGTATTTGTTTCGAGCTCCTCGAGCCGACTATATACCTCCTGTTCATTAGTGCTGTCCATGGTCCCGAATAGGTAGTGCATTGCTTTGCCTATTCCATCGAAGATAGATCTTGTTGATCTTGATTTTGGGACCACTTCTCGAATGACACTTGTTCTCCTCTTGATATTTTCTAAGTGAGAATGAACATGTTTTTGTTGAACCAGGCATAGCTCATCCGTTTGAGAGCGATTTGCACATAATCTATACACTAGGTGTTCCACCTGTTCTGCCATATGCGTTTGGTTGTCCAGTTCTATTAGATTGATCTCCGTTAGTATGTTCCATGTACTATGGTAGACTTGTAATTTTCTTAAGTCCTCATACAGTATTCCTGTATTGTTCAGGGGACTTATTGCGTAGGGTTCCGTTTGTATTTGTCCCGTTGCCAGATCGAAACAGCATATTAACACCAATATGTGCTTCATGTTCTGTAGAAAATGAAGGATAGGCTTCGTTAGTCAATTAGTCATACTGGAAGGTTTTGTGGTAATTCTAATAGCACTTGATTTAATTGTAGAATTTTGTATGATGGAAACTTATTTTCTAAAGATATATGTACCAGTATACTACTCATAATAGGGCTTCAAACGGTTGTTGTGTACGACAACCTGCCGCTTGCCTAATTTTATGGTAGTGTTTGTTGGACTGGGTACATTGATTACCAGATATGGGCCAACCCAGATTTGAGACAGTTTGTGTTTGCGGCTTTCACTTTTGAGGAGGACTTTGTCTCCTAGGTGGAAAGTGAGAGGCCTGACTGTTTTGTCGTAATATGCCGTTGAGCGTTGTTTGCTGGCTAAGAGATTTTTACGAGCCGTGGCATATGATATTTGTAGTCTGTACTTGAGCATATGGCAATAACTTTCGTGGTTATAAACGGGCTCAGGATTCCGTTTTAAATTAGATGGGACATCCGCTGTGAAGCCGTAAAGGCAATCCATTGGGGTTAATTTAGTACCCTCGTGTACACTGTTATTGTACACGAATGCAGCGGTTCGTAGGAATTGATCCCATGTTTTGGGATTTTCGTCTACGATTGTACGCAGATATTCGATTAATGGTCTATGGGCACGCTCTAGTGCTCCATTAGACTGTGGATGGTATTCGGAAGTTTGTAACGTCTTTACCTTTAGCAGTTTGCAGACCTTCTTGAATAGCTCACTCAGGAAATTTGTTCCCTGATCGGTGACTATTCTCTTTGGAATGCGATAGCGCGTGACAAACTCATTGAAAAAGATTTGCGCCACCATTACTGCTTCTCCATTAGGTATGGCATACCAATCGAGAAATTTGGTAAGGTTATCTTGAAACTTTAAGATATATTTATTACCCGATATGGTCTCTTCTAGTGGACCTACTATATCGAGGTAAACCTTGTCGAAAGGTTGTTCTGCGATGTCCGCTATTACCATTGGCATCTTGAATTTTGGAGATGCTTTCATTGTTTGGCACTTAGGGCATTTTTTTATGTACTTTTTTATATCGCTAAGCATGTGTCTCCACCAATACTTGCGTCTAATTCTTTTATAAGTCTTAATGACACCCTGATGGCCGCCGAAAGGAGAGTCGTGATAATCCTTTTGGATTGTTTGAACTTCCTTGGGGCTCCTGATTATTTCAGGTGCCTTGACTGGACTTATTTCTTATTCAAACGTAGCAGGGGGTTGTGTTTCCGCCTCTGGGGGTTCATTTTCTTTATTTTCCGCTGCCGTGGGCTGTGTTTCAGCGCTGGAGCTAGTATTGGCCTCTTGGGCTCGCTGTTTTTGAGCTCTGGTCACGGCGAAGCAATAAGCGGGTTTCTTGGGTTTCTTTTTATTTGGGGGATTATTTTCCTCCACATCAGAGTCCATAGTGTGGTGGACTTGGGCTTGTACCGTTAAGGTGTTGCCTGTATAGTCTTCGTTTAATACTTGTGGAATGCGGCTTAATGCATCCGCATTGGTATTATACTTCCCTGGTTTGTATTCGATGGTATACTCGAATTCTGATAATTTGTGATGAAATCTCACCAAACGGGAACTGGGGTCTTTTACATTAAAGACACCTTTCAGAGGCTTGTGGTCAGTATAGACCGTAAATTTCCTGCCTTGAAGGTAGCATCGGAAATTACTAGTGGCCCAGACTAAAGCCAATAACTCCTTTTCAATAGTGGAGTAGTTTTTCTCGGCTTTGTTCAGCGTTCGGCTTGCATAGGCGATTGGCTGGTCTTTTCCCACTTCTCCTTGGGAAAGTACAGCGCCTAATGCTTCGTTGCTGGCGTCCGTTGTAAGATTGAAAAGTTTAGAAAAATCTAGATAGATAAAAAGTGGTGGGGAAATTGCGGAGTAAATTCGTAATTGGACGAACTATTTTTGAGAAGTCCGGTATGAACATCCTGTAGTAATTGGCGAGTCCTAAAAAGGACTGAACTTGCCGTACTGTTCTGGGAACAAGGAATGTTTGGACGCAGGCCATTTTGCAGGGATCTGGTAATGCACCTTCGCTAGAGCATCTGTGCCCTAGATAAACAACTTCTCTTCTCAAGAACTGGCACTTCTCTGGCTGCAGTTTGAGGTTGTTTTCTCTCAACTTGTCGAAGACTTTGCGAAGTTTATCGTTGTGGTCATTTAGGTTTTTACCATAAATGACGATGTCGTCAAGATAAACGAAACATTCGAGGCCTTGTAGGCCTGTCAGAACGAAGTTCATGAGTCGTTGGAATGTAGCGGGAGCTCCTTTGAGTCCCAATGGCATACGCTTAAATTCGTAGTGCCCGTAATTAGTGCTAAAAGCGGTCTTATGTCGATCTTTTTTGTCGACTAAGACTTGGTGATAGCCGTTGGCCAAATCGAGAGTGGTAAAGTACCTGGCATGACCTTTTTGGTCAAGAATATCCTCGATTCGCGGTAGCGGAAATGCATCGCCAATTGTCTTTTCGTTCAATTTGCGAAAATCGACAACGACGCGCCACCTTTTTTCACCATCGGGTCCCGCCTTTTTGGGGACAACTAAAAAGGGTGAATTCCAAGGGCTTTTGCTTATTTGGACCATCCCGTTGTCTAGCATTTCTCTTAATTGTTCGTTGGTTACATGTCTCTGGGTCTCTGGTAATCTGTAGATCTTGTATTAAAGGGATATTGTGGGTAATAGCATGTGTATATGTGAGCTTATCACCTTTTAGAAAGAAGATATCATTGTACTCGTAGCAGAGTTCGGATATCGAAGCTTTTTCTTCCGCATTTAGATTTGGGTCTAGGCTGAGCTCTTGGTCTAGCCTGTTGACTCGCGGATTATGTGTGGGATCTTCATGATCCGGAAATAAGTATCTTACGTGTTGTAAGATAGCTGTGTTTTCCGAAACGCATGCGTTTCTTTCTTTCCTCATTTTGTGTAGTTGTGTACTTACATTACTAGATGGCAGGGAATGGGCTTCCTGCAGTTTTAATGGTGGAGTACCATGTTTTATGGGTACTTTTGATTGGTCCGAGTACTCGCACGTATTCGTATTTTGGCTTATGGGCCTTGCAAAATTGGTTTTCTTAATACTATTTGACGGTGGAGCCAACTTTGCCTTCAATAAGGTCTTACGGATCTCGCACGCGTCTTTTACGGGGCTCATGGGCCACTTTTTATTCTTAATGCTAATTTGATTAAGTGGTGGAGTCGACTTTGCCTTTAAATAGGTCTTACTGAGCTCGCGCGCACTGTTGATGGGGCTCTTGGGCCACTGTTGTTCCTTAACACTAACTTTGCTGGGTGGTGGAGTCGTCTTTGCCTGAGAATAGGTTTTGCTGAGCTCACACGCACCTGTTGTTTCGCTCCTTATCCTTGTGGTTATCTTACATCTAGGTATATTGGATGGAGGAGTCAGCTGCATTTTGCTTGTCGGCTTCTGGAGCTCGCTTGCATCTCTGATTTGGCTATGGGGCCATGTAAAATTTTTATAACTTATTTTATTGGACGGTGGAGTCATTGTTGCCTCTACTCGGGTCTTACTGAGCTCGTACGCGTCTTGTATGGGGCTCTTGTGCCTCGCTGGTAACTTATATCTAGGTATTCTTGAGAAAGAAGTCTTGTTTGACCTCTGCTCCGCCTTGGGAAGCTCACTGGTGTTTGTGTTACTCGCTTGCGATTTATTCGGCTTGAGAACGTGTTGTGTGTCAGTGGCTTCTCCTAGTGGGATGACGGCATAGATATGTATAGGGAGCAGTTGTAATAATAAACTGTTGATGACTACTTCGAAATTGTTAATGTTGAGTATGGCAACTAGCACTGTTTCTTTCCCAGTAGGGAGTAAACTGTTGGCCAGGAAGACTCCATCGCCTATCTCTTTTGATAGACAGAGCATTTCTTCGTTCACTCGCAACGGGACTGTGATGATCATTTGTGACCTATCAGGTATGTATATTGGTTCTTGTAAGGTAACCAGATGCTGCCTCATTTCGCTGGTCTTTTGATCACTCAGACAGCTCTTTTCGCATTCCAGTGGTTTTTTTTAACCAGGCAGCCAGCATTACTCTTTTGAGATGCCTTGGAGACACTGCATGTAGATAGCTTAACCTGTCTAGGTTCCATCGGTTCAGCAAGTGACCTCACTACGACTGCTTTTCTGTAATACAGTTTGTCCGTTTTGCATGACAAGGGTACAGTAAACTCTTCGGGATTTGTTTCCGTACAAGGAAACTTGAGTGCTTTATTTGGGCCTTCAACATTGCAATTGTTTGATAGGAAATCGTTTCCTAATAGGCCGTCATCGGAACGACCTGACAGGTTTTGTACCACCTGAAACTTGCAGGGAATTTTATTTTTAAAATTGAGGTTGCCCTTGCAATTTCCCAATGTCTTTCCGGTTCCAAAAGGGGTCTGTAAAGTGCATGCCTCATTGGAGTTAATTATTATGAGGTCTTTAATTGCTCTTTTCTTAATAATACTAACCTCAGCGCCAGTGTCCGCTACTAGTTTTGTATGGCCGTTAAGGCTTATGTCCAGTGGTAGTTTCCCTGTAGGGACACCGGATTCGGGCGCTTGAGGTGACCCTTTTGATTTGCGTTGTGGGTTTATAGTCGAGCCGGGGAGTTTTGGGTCGATTGCATGTCGTTTCCCTGACTCCGGGCTTCCCATTTTTTCTTTTGGCGGCAATCTTCGTCTGCATGTCCTCGGCGACCACAAAAGGTGCATTTGAGTCTTATATTAAAGACTTGAGGACTTTTTGTGTTGTGTTGCTCTTGTGTGGGTCTGTTGGAGAGGCGTGGAGGAACAATCTGTTTTGTTTGTTGTGTTCTTCTGCAATCACGGACGTCATGTCCATAGATTTTGCAGTTTGAGCTTAAGGCAATCTGTGTATGTGTGACCCTTTCGCTGGCAGAAATTACACGTGATGTGACGGACCAGTGCATCTGTATCCGATTTTCTGGCATCAGTGTTTGTAAAAGGTCTTTGTCGTGACTGTGATGAACCTGGATTGTTCACATTGCGTGAAAACTGATTTGGGTTTGGAGCTCGAGGTGATGCGAACATAGGTGTAGGTGGCATTGATAGTAAGGAGCTCTATAGTAAGCTCTCACTCGTAAATCTGGGTCCACTGGAGCCATTGGAGGAGCTTGTACCAAAGGAGTCTGGACGAATGTAGCACTTTGTTGTAATTTGTCCATGTCCAGTGCTTTTTAAATTAGTGCTTCTAAATCACCTTCTCCCTGCGTGAGCAAATATTGACACAGGTGTGGTTTAGTTACTCCACTTTTCAAAGCGTTTTTGGCAAAATCCATCAGCTGTGTTTTCACAGCAGGGACTGCCTCAGCTCCATACTTCTGTGGCGCTGCCTCGTTGCAAATCGTCAACAACTGTTTCAATCTTGTAATGAAAACAGTGAGGGATTCTAACGGGTTTTGCCTGGTGGTAATTAATTTGTTCACCAGCTCCTGATATGTCTCACGGGGGAAGGTATGTTCTGTTTAGACGTTCCTCTACTTCAGTAAATGAAGCAGGGACTTCTGAAGCGAATAATTGGTATGCGTCACCTCTGAGCCTTGCGGGAAGGACCTGAATGAAAGCCACTTTTTCTTCATTATTAATTAGACACTGCATAGTTTGTTTGCAGCAGCCAATGAAGGTTTGTAGCTCTCGTCCCAATTGTGGGGTACGAGTTGAGTTGAGTTGAGCTGTGAGCTTAGCTACCTTAGCGTAGTCCACCATTGTGTATAGTCTATCGACTGGAAATTTAAATTTGGGTAGACTAGCTGGGCTTGTTTCTGGGCTGAATTCCGTTAAGGATTCTTCGAGCCAATCGATCAGCAGGTCTTCGGGAGTTGGTTAAGCTACTTCACCGTCACTGTCACTCACTATCATTATTAGCACTTTCACTTAACATAACACTCTTATTCTTCTCTAAATCTAAATTTTCAGTACTCTTTTTATCTACTGGGAGGGAGCGCAGGGATTCAGCAAGCTTACTTAGTTCCTCACGGAACCGAACTGTGTTTTCCTTCAGTATCTGTATTTGTGCGAGTCTATTTTCGTGGGTTTGACTCAGTTTTTTGCTGAGTGAATCACACTGAGTAATGGCAAGCGTACCTGGATCTCGCGCTCTCTCGTACAATTTATTTAAAAAATTTTCAAGACTTACTTGTCTATTATGACCTGGCAGAACGATCCCGCTTCTGAGTCGAGGTCCTGTTGGCGATAACTGTGGAGATTTATCTCCTGCAGCAGATGATGTACCTTCACCGGGGTGCTGTGTTTTTGCACCGGGGGCTGATCCCGCGTCGGCTAAAGATGGAGAATTTTCCCTCGCTGCTGTTTCTGTTTCCTGCTGAGGTGGAGCAGAATTATCGGCTGGCATATGATGCGTTGTTTGGTGAAAGGGGGCTCCTTGCCTGCTTAAGTCCCTTTGCTGTGATTGAGAGGGGGTTTTCTTTAACAGCCTTCGAGTTCCCTCTGAATCCTTTGTCGGTTGATTTCGGCTTACTTTTGCAGCTGGGGGGGCCTTGAGCCGTCTTAACTTCCCCTGGATCTAGTTGAAAAGGGGGCTTATGAGCCGTCTTCGATTTCCTCTTCAGCTCAGGATCGGTGACTGCTAGCGTTTTGTTGATGAGCGCTGGCTGCTAAAAATTCGGCTGCTTGTCGCGCTGTGTCCTGGTTGTTGTAAGCGCTCGCTATACGTGCCACCTTACACTCTAGTGGCTCCACGCACAAACATCGCTCGTTATCTCTATATTACCCTGAAATTCGAAACATTCTCATATCATCTCAAAATCTGAAATCTTAAAACATGCATCGCACTAGCATGAAACCAATAAATTTCTTTCTTAATTATTTTCAAGCAATTCATTGTTTACTTTCCCATACATAATTCCTCCAATGCAATAGTATCTCGAATTTCACCTTCTAAAATATTGCGTCACGAAAACCGATAACGCCAATGTAAACAATTTTCCCGCGATGAGTTTAAAGTACTTGAACGCATATGAATTATGCGATTTGAAATTACTTCTCCACGAAAACCTATATCGCCGACGCAAGCGATTTTTACGATTTTTTGTGCGATGAGTTCAAAGTACTTGAACTCATCCGATTTATGCGCTTTTTCCCCTTAAGCCAATTATTGCTGAGAATAGAATCTTTTTTAAATATCGAAGGAATTGATTGGTCGATAGATTTTTTAATGGTTTCTTCCAATAAATCGATGGAGGGAGAAACCAAATAAATTTAGCTGTTGTTACTGAAAAAGGTCAGAGTTTTCCTACACGTAAAATAAGAAAGTGATCTGAAGAGTCCCCCTACCAGAGGTAAGGCCTTCAGATCATTACAATCAAGTGTAAACAACAGTGTAAAAGAAATTTTAAAAAGAAAGAGTTATAAAATTGGGAATAAACAACAGCGTAAAGAAATTTAAAAAAAGAAAGAGTTATAAAATTAGGAATAAACGACAGTGTAAAGAAATTTTAAAAAAATAAAGAGTTATAAAATCGGGACTGGTGATCTTCTGAATATCAAAGCACTCCCCAGTCCTTGGGTACTAAAACAGACCCAGAACATTTTGGTGGCAGCGGTTGAGGATCACTAATCAAGTAAACAATACGATCCCAGCTACCCAAATTAAGGTAACCTAAGCCAGGCGCTCAGAGGTTATCCAACGTTGTTTAATACAACCCAATCTCAAGACGGAGCTCTTGAGATTGTGTAAAGAAATTGAGTAAAAGAACTCACAAGACAACGAAGCCTAGAAGGAAGAGCAGAACAATCACAAGGATCATAAATTTTTTACTAATGGACCGCCAAGAGGAAATTCGCCAAATTGAGGAGCGATTACAACAATTCTATGGACCAGACGAAACTAAAGATTTCACCGAGTTCATCACACTAAGGAAACGTTTGGAGGAACTTAAAATGTAAGGTCTCAAAAAAAATTTTTATGCATAGCTTTTCAAATATTTAAGTACTATTTGATATTAAAAAATCCATCTATTAAATCATTTTTAAACTTGCTTAGATGCAAAAAAAATATATATATACATAATTAAGTGAAAAGTGTGAAAATTTTATACAATCTTTTGTCTTCTCTGAGTCCCAAAAGTGTACTTACTCGAGTGTTTCGCCCCTTGTTGTCAAAACTTAAATAAGTGAGTGTTTTGTTTTCTTTTTCTCAATTTGCCGTGTGTTTCGTAGATTAAAACCCCAAAATCGTTCTTGTTATTCGAAAGAGAAAATAAAAACGGCACCATACGAACCCGACGGAAAAGTTACACCAAACAGCAGTCTGATTTTGTTAACGCGAAACCAAGACGCAAAAGGCGAAGCTATAGCTGTCCTCCTGATACGAAAGTCAGTGGACGCCAGGGCCTCCGAATAAAAATGGCTGAAATAAAAATTTCTCTTTCCGATGCCCGGAATATGATACCGGATTTCGACGGCAGCCCCAATGAATTAGATCGATTCATTAATTGCTGCAAGATTCTCTTTGACACCACAGAGGAGGTAGCTGAAAAAAAGCTTTTTCTTAGTGTCGTAAAAACGAGAATAATCGGCCCTGCTTACGAAGCCTTGAAGCATCGTGATTTTGAAGATTGGTTGGCTCTAAGGGAGTTCCTTGAGGACCAGTTCCTAGATAGACGCCCAAGAGTAACGGTTCAAGCCGAACTCCTTCGTCTCAAACAAAATTCAAGGGAAAGCATCGACGAATTCGCACAAAGGTTAAGTAAACTTTTGTGTGAATTAAATAACGTCACTTCCAAGAACGTAACTGACGCGGTAGCAAAAAAGTTCTTATTGGAAGAGAATGAGTTAAATGCAATTAAGACATTCGAAGACGGCCTGCGAAGTGAACAGTTAGTTACGTGTAATTGTAAAATCCAAAGGTGAGACAACTTTACGTAAACTCGTTCTTTACGCTTCAGAGCATGCAATACGTCTCGAAAATTTTGCTAACCCTAGTGAGACAAACAGGCCAATTCAAACTTGCGATATTTGTGGTAAAAGAGGCCACACGAAAAATACTTGTTTCCGTAACAAGATCATCCATCATTTCACCCTACTGGTCCTCATATAAAGAGAGAAATTCATCGATTGAACTGCAGCTATTGCAAAAAACCGAATTACCATAGGAGTGAATGTAGAACTCGGATTCAAGATGAAAGAAATAGAAACCAAGAGATATATAGACCTAATAATAATAATCAAACCCGAGTATTTCCCGCTTCTCGGAATATACATCCGACTTCAGCTAGGAAGGTCAGATGGAATATGTTAACGGATTATGAATCGGAAAACGATCAACCGCGGATGGAGTGCAACGTCGACTCCACCCGTGTAACAAAAGCCGTGATACACCAAAACTCAGAACACTGATTCGAGTTCCAATAATAATTTCGAGAAATTCAATTCTCATAACGTTACCCTTATTAAACTCAACAAAAAAATACTGCACACTTCTAATAGACACTGGAGCTGAGGTCAGTCTTTATAAACTCAAATTGGTGACAGACTCCACCCCAATATATCAAGACCTCAAGTGCGAAACTACTCTTTCCGGAATAGCCTTAATTCGGTAGGAATTTCTTACTGCAATTTAAAAATGCAAAATAATTTTATACAACATCAATTTCATCTCGTTAAGGAAGACATTTTAATCCCCTACGATGGATTACTAGGAAACGATTTTCTAACGCGACACAAATGTGTAATAAGTTACGCTGAAAGTTATTTAGAGCTCAGTATAATTAACGAAATACACAACGGGTGTACTCAGACTGGGAAATTAAAACCAGCAAAAATAGCCCCAAAAGGCAAAATAAATTTAAAATTCACGGAAAATAGTAATTCAAAATGTAAAAATTCAAATAGAAATTTCACTACCCATGTAAATTCTGACATCTTGGTTAATGCAGCCCCTTTTCAGCCAGAATTGAACCCGAGGAAAATACGTTCGGTAAATAGGAATCCAAAGAGAACAGACATCTCAAACAAAATGGTGGATTCCATTGCCTATGTGAACTGTAATATTCAACCTATGTATGTCCAAGACCCAAAGAATAGAAACAGCGGGAGTAGATAAGCTATGGGAGTCCAGGCTCACTTTTTTAAGCTTCCAGGATTTCGCCACAGATGGCGCCACCGTCGCTAGGTGGTTTGGGTTCGTGCTAAGTGTAGGTTTGTGCCTTGGTTTTATAGGTTTGTGTCTTGGATATACCATTGCGCCTTGGATGCACCTGTTGTATACACAACATCAGGCCCTAAAACAATCAAAATTACCTAAAAAACCTAAAACCTTTAAAAGAAATTCAAAGAAAATTAAAATCAAGTCATGAAAAGGGTCCTATAAGCTAATCACACTTAACAACGTGACCAGCTTATCTATTCACACGCAAAGAAAGTTGCATCAGCAATTTCTTTGCATGGCCCACTTGAAAAAGGCGACAAATAAAGTCGAATTCCATGACAAATCTTACCCTCAGTAAGATTTGTCAGCATAAAATATAAATTCAATCGCGCAACAAAGTAATAAAAAGATAAAAGCGACGCGAGAATTCAAGTGCGCAACAATGTAAGAAATGATAAGACGACGTGTTGGTGGCTCGATATTTATGAAAATATCGGGTTTCACCTCCGTCCGGCTAGAAATTTTTGTGGGCATGATTAAACATGTCCAACGATAATATATTTTCTCAGGATAGGAATGCTAATTAAGCATTTTCCTATCCTGACTGCCGAGACTTAATTAATGAAAAATTAAAAGTCGAATGCGAGTTCGTTTTTAAAACTTGGAGTGATCGCCTCGGTGATCTCGGTCTAGAGAAATCAGTTTCCCCAAAATTATTAGTCCGTTTTTTAAATAACCTATGTGTAGAACAAAACAGAAAGTAACTAGTATATAAAAGAATACTCGGATCGGTGAAGGAAAAACCGTGTAAATAAACACTGTAGCTAGTTTATGGTTAATCTCGAAAGCTCAGATCGATCGGGTCGTGATTTTTTGTCGAAAGTAACTAGTTCTTTGATACGGTAATGTTTGTCGGAAATCAAGTGATTGATGATCAATTGAGTTGATGAACGAAAAACTGGCCGGCTGGTTCCGACGCCGGCAGAACTTTGGTTGAAAATTATAATAAGTGAATTAGTGGATTAGATAAATGAAAAAGGAATAAGCGAAAATATTGGAATGTGCAAAAATAAAATTCATGTACGAGTATACCTACGTAAGTGGTAGTGAATAAAGATACCGAAATAAGTTTAAAGCTGCTGAAAGGTATTTTATTTACAAAAAGCCATCGCCCCGCAACTAAAAGATACGAACTCGACTTGAGGTGTGACAACAGGAATCGTTGTAAAGTGGTTACGTTAAAAGGTGCCCGATAATACGCAACACACCATTGCGTCTTGGGTGCACCATTGAGTCTCGACTAGCGGGATTAGTCGGTACTACCGGGATGTATCATTTGATCTTGACTGCACCCTAGCGGCATTAGCCGGTACTAACAGCATGCTCCCGTACTACGGTTTTCTTAAATAGATATGTGTTGTACCTAAATGTAGGCTTTTGGTTTCATTGAGTCTCGACTGCGCCCTAGCAGGATTAATCGGTACTACCAGGATGTATCATTTGATCTTGACTGCACCCTAGCGGCATTAGCCGGTACTACCAGCATGCTCCGGTACAACGGTTTTCTTGGATAGATATGTGGTGCGCCTAAATGTAGGCGTTTGGTTTTGAATTAATATTAGTAATAATTAAAGTTGGCGCTAGGAAATTTTTGTTCATGCCAATGGATTCTAGATGGTTGTGGTAGGTTTTCGAGATATTAGCGATTTTACCTTTTCAGATATAGTTAATATTATTAATAATTCAAGCTACCTAGGATAGTTTTGTTCATGTCAATAGATTCTAGAAGGTGTTAGAGGGGGAACGAAATTTTCATCAGAAATCCTCTACGGGCTATGGTTTTCGAGATATTAGCGACTTTACCTTTTTAGATATAGTTAATATTAGTAATAATTCAAGTTTTTTTTTGTGCTCATGGGGGTGCTGCGTCTAAATGTAGGCTTTGTTCAGCATCATTCGAATTTCACAACATGACATCACCATGAACAGATTCTAGAAGATGTCAGTGAGCCGATACTACCAGCATGCTTCGGGACTACGGCTTTGGATGTGTGGTACGATTCTCTTGGAAGTTTTTTGCTTCACTTTTGGCCCACACGTGGCAGCAGTCTACGGTTTTGGGAAGTTTTTTGCTTCACTTTTACCCACACGTGGCAGAATGCTACGGTTTTTGGGAAGTTTTTTGCTTCACTTTTTTGGATGTGTGGTGCGCCTAAATGTAGGCTTTTGTTGTTTTCAAGTGTTGCACCTGGTTTTGAATTAATATTAGTAATAATTGATTTTTCTTGAGCGCCTAAATGTAGACTTTTGGTTTTGAACTAATAATTAAAGTTAATATTAGGAAATTTGTGTTCATGCCAATGGATTCTAGAGGGGTGGTATGGGGGGGGGGGGGGGGTTAATAAAGATAGGGGGGGATAATAAAGATAGGGGAGGGGGTAAATGAAGTTTTCATCAGAAATCCTCTACGGGCTCTGGTTTTCGAGATATTAGCGTATTAATAATTCAAGTTATTTTTGCTCATGGAAATGGATTCTTGGCGGTGTGGAGTGGGAGTTTTCATCAGAAATCCTCTACGGGCTTTGGTTTTCGAGATATTAGCGACATCTGTTTGGGCGCAAACGCCATTTCTTGAGTAAGGTACCCTAGCGGCCTTAGCCGGAACTACCAGAATGTTATGCTGTTATCAGAGCTGTTTGAAAAGCTGTTTAAAAGCTGTTAAGCTGTTATCAGAGCTGTTAAGCTGTTATCAGAGCTGTTTTAAAAGCTGTTAAGCTGTTATCAGAGCTGTTTGAAAAGCTGTTAAGCTGTTATGGTATAATGTTGTTAAAAGTTTTCCTAATTTTGAACCTGGTGTTGCTGTATGCTCAGAGCAAAACGGTAAGTCTTTATGCTTATCATGTAGATATTATAGATATTAGATAGATATTATACCTCCCCGAATAGCAGTATGTCTACATCAGTTATCAGCTCCAGTTTTACTTTGGTATATTTTAACATTGCGTCCCATGTTAGACCTGGCATGGTGTAATAATGTGCAGGATCTAAATTGTACGTCTTCATACAGACATCTCGAAAGTTCTCGAAGACATCGACCAATAGAAGGACATCAGTTTTCATGTATAGATCGGAATATTCGCCAAGTGTCCGTATTTGAAATGTACTCCACACCTTTTCTGCGCGGCTGTAGTCCTCAGCAGATATATCACTGTCAGTCATTTTATTATAGAATTGCTCCTGCGCCGGTAAGTGTTGGAAATCCAATTTTGTCCAATCGTCAACGAAGTCATATGGGAAGACACCTTTGCGCGTAAGTAGTTTAAAGTCATCATCATACAATTCCTGCCATACAGCTCTTGTAATATTTAATTTATCCATTGGCAGCAATGATGATAGCTTATCTAAGGATTCTGCCATAAAACGGAGGGAATCGATGAATCTGAATTTGATATGACTGCCTTCAACGTGCTTGGTGAACGAAATGTATCTTTCCTTATTTATTGGTAGGAGATCCACTTTGTTACGCTCAAAAAAAAAAAAAAGGTGGAGGACTTGGCAATATCGTGGCGTCTTTTTCAGAACCACATACCTACTCCATAACTTCATTGAGCGACCATCGTAACCCACACTATGCCTCACTAGCAATACACCGAAGTAAAGTTATTACCAGCACGAATTACATATTGAGTTGATCAATAAATGGCCCAATCATCTATTGGAAAGTAACGCGGAAGACCAATTTGCGGAAATCAGCCTTCAAAAAAAATTAAGGCATTAACCCACCTCACTCGTCATAGTTTACTACTGAAGATGTAAGAACTCACACGCTCGGGAATTGTCGAAGTAAAGTATTTATAGTATTTATAGTGGAATTACAACCTCATTATTGTTAGAAGCTTATTAGCATTAAGTAAGGTAGACAATTAGTTGCAGTAGTCGAACCAAATCGTAATGTTTTAGCTTATTAGAGACCAAGAATGGGTACAATTAGCTTTAAGAAGGTTAAAAAACGTTAATAATTTATTAGAGTCAAGCAATCCGGAATTAATTCTGTAAGCATAGCCGCTGAGCCACTAAGACGGAAAAGAGTCCTGCCAATAGTTTTCTTTGTTACGGATCTCACGCCGTTGTCCGTCATGCTCCTACCAATCCGTCGTAGTAATGCCAATCGGTCAAGCTAGTCCAGACTTCTCGAGACCAGTCGTCAAGAATAACAATAAAAGAAACAATTAAATTATCTAAAACTAAATATTGTAACATGCAAAACAAAATAATTAAATTGTCTAAAACTAAATATCGTAACATGCAAAACAAAATAATTAAATTATCTAAAACTAAATATCGTAACATGCAAAACAAAATAATTAAATTATCTAAAACCTAAATTACCCAAAAGTGCAAGACGAAAACATTAAGTGATCTAAACCTGTGAAACAAAAGTTTAACTGCCTAAAACAGGTAGATAAGAACAAACGACAAGTTAAGTTCACCAGGGTAAAACAAACCACAAACACGAACGAAGAAAAGTCTTGATCATGCAACAAAACAAAGAATTAAAGTCATCACGAATTTGTCAAATAATAGAAGTCATTACGAATGTTACATACAAAAAAAAAACATAAACATTATAATAAATGGCAAAATCCTAAAAGTACAACAGTTGTAAGGTTTGGGCCGTATTCGTCAATTAGTGAACGACACCATCGAAAACAAATGGGAAACTGCGGGAAAAGAAGAGGTGACACGGTTGGCAACAAAGTGAAAAAGGCAGCTCTTTTTCTTCTTCCTCGAGTTCTCAAGCTATTAGGAGCCATCGTACGCCAGTAATATTATTAAAGGGGAAAACTAAATACCCAAAAGTCATATAAAGTATAGATAGATTCCATTAACCATAAAAGTGCCAAGAAAAACTAAAAGTGGAAAAGAACACGGTGCAGTTGACAGCGTATTTTCGAGAAGGTCGAAGAAGGAGCTTGGGCTACGCGGAGATTTTTAATCTATAAGGAGAGAAACCAAAACAAGGAGAAAAGAAAAAAGGTTTATTGAGGTCAATGAAAGGTAGAAAACTGACCGGCAGGTGTGAAGATCTCGTGACATGCTCAAGATAAATACTTTTCTAAATTTATTTTCTTTTGTCTATGTATATTTTCTTCCCTCGTGGCTGACTGGCTGTGTAACTTATAATCTTTAGTAGTCGTAAAATAGTTCCCACTTATTGTTCAGTAGAATTGTATCCGGATATATATACCTTTGGTTCGCTTCCTACTTTTCTCTCTTGAACTTTGTAATATATCTCTGTAAGTAAACATAATGGACTTCTCGTATACGTTTTATAACGTTTAAAATAATAAAGCAGAGGATTTATTGAAAGAACTGGTAGTGTTGTGCTCATTCTAGGTTTCGTGATCTATCCTCTTGACGAAAACTTTACGTGGCGCCCTATCATCCCTCGATTTGCATTTTGTTTCAGGTGGACACGCGTTTTACCTCAAGAGCCCCGCCCGTCTCCGCGAGCTAGCGTCTACGTACTCAGGGTGTACGTAACAAATTTTGGCGCCCAAAGTGGGGCCACATGATATCTCTATGCAAATGCAAGGTCCACAGGAAGAAAAAATTATGAGAGTTTAGTTTGCTGAATTGTTTGGCTAGGCAAGAATAGTTGGAATTTTAAAAATCTGTTTTGTGACATAAGTGCAGTTCTAGTTGCGAGGAACAGCGGAGTTAGCGGTACATCACATTGTTTCTGAATTTTTTTTTGTTGTTTGAGTGTCGGTAGTGACCTGCGGATAGTGACGTAGATCCACTAACCTGTGCCAGCAGAAATCATTTTTCAATTGTTTTGTTGGTAATCTGCAATACTACTTATTATGATCAAATTTTGTCTTGGATTAGTAGCACAGCCAGTCAGAAGTATTTGTATGCAAGATTGAAGTGAGTGTGTTTTGCCTTCCTCCGGGGTAAATACACACAAAATATATATCCCCCTTTTAATTTGCGTTGTGGGTTTATAGTCGAGCCGGGGAGTTTTGGGTCGACTGCATGTCGTTTCCCTGACTCCGGGCTTCCCATTTTTTCTTTTGGCGGCAATCTTCGTCTGCATGTCCTCGGCGACCACAAAAGGTGCATTTGAGTCTTATATTAAAGACTTGAGGACTTTTTGTGTTGTGTTGCTCTTGTGTGGGTCTGTTGGAGAGGCGTGGAGGAACAATCTGTTTTGTTTGTTGTGTTCTTCTGCAATCACGGACGTCATGTCCATAGATTTTGCAGTTTGAGCTTAAGGCAATCTGTGTATGTGTGACCCTTTCGCTGGCAGAAATTACACGTGATGTTACGGACCAGTGCATCTGTATCCGATTTTCTGGCATCAGTGTTTGTAAAAGGTCTTTGTCGTGACTGTGATGAACCTGGATTGTTCACATTGCGTGAAAACTGATTTGGGTTTGGAGCTCGAGGTGATGCGAACATAGGTGTAGATGGCATTTTATAGTAAGGAGCTCTATAGTAAGCTCTCACTCGTAAATCTGGGTCCACTGGAGCCATTGGAGGAGCTTGTACCAAAGGAGTCTGGACGAATGTAGCACTTTGTTGTAATTTGTCCATGTCCAGTGCTTTTTAAATTAGTGCTTCTAAATCACCTTCTCCCTGCGTGAGCAAATATTGACACAGGTGTGGTTTAGTTACTCCACTTTTCAAAGCGTTTTTGGCAAAATCCATCAGCTGTGTTTTCACAGCAGGGACTGCCTCAGCTCCATACTTCTGTGGCGCTGCCTCGTTGCAAATCGTCAACAACTGTTTCAATCTTGTAATGAAAACAGTGAGCGATTCTAACGGGTTTTGCCTGGTGGTAATTAATTTGTTCACCAGCTCCTGATATGTCTCACGGGGAAGGTATGTTCTGTTTAGACGTTCCTCTACTTCAGTAAATGAAGCAGGGACTTCTGAAGCGAATAATTGGTATGCGTCACCTCTGAGCCTTGCGGGAAGGACCTGAATGAAAGCCACTTTTTCTTCATTATTAATTAGATACTGCATAGTTTGTTTGCAGCAGCCAATGAAGGTTTGTAGCTCTCGTCGCAATTGTGGGGTACGAGTTGAGTTGAGTTGAGCTGTGAGCTTAGCTACCTTAGCGTAGTCCACCATTGTGTATAGTCTATCGACTGGAAATTTAAATTTGGGTAGACTAGCTGGGCTTGTTTCTGGGCTGAATTCCGTTAAGGATTCTTCGAGCCAATCGATCAGCAGGTCTTCGGGAGTTGGTTAAGCTACTTCACCGTCACTGTCACTCACTATCATTATTAGCACTTTCACTTAACATAACACTCTTATTCTTCTCTAAATCTAAATTTTCAGTACTCTCCTTATCTACTGGGAGGGAGCGCAGGGATTCAGCAAGCTTACTTAGTTCCTCACGGAACCGAACTGTGTTTTCCTTCAGTATCTGTATTTGTGCGAGTCTATTTTCGTGGGTTTGACTCAGTTTTTTGCTGAGTGAATCACACTGAGTAATGGCAAGCGTACCTGGATCTCGCGCTCTCTCGTACAATTTATTTAAAAAATTTTCAAGACTTACTTGTCTATTATGACCTGGCAGAACGATCCCGCTTCTGAGTCGAGGTCCTGTTGGCGATAACTGTGGAGATTTATCTCCTGCAGCAGATGATGTACCTTCACCGGGGTGCTGTGTTTTTGCACCGGGGGCTGATCCCGCGTCGGCTAAAGATGGAGAATTTTCCCTCGCTGCTGTTTCTGTTTCCTGCTGAGGTGGAGCAGAATTATCGGCTGGCATATGATGCGTTGTTTGGTGAAAGGGGGCTCCTTGCCTGCTTAAGTCCCTTTGCTGTGATTGAGAGGGGGTTTTCTTTAACCGCCTTCGAGTTCCCTCTGAATCCTTTGTCGGTTGATTTCGGCTTACTTTTGCAGCTAGGGGGGCCTTGAGCCGTCTTAACTTCCCCTGGATCTAGTTGAAAAGGGGGCTTATGAGCCGTCTTCGATTTCCTCTTCAGCTCAGGATCGGTGACTGCTAGCGTTTTGTTGATGAGCGCTGGCTGCTAAAAATTCGGGCTGCTTGTCGCGCTGTGTCCTGGTTGTTGTTAGCGCTCGCTATACGCGCCACCTTACACTCTAGTGGCTCCACGCACAAACATCGCTCGTTATCTGTAAATTACCCTGAAATTCGAAACATTCTCATATCATCTCAAAATCTGAAATCTTAAAACATGCATCGCACTAGCATGAAACCAATAAATTTCTTTCTTAATTATTTTCAAGCAATTCATTGTTTACTTTCCCATACATAATTCCTCCAATGCAATAGTATCTCGAATTTCACCTTCTAAAATATTGCGTCACGAAAACCGATAACGCCAATGTAAACAATTTTCCCGCGATGAGTTTAAAGTACTTGAACGCATATGAATTATGCGATTTGAAATTACTTCTCCACGAAAACCTATATCGCCGACGCAAGCGATTTTTACGATTTTTTGTGCGATGAGTTCAAAGTACTTGAACTCATCCGATTTATGCGCTTTTTCCCCTTAAGCCAATTATTGCTGAGAATAGAATCTTTTTTAAATATCGAAGGAATTGATTGGTCGATAGATTTTTTAATGGTTTCTTCCAATAAATCGATGGAGGGAGAAACCAAATAAATTTAGCTGTTGTTACTGAAAAAGGTCAGAGTTTTCCTACACGTAAAATAAGAAAGTGATCTGAAGAGTCCCCCTACCAGAGGTAAGGCCTTCAGATCATTACAATCAAGTGTAAACAACAGTGTAAAAGAAATTTTAAAAAGAAAGAGTTATAAAATTGGGAATAAACAACAGCGTAAAGAAATTTAAAAAAAGAAAGAGTTATAAAATTAGGAATAAACGACAGTGTAAAGAAATTTTAAAAAAATAAAGAGTTATAAAATCGGGACTGGTGATCTTCTGAATATCAAAGCACTCCCCAGTCCTTGGGTACTAAAACAGACCCAGAACATTTTGGTGGCAGCGGTTGAGGATCACTAATCAAGTAAACAATACGATCCCAGCTACCCAAATTAAGGTAACCTAAGCCAGGCGCTCAGAGGTTATCCAACGTTGTTTAATACAACCCAATCTCAAGACAGGCTCTTGAGATTGTGTAAAGAAATTGAGTAAAAGAACTCACAAGACAACGAAGCCTAGAAGGAAGAGCAGAACAATCACAAGGATCATAAATTTTTTACTAATGGACCGCCAAGAGGAAATTCGCCAAATTGAGGAGCGATTACAACAATTCTATGGACCAGACGAAACTAAAGATTTCACCGAGTTCATCACACTAAGGAAACGTTTGGAGGAACTTAAAATGTAAGGTCTCAAAAAAAATTTTTATGCATAGCTTTTCAAATATTTAAGTACTATTTGATATTAAAAAATCCATCTATTAAATCATTTTTAAACTTGCTTAGATGCAAAAAAAATATATATATACATAATTAAGTGAAAAGTGTGAAAATTTTATACAATCTTTTGTCTTCTCTGAGTCCCAAAAGTGTACTTACTCGAGTGTTTCGCCCCTTGTTGTCAAAACTTAAATAAGTGAGTGTTTTGTTTTCTTTTTCTCAATTTGCCGTGTGTTTCGTAGATTAAAACCCCAAAATCGTTCTTGTTATTCGAAAGAGAAAATAAAAACGGCACCATACGAACCCGACGGAAAAGTTACACCAAACAGCAGTCTGATTTTGTTAACGCGAAACCAAGACGCAAAAGGCGAAGCTATAGCTGTCCTCCTGATACGAAAGTCAGTGGACGCCAGGGCCTCCGAATAAAAATGGCTGAAATAAAAATTTCTCTTTCCGATACCCGGAATATGATACCGGATTTCGACGGCAGCCCCAATGAATTAGGTCGATTCATTAATTGCTGCAAGATTCTCTTTGACACCACAGAGGAGGTAGCTGAAAAAAAGCTTTTTCTTAGTGTCGTAAAAACGAGAATAATCGGCCCTGTTACGAAGCCTTGAAGCATCGTGATTTTGAAGATTGGTTGGCTCTAAGGGAGTTCCTTGAGGACCAGTTCCTAGATAGACGCCCAAGAGTAACGGTTCAAGCCGAACTCCTTCGTCTCAAACAAAATTCAAGGGAAAGCATCGACGAATTCGCACAAAGGTTAAGTAAACTTTTGTGTGAATTAAATAACGTCACTTCCAAGAACGTAACTGACGCGGTAGCAAAAAAGTTCTTATTGGAAGAGAATGAGTTAAATGCAATTAAGACATTCGAAGACGGCCTGCGAAGTGAACAGTTAGTTACGTGTAATTGTAAAATCCAAAGGTGAGACAACTTTACGTAAACTCGTTCTTTACGCTTCAGAGCATGCAATACGTCTCGAAAATTTTGCTAACCCTAGTGAGACAAACAGGCCAATTCAAACTTGCGATATTTGTGGTAAAAGAGGCCACACGAAAAATACTTGTTTCCGTAACAAGATCATCCCATCATTTCACCCTACTGGTCCTCATATAAAGAGAGAAATTCATCGATTGAACTGCAGCTATTGCAAAAAACCGAATTACCATAGGAGTGAATGTAGAACTCGGATTCAAGATGAAAGAAATAGAAACCAAGAGATATATAGACCTAATAATAATAATCAAACCCGAGTATTTCCCGCTTCTCGGAATATACATCCGACTTCAGCTAGGAAGGTCAGATGGAATATGTTAACGGATTATGAATCGGAAAACGATCAACAGCGGATGGAGTGCAACGTCGACTCCACCCGTGTAACAAAAGCCGTGATACACCAAAACTCAGAACACTGATTCGAGTTCCAATAATAATTTCGAGAAATTCAATTCTCATAACGTTACCCTTATTAAACTCAACAAAAAAATACTGCACACTTCTAATAGACACTGGAGCTGAGGTCAGTCTTTATAAACTCAAATTGGTGACAGACTCCACCCCAATATATCAAGACCTCAAGTGCGAAACTACTCTTTCCGGGAATAGCCTTAATTCGGTAGGAATTTCTTACTGCAATTTAAAAATGCAAAATAATTTTATACAACATCAATTTCATCTCGTTAAGGAAGACATTTTAATCCCCTACGATGGATTACTAGGAAACGATTTTCTAACGCGACACAAATGTGTAATAAGTTACGCTGAAAGTTATTTAGAGCTCAGTATAATTAACGAAATACACAACGGGTGTACTCAGACTGGGAAATTAAAACCAGCAAAAATAGCCCCAAAAGGCAAAATAAATTTAAAATTCACGGAAAATAGTAATTCAAAATGTAAAAATTCAAATAGACATTTCACTACCCATGTAAATTCTGACATCTTGGTTAATGCAGCCCCTTTTCAGCCAGAATTGAACCCGAGGAAAATACGTTCGGTAAATAGGAATCCAAAGAGAACAGACATCTCAAACAAAATGGTGGATTCCATTGCCTATGTGAACTGTAATATTCAACCTATGTATGTCCAAGACCCAAAGAATAGAAACAGCGGGAGTAGATAAGCTATGGGAGTCCAGGCTCACTGTTTTAAGCTTCCAGGATTTCGCCACAGATGGCGCCACCGTCGCTAGGTGGTTTGGGTCCGTGCTAAGTGTAGGTTTGTGCCTTGGTTTTATTGGTTTGTGTCTTGGATATACCATTGCGCCTTGGATGCACCTGTTGTATACACAACATCAGGCCCTAAAACAATCAAAATTACCTAAAAAACCTAAAACCTTTAAAAGAAATTCAAAGAAAATTAAAATCAAGTCATGAAAAGGGTCCTATAAGCTAATCACACTTAACAACGTGACCAGCTTATCTATTCACACGCAAAGAAAGTTGCATCAGCAATTTCTTTGCATGGCCCACTTGAAAAAGGCGACAAATAAAGTCGAATTCCATGACAAATCTTACCCTCAGTAAGATTTGTCAGCATAAAATATAAATTCAATTGCGCAACAAAGTAATAAAAAGATAAAAGCGACGCGAGAATTCAAGTGCGCAACAATGTAAGAAATGATAAGACGACGTGTTGGTGGCTCGATATTTATGAAAATATCGGGTTTCACCTCCGTCCGGCTAGAAATTTTTGTGGGCATGATTAAACATGTCCAACGATAATATATTTTCTCAGGATAGGAATGCTAATTAAGCATTTTCCTATCCTGACTGCCGAGACTTAATTAATGAAAAATTAAAAGTCGAATGCGAGTTCGTTTTTAAAACTTGGAGTGATCGCCTCGGTGATCTCGGTCTAGAGAAATCAGTTTCCCCAAAATTATTAGTCCGTTTTTAAATAACCTATGTGTAGAACAAAACAGAAAGTAACTAGTATATAAAAGAATACTCGGATCGGTGAAGGAAAAACCGTGTAATAAACACTGTAGCTAGTTTATGGTTAATCTCGAAAGCTCAGATCGATCGGGTCGTGATTTTTTGTCGAAAGTAACTAGTTCTTTGATACGGTAATGGTTTGTCGGAAATCAAGTGATTGATGATCAATTGAGTTGATGAACGAAAAACTGGCCGGCTGGTTCCGACGCCGGCAGAACTTTGGTTGAAAATTATAATAAGTGAATTAGTGGATTAGATAAAGGAAAAAGGAATAAGTGAAAATATTGGAATGTGCAAAAATAAAATTCATGTACGAGTATACCTACGTAAGTGGTAGTGAATAAAGATACCGAAATAAGTTTAAAGCTGCTGAAAGGTGTTTTATTTACAAAAAGCCCTCCCCCGCAACTAAAAGATACGAACTCGACTTGAGGTGTGACAACAGGAATCGTTGTAAAGTGGTTACGTTAAAAGGTGCCCGATAATACGCAACACACCATTGCGTCTTGGGTGCACCATTGAGTCTCGACTAGCGGGATTAGTCGGTACTACCGGGATGTATCATTTGATCTTGACTGCACCCTAGCGGCATTAGCCGGTACTAACAGCATGCTCCCGTACTACGGTTTTCTTAAATAGATATGTGTTGTACCTAAATGTAGGCTTTTGGTTTCATTGAGTCTCGACTGCGCCCTAGCAGGATTAATCGGTACTACCAGGATGTATCATTTGATCTTGACTGCACCCTAGCGGCATTAGCCGGTACTACCAGCATGCTCCGGTACAACGGTTTTCTTGGATAGATATGTGGTGCGCCTAAATGTAGGCTTTTGGTTTTGAATTAATATTAGTAATAATTAAAGTTGACGCTAGGAAATTTTTGTTCATGCCAATGGATTCTAGATGGTTGTGGTGGGTTTTCGAGATATTAGCGATTTTACCTTTTCAGATATAGTTAATATTATTAATAGTTCAAGCTACCTAGGATAGTTTTGTTCATGTCAATAGATTCTAGAAGGTGTTAGAGGGGCGGGGGTTAGAGGGGGAACGAAATTTTCATCAGAAATCCTCTACGGGCTATGGTTTTCGAGATATTAGCGACTTTACCTTTTTAGATATAGTTAATATTAGTAATAATTCAAGTTTTTTTTTGTGCTCATGGGGGTGCTGCGTCTAAATGTAGGCTTTGTTCAGCATCATTCGAATTTCACAACATGACATCACCATGAACAGATTCTAGAAGATGTCAGTGAGCCGATACTACCAGCATGCTCCGGGACTACGGCTTTGGATGTGTGGTACGATTCTCTTGGAAGTTTTTTGCTTCACTTTTGGCCCACACGTGGCAGCAGTCTACGGTTTTGGGAAGTTTTTTGCTTCACTTTTACCCACACGTGGCAGAATGCTACGGTTTTTGGGAAGTTTTTTGCTTCACTTTTTTGGATGTGTGGTGCGCCTAAATGTAGGCTTTTGTTGTTTTCAAGTGTTGCACCTGGTTTTGAATTAATATTAGTAATAATTGATTTTTCTTGAGCGCCTAAATGTAGACTTTTGGTTTTGAACTAATAATTAAAGTTAATATTAGGAAATTTGTGTTCATGCCAATGGATTCTAGAGGGGTGGTATGGGGGGGGGGGGGGTAATAAAGATAGGGGGGGATAATAAAGATAGGGGAGGGGGTAAATGAAGTTTTCATCAGAAATCCTCTACGGGCTCTGGTTTTCGAGATATTAGCGTATTAATAATTCAAGTTATTTTTGCTCATGGAAATGGATTCTTGGCGGTGTGGAGTGGGAGTTTTCATCAGAAATCCTCTACGCGCTTTGGTTTTCGAGATATTAGCGACATCTGTTTGGGCGCAAACGCCATTTCTTGAGTAAGGTACCCTAGCGGCCTTAGCCGGAACTACCAGAATGTTATGCTGTTATCAGAGCTGTTTGAAAAGCTGTTTAAAAGCTGTTAAGCTGTTATCAGAGCTGTTAAGCTGTTATCAGAGCTGTTTTACAAGCTGTTAAGCTGTTATCAGAGCTGTTTGAAAAGCTGTTAAGCTGTTATGGTGTAATGTTGTTAAAAGTTTTCCTAATTTTGAACCTGGTGGTGCTGTATACTCAGAGCAAAACGGTAAGTCTTTATGCTTATCATGTAGATGTGGAGGATAGTCTAAATCAACTTTGAGTATGTATCCAGTTGGTGAATCATCAGGAATTTGGAAAACATCAATATTGGGAACATCAGCCCATCTGAGTCCTCCGGTAGGTAAATGTTGTGACATGGCCCATCCATAAAGGTTGTTATCATCATAATAAATCAAGTGTTTTTGTTTTTCATTTGGGTTAAAATCATCCATATATTTATTGTTGGCTTTACTGTATCTATTGGAACATTGGCTTATACCTCCCCGAATACCTCTCTCTACGAATAGCAGTATGTCTACATCAGTTATCAGCTCCAGTTTTACTTAGGTATATTTTAACATTGCATCCCATGTTAGACCTGGCATGGTGTAATAATGTGCAGGATCTAAATTGTACGTCTTCATACAGACATCTCGAAAGTTCTCGAAGACATCGACCAATAGAAGGACATCAGTTTTCATGTATAGATCGGAATATTCGCCAAGTGTGCCCTAAAACAATCAAAATTACCTAAAAAACCTAAAACTTTTAAAAGAAATTCAAAGAAAATTAAAATCAAGACATGAAAAGGGTCCTATAAGCTAGTCACACTTAACAACGTGACCAGCTTATCTATTCACACGCAAAGAAAGTTGCATCAGCAATTTCTTTGCATGGCCCACTTGAAAAAGGCGACACATAAAGTCGAATTCCATGACAAATCTTACCCTCAGTAAGATTTGTCAGCATAAAATATAAATTCAATCGCGCAACAAAGTAATAAAAAGATAAAAGCGACGCGAGAATTCAAGTGCGCAACAATGTAAGAAACGATAAGACGACGGGTTGGTGGCTCGATATTTATGAAAATATCGGGTTTCACCTCCGTCCGGCTAGAAATTTTTGTGGGCATGATTAAACATGCCCAACGATAATATATTTTTCTCAGGATAGGAATGCTAATTAAGCATTTTCTTATCCTGACTGCCGAGACTTAATTAATGAAAAATTAAAAGTCGAAAGGGAGTTGGTTTTTTAACGTCGACCTGTTCGCCTCGCGGATATTGTTGAGTTGTGAGATTTTGATTAAAAGATTTTAACTAAGGATTTTATCGAAAAGGAATAAGATTTCCTCGCCTAGTTAATAAAGAGTTGATCGTGATTTGTCAATGGGTTCGCCTCGCGGATATTGTTGAGTTGTGAGATTTTTATTAAAAGATTTTAACTAAGGATTTTATCGAAAAGGAATAAGATTTCCTCGCCTAGTTAATAGAGAGTTGATCGTGATTTGTCAATGGGTTCGCCTCGCGGATATTGTTGAGTTGTGAGATTTTTATTAAAAGATTTTAACTAAGGATTTTATCGAAAAGGAATAAGATTTCCTCGCCTAGTTAATAAAGAGTTGATCGTGATTTGTCAATTGGTTCGCCTCGCCTAGTTAATAGAGATTGAAGATAACATTATTTAATAAATAAATTAACGGAGTGTATATAAAAATAAGGAGAAGTGTGTTTTATTGCTACACCTCGCCAACCCTCGCCATTGTTCAGGCAAGACACAAGTGCTTCGCTCACTGTGAACGGTGTTAAAGTGACATATTGGTGATTAAGTGATTTCGTTGAAGAACTACCCCTAATACGTAACAAAATTGGCGCAGCCGGTAGGATCAAGGTAGCTTGATCTCGCTAAATAATCAAAAGCTTAAATTCCTTGATCCTGCGAACAAAAAGGGGAACCTTTGACGACACTATTCAAGCCAAGTCACCCCCAACACTCGGGTAGATTTCATCTGTAGGCGCCTCTGCTCCAGGCGAGCACGCGTTCACCCCAGTCAGTGCACAAGCACCACCGAGGGAAATCAAAACTACAAAAAGGCAACCAGAAGGACGAATACGAAATCCCGAAGTACCGAGAAAAACAGCAGTCAGCTCGCTCATTAGACGACTTCGATCCAGAGTTGAAGGGGAATTCTAAGGCGGCTTTAATAGCCCCCCTTTCAACTAACACCAGGGGAAGTAAGACGGCTCAAGGCCCCCCCGGCAGCAAATAAATCAGACGGCAGCGGACAAAAGTACTCGGAGGGAATACGAAGACGGTTAAGGAAACCCCCCTCCAAACTACATCAAAGGGAAATAAGCAGGCCGGAGTCCCCCTTTCAACCGACAATACATGTCAGAAAGCAACAGCTCTAATCCAGTCCAACAGGAACCAGAAGCAGCAAAGAGGACAAATCCTCCACCTTTAGCCGACGCGGGATCAGCCCCAGGTGCCGATACTACGCACCTCCGGAAAGGTACATCATCAGCTGCGGATCAACAACCAACACCAACTCCAACAGGACCTCGACTCCGAAGTGGAACTATATTGTCAGGTCCCACTACACAAGTAAGTCTTAATAAGTTTTTAGATAGATTGTATGAGAGAGCGCAAGATTCAGGCACGCTAGCTATCACCCAGTGTGATTCACTGAGTAGAAAATTAAGTCAAACCCGCGAAAATAGGCTTGCACAAATCCAGGCTTTAAAGGAAAATACAGTTCGATTTCGTGAAGAGTTAAATAAGCTAACTGAATCTCAGCGCTCCCTCGAATTAGATAAGAATAAAAGTGAGAATAATTTAGAATTAAATAAAAGTGATAATTTAAGTGAAGACCCAAAAGAAAGTGGTTGTGTTAGTGAAGTGATAGACCCTACACCAGAGGACCTTTTAGTAGATTGGCTGGAAGAATCCTTAACGGAAACCAGTCCAGAAGGTAGTCCCATTAGTCCACCTAAATTTAAATATTCAGCCAAAAGGCTACAAAACATGGTGGACTACGCCAAAGTTGCAAAATTGACGGCTCAGCTCGTCCCTTTATTTTCGGGTGAAAGTACCCCACAAATGGGACGTGAGCTACAGACCTTCATCGGCTGCTGCAAGCAAACTATGCAGTGCCTTAATGATCAAGAAAAGGTGGCTTTCCTTCAGGTTCTCCCCACAAGATTAAGAGGTGATGCATATCAGCTATTCGCTTCAGACGTCCCTACTTCATTCACTGAGGTAGAGGAACGTTTGAACAGGACATACCTTCCCCGTGAGACGTATCAGGAATTGGTGAACAGATTGATCACCACACGACAGAACCCATTGGAATCTCTCACTGCTTTTGCTACAAGGTTGAAGCAGCTGTTGACGATCTGCAATGAGGCTGCGACACAAAAGTATGGAGCTGAGGCAGTCCCGGCTGTGAAAACACAGCTGATGGACTTCGCCAAAAATGCTCTCAAAAGTGGAGTAACTAATCCACATTTGTGTCAATATTTACTCACGCAGGGAGAAGGCGATATAGAAGCTCTCATACAAAAAGCCCTGGACATGGAGAAACTACAGCAAAGTGCTACATTCGTCCAGAGTCCTCTGGCACAAGCTCCTCCAGTGGCTCCAGTAGACCCAGAATTACGAGTGAGAGCGTTCTACAGATCCCCGTATTATCAAATGCCATCAACACCTATGTTCGCATCACCTCGAGCACCGAACCCAAACCATTTCTCACGCCACGCAAATAACACAATATCACAGCCACGCCACCGAGTACCTGTATACTCTGAAACTAAAAGGTCGGACACAGATGCACTGATCCGTAACATCGCGTGTAGCTACTGTCAGCGAAAGGGTCATACATATACAGATTGCCTAAAGCGCAAAAACACCCCTTTCTGCTCGAACTGCAAAAAATATGGACACGACGTTCGTGATTGCAGAACAAATAGACAGACACACCAGGACTTCACTCAGTCTCAACAAAATGTTCCTCAACGCCTCCCCAGCAGACCACCAACAGAACAGCATAACACCAAAGGTCTCCAGGTCTTTAACATAAGACTCAAGTGTAATTTTTGTGGTCGCCGTGGACACGCAGATGAAAACTGCAGGCAAAAGAAAAAGTGGGAAGCCCGGAGTCAGGGAAACGACATGCAGTCGACCCAAAACTCCCCGGCTCGACTATAAACCCAACTAAAAATTTAAAAGGGTCGCCTCAAGCGCCCGAATCCGGTGTCCCTACAGTGAAACTTCCACTGGACATAAGCCTTAACGGCCAAACAAAACTAGTAGTGGACACTGGCGCTGAGGTCAGTATTATAAAGAAGAAAGCGATTAAAGACCTCAAACTAATTAATTCAAGTGAGGCATGCACTCTACAGACCCCCTTTGGAACTGGAAGGACACTGGGAAATTGCAAGGGTAACTTCAATTTCAAAAATAAAATTCCCTGCAAGTTTCAAGTAGTACAAAACTTGCCAGGTCTTTCCGATGACGGCCTATTAGGAAACGATTTCCTATCAAACAATTGTAATGTTGAAGGCCCAAATAAAGCACTTAAGTTTCCTTGTACGGAAACCAACTCCGAAGAGTTTACTGTGCCCTTGTCATATAAAACGGACAAGCTGTACTCCAGAAAAGCAGTCGAAGTGAGATCACTGGCAGAAAAGATGGAGCCTAAACAGGTTAAGCTATCTACCTGCAGTGTCTCCAAGGCAACTCAAAAGAGTAATGCTGGCTGCCAGGTTCAACAAGAGCCACTGGAATACGAAAAGAGCTGTCTGGGTGATCAAGAGACCAGCGAAATGAGGCAACATTTGGTCACCTTAGAAGAACCAATATGCATACCTGCTAGGTCACAAATGATTACCACGGTCCCGTTGCGAGTGAAGGAAGAAATGCTCTGTCTATCTAAAGAGATAGACGATGGACTCTTCCTGGCCAACAGTTTACTCCCCACTGGGAAAGAAACAGTGCAAGTAGCCATACTCAACAGTAACAACTATCAAGAAGTCATCTCCAGTTTATTGGTACAATTGCTACCTATCCATGACTACGCCATCATCCCAGTAGGAGAAGCCGCCTATATACAAAACGTTCTCAAGCCGAATACATCGCAAACGAGCAACATAAACAACAGTGAGCTTCCCGAATCCGAGCCCAAGCCGAACAAGACTTCAAGTTCTAAAATTCCTAAACACAAGTTCTTATCTCAACTAGGAACCGAAATAAGTGACGCGTGCGAGCCCAGTAAGACCCGAGCAGGGGCAAGGCAGACTCCACCGTACAATAAAGAAAATCTTAAAAAATTGTTAAGGCCTCAGAGCCCAATGTGGGACGCGAGAGAGGTAAAGCAGCCGATAAGCCAAATGCAGCTGACTCCTCCATCCAATATACCTAGATTTAAGATAATTACAAGGCATAAGAGCCCAAGTAAAGGTGCGTGTGATATCAAAAAGACTTGTTCAAAGACAAGCCCGACTCCACCACCTAAAAAAGTTAATATTAAGAATCAAATGAGACCCCAGAATCCTACAAAAGATGCGTGCGAGATCCGTAAGACCTCATTAAAGGCAATGTTGGCTCCACCATCAAATATAGTTGAAAATACCAATTTCTCACGGCCCATAAACCAAGGTGTCAATGCGTGCGAGTACTCTAAACCAACAAAAATACCAATACAACATAGTACTCCACCACTCGAACAGCAGGAAGCGCATTCCCTGCCATCAGACAATAGAAGTGTAAGTAAAAAGGAGGATAAACACAGCAAGGAGAAAAATACGAACTTTTCGGAAAATACAGCTATTTTACAACATGTAAGATACTTGTTTGCGGATCAGGAAGATCCCAGAAATAGCCCGCGACTCATCAGGTTAGATCAAGAGCTCAACCTGGATGAAACTTTAAACGCGGAAGAAAAAGCTTCAATATCCGAACTCTGTTATGAGTACAATGATATCTTTTACCTTAAAGGTGATAAGCTTACATATACAAACGCTATCACCCATAACATTCCATTAATACAAGATCAGGCCCCAATAAACCAAAAAGCCTATCGATTACCAAAGACCCAGAGACAAGTAATCAACGAGCAATTAAGAGAAATGCTAGACAACGGGATAGTCCAAACTAGCAAAAGCCCTTGGAATTCACCCTTATTAGTAGTCCCCAAAAAGGCGGGACCCGATGGTGAGAAAAGGTGGCGCGTCGTTGTCGATTTTCGTAAATTGAACGAAAAGACAATTGGCGATGCATTTCCGCTACCACGAATCGAGGATATTCTTGACCAACTAGGTCATGCCAGGTACTTTACCACTCTCGATTTGGCCAACGGCTACCACCAAGTCTTAGTCGGCAAAAAAGATCGACATAAAACCGCTTTTAGCACTAATTACGGGCACTACGAATTTAAGCGTATGCCATTCGGACTCAAAGGAGCTCCCGCTACATTCCAACGACTCATGAACTTCGTTCTGACAGGCCTACAAGGCCTCGAATGTTTCGTTTATCTTGACGACATCGTCATTTTTGGTAAGAACCTAAATGACCACAATGATAAGCTTCGCAAAGTCTTCAACAAATTGAGAGAAAACAACCTCAAACTGCAGCCAGAGAAGTGCCAGTTCTTGAGACGAGAAGTTGTTTACCTAGGGCACAAATGCTCTAGCGAAGGTGCATTACCAGACCCCAGCAAAACGGCCTGCGTCCAAACATTCCCTGTTCCTAGAACAGTACGGCAAGTTCAGTCCTTTTTAGGACTCGCCAATTACTATAGGAAGTTCATCCCGGACTTCTCAAAAATCGTTCGCCCAATTACGAATTTACTCCGCAAGGATGTAAAATTCACTTGGACCAAAAAATGCCAAGAAGCATTCCAAAACATTAAAAATGCTCTAATTTCACCACCTCTTTTAATCTATCCAGATTTTTCTAAAGGATTCAACCTCACAACGGACGCCAGTAACGAAGCTTTAGGAGCTGTACTTTCCCAAGGAGAAGTGGGAAAAGACCAGCCTATCGCCTATGCAAGCCGAACGCTGAATAAAGCCGAGAGAGATTACTCCACAATTGAAAAGGAGTTATTGGCTATAGTCTGGGCCACTAGGAATTTCCGATGCTACCTTCAAGGCAGGAAGTTTACGGTCTATACTGACCACAAGCCTCTCAAAGGTGTCTTTAATGTTAAAGACCCGACTTCCCGTCTGGTGAGATTTCACCACAAATTATCAGAATTCGAGTATACCATCGAATACAAACCAGGGAAGTATAATACCAATGCGGATGCATTAAGCCGCATTCCACAAGTATTAAACGAAGACTATACAGGCAACACCTTAACGGTACAAGCCCAAGTCCACCACTCTATGGACTCTGATGTGGAAGAAAACAATTCCCCAAATAAACGGAAAACCAAGAAACCCGCTCATTGCTTCGCCGTGACCAGAGCTCAAAAACACAAAGCCCAAGAGGCCAATACGAGCCCCAGCGTTGAAACACAGCCTACGGCAGCGGAACATAAAGAATATGAACCCCCAAAGGCGGAAATACAACCCCCTGCTACGCTTGAACAAGATATAAGTCCAGTCAAGGCACCTGAGATAATCACGAGCCCCAAGGAAGTCCAAACAATCCTAAAGGATTATCACGACTCTCCTTTCGGCCATCAGGGTGTCATTAAGACTTATAAAAAAATAAGACGCAAGTATTGGTGGAGACACATGCTTAGCGATATAAAGAAATACATAAAAAAATGCCCTAAGTGCCAAACAATGAAAGCATCCCCACAATTCAAGATGCCAATGGTAATAACGGACATCGCAGAACAACCTTTCGACAAGGTTTACCTCGATATAGTAGGTCCACTAGAAGAGACCATATCAGGTAATAAATATATCTTAACTTTCCAAGATAATCTTACCAAATTTGTCGATTGGTACGCCATACCTAATGGAGAAGCAGTAACGGTGGCGCAAATCTTTTTCAATGAGATTGTCATGCGCTATCGCATTCCAAAGAGAATAGTCACCGATCAGGGAACTAATTTCCTGAGTGAGCTATTCAAGAAGGTCTGCAAACTGCTAAAGGTAAAGAAGTTACAAACTTCGGCATACCATCCACAGTCTAATGGAGCACTGGAGCGTGCACATAGACCTCTAATCGAATATCTGCGTACAATCGTAGACGAAAATCCCAAAACATGGGATCAATTCCTACGAACCGCTGCATTCGTATACAATAACAGTGTACACGAGGGTACTAAATTAACCCCAATGGATTGCCTTTACGGCTTCACAGCGGATGTCCCATCTAATTTAAAACGGGATCCTGAACCCGTTTACAACCACGAAAGTTATTACCATATGCTAAAGTACAGATTACAAAAATCATATGCCACGGCTCGTAAAAATCTCCTAGCCAGCAAACAACGCTCGAAGGCATATTACGACAAAACAGTCAGGCCTCTCACTTTCCACTTAGGAGACAAAGTCCTCCTCAAAAGTGAGAGTAGGAAACATAAACTGTCTCAAATTTGGGTTGGACCATATCTGGTAATCCATGTACCTAGTCCAACAAACACTACCATAAAAATAGGCAAGCGACAGGTTGTAGTACACAACAACCGTTTGAAACCCTATTACGAGTAGTATACTGGTACATACACCTTTAGAAAATAAGTTCCACTGAAACAAAATTTTGCCAGTTAAACTAACAACTACCTAATTAAAGGTTCCGCACTCGGAATTATTCCCTATGACTCACGAAGTCAACCCTTACCTAAATTTTATTTAAATCAATAAAAAATAAGCTAAATAAAAGTACCCGTATATACGTTGTTACTTATAACAAAATAAAAATAAATCGGGACATATAACAAATAAATTTTTACTTTTTAGTAGCTATGAGTAAATTAAACGTTTTACCAGTAAAATTTTTTGGAAAAAGTACAATGCTCATCGATTTAAGAGCTCATAGAGAAGTTGATGAAATTTAGCATGCTCTAACTTACACTCCCCATACCTTGTTTTGGTAGATAAGAGTGAATTAAAACAATGCTCTTAACACTAAAAACCCTAATGTATATTTACGAGATTCAACATGAATTTTTATGTTTCTCTGATTCTGTTCTATCTCGTCTTCCTTTTAGCAAGTAAGCTCCCAATAGACAAACTATCAACCGTCCAATTAAGCAATACTATATCTGATATTATATGCGATTTAGTACGACTATCTGACTAATGAAGCCTATCCTTCATTTTCTGCAGACCATGAAGCACTTATTTATGTTAACGTGCTGTCTTCATCTGACAATGAGAAAAATAGCAGCGGATCCCTACACCATAAGCCCCCTAAACAACACGGGAGTACTGTATGAAGATCTGGGAAAACTACGAGTATACCACAGCGTATGGAATGTTTTAACGGAAATCAACCTGATGGAACTGGACAACCAAACGCTTATGGCAGAACAGGCGTTCTCAAACGGATGAGCTATGTCTGGTTCAACAAAAACACGTTCATTCACTCTTGGAAAATATCAAGAGAAGAACAAGTGTCATTTGAGAAGTGGTCCCAAAATCAAGATCAACAAGATCTATCTTTGATGGAATAGGGAATGCAATGCTCTACCTATTCGGGACCATGGACAGCACTAATGAAAAAGAGGTATACAGTCGACTTGAGGACCTCGAAACAAACACCAAAGCACTAGCCGACCTAGAAAGACAACAGATCAGTGTAGTCAAAACTACACTACAGCAGATCCAAAAGCCGTTGACATCCCTACAGGAAAGACAGCGTCAAATAACTCACCAGGTAAATATCATGCAAAATATCACCGATGAATTGCTGATGAGACAACTGAGGCAGGAAATAATCTCTAGCCTCACTTTGCAAATTGTAGAGATCGAGTATAGGCAGCAAGCCTTACTCGATATAATAGTTGCCAGCAAAAATCATCAACTGCACCCGCTAGTGGTGTCTCCCAAAAAGTTACTAGAAATATACCACAAATCCCATGCTACTTGTCCAGATGCACAAAACTGTCTATCTCTATTATATCAAACAGCCGAGACAAAAGCTCATCTAGTCCAAGACAGATTAGTCATTCGAATACAACTTCCGATTTTCAATCTACCACAAATGAAGTTGTATCGAATACACAGTTTCCCCATACACGTTAATAAAAAACAATCTTTGGTACCTGAAATAGAGTACTCGCACGTAGCACACCAAGTACAGACACAGGATATTCTATTGTTAAAACCACAAACTATTAGGACCTTTAAAAAGATCACCCAAAACTCAGAGGAGGACACTTTCATCGCTAAGCTGGGCATCCCCATAACAAAGGCTACGATGTCTAAGGAATGCATAGTGAAGCTGCTCTTTAATCCATTAAAGGAAGAGCCTCAGTGTCAATTCAGAGCACAAATACCTCCCAGAGACCTACTTATTAAACTAAGTAAACCAAATTCTTGGATATTCTCGTTGACAGAGCCAGCCATTGTACACCTTCAGTGTACCCAACAATTCCTAACCACCAAAATAGAAGGCCAAGGGATAATAACTATCAACCATCCCTGCCAATTACAAGTGGGATCGCAAATCCTACACTATGAGGCAGAGAATATCCAAAAATTAAGTCTCAGACAGCCTAATTATTTCCCAAATACGGCCTCTTTAGAAAGAATAGTGAACCAATTTCTGAACATAACTAATGAGCCAAAAATAGAAAATATTAAAACAGAACTATATTCAGGAGATGATACGAATAATCTTATCCTAAAAGGTACCCAGTCATTAAAAGAGCTGGACAAAAAATTAACAAACATAACACCCCACTTAAGTCACCGCCCTACACATGTACTAGCAACAACTTCAGTTTCCCTAACTGGTGTTGCCACCACATGTATGGTGCTATACCTAGTCGCCAAATGGCTAGCCCCATTTATTAAAAATTATCGCTTACGCAAATCTGAAAGAAACCCAGAGGCGGAGGGACAAATCGAACAAATCGAACAAATCCAAACAGTCGAACCTACCCCTCTTAAAAGGACCCGCACCCTACCACCTACAAGGTCGGTGCAAGTGGTATAAAATTTCCACTTCGTAAGGTCACTCGTTCTAAAAGGTAACTATCTAACAACCACTAGCCGACACTTAAAATAGATAGAAGCAAAGGCATTAGTAGTATTACAAGTATAATGTAAATCTCAAAAGGAGAGAGAATAAAACAAACAAGAAAAATGTAAAACATAACAAAATAAACAAATAAATATAGATATTATTAGATATTATTATATGATTATTATTAGTAAGTAAAGGTAAGATAAATTAATACCAACCGTAGAATAGGGTATACTATATACTAAAACACTAATTAATCAAAAGAAATTTTATATAGGGACAGTGTATAACTCCTAGCATTTTAGAAATATGGTGTCAAAACCACATACGTGCATATAGCAAAATAAATTTGTATAAAACAAAATACATATATATATATATATATATATCATATAGAAAATAGAATAATCATAAAATATATATTTAGATATCCTTCTCACTAGAAAATTAGTAATTACAAAATATATTAATAAATAATACTAGGCTAAAAACACTAATCTAGTATAAAACAAAAACGTAACAAACACTAACACTAGGTTAGACATTATATACGAATATTATTAAATTAGTTTTTATTACATAATAAGACAAAAAAAAAGTGTTCATGTAAGATACGGAATGGTAATAAGTATTTGTAACTACCAAGTTTTCGCTAAGGGTTAGAACCATACCAAAAAAAAAAAAAAAAAAATGTTGGCTATCATTTTCAAATAAAATACTGTACAACAAAGTAATTAAAACAAAGATCGGACCTAACACCTCGCAAAAATAAGAACGGGATAAGAGAAATCAAAACACGGAACTTTCTAATTGTAATTTTTTAAGCTCACAAAACAAAAGAGGAAACAAAATTTTATTTTTATGAGAGCTATTCCTCTCCAAAGAATAGCTCTCTTCCTCACAAGGGGAAGGTATGTTGTATACACAACATCAGGCCCTAAAACAATCAAAATTACCTAAAAAACCTAAAACTTTTAAAAGAAATTCAAAGAAAATTAAAATCAAGACATGAAAAGGGTCCTATAAGCTAGTCACACTTAACAACGTGACCAGCTTATCTATTCACACGCAAAGAAAGTTGCATCAGCAATTTCTTTGCATGGCCCACTTGAAAAAGGCGACAAATAAAGTCGAATTCCATGACAAATCTTACCCTCAGTAAGATTTGTCAGCATAAAATATAAATTCAATCGCGCAACAAAGTAATAAAAAGATAAAAGCGACGCGAGAATTCAAGTGCGCAACAATGTAAGAAACGATAAGACGACGGGTTGGTGGCTCGATATTTATGAAAATATCGGGTTTCACCTCCGTCCGGCTAGAAATTTTTGTGGGCATGATTAAACATGCCCAACGATAATATATTTTTCTCAGGATAGGAATGCTAATTAAGCATTTTCTTATCCTGACTGCCGAGACTTAATTAATGAAAAATTAAAAGTCGAAAGGGAGTTGGTTTTTTAACGTCGACCTGTTCGCCTCGCGGATATTGTTGAGTTGTGAGATTTTGATTAAAAGATTTTAACTAAGGATTTTATCGAAAAGGAATAAGATTTCATCGCCTAGTTAATAAAGAGTTGATCGTGATTTGTCAATGGGTTCGCCTCGCGGATATTGTTGAGTTGTGAGATTTTTATTAAAAGATTTTAACTAAGGATTTTATCGAAAAGGAATAAGATTTCCTCGCCTAGTTAATAGAGAGTTGATCGTGATTTGTCAATGGGTTCGCCTCGCGGATATTGTTGAGTTGTGAGATTTTTATTAAAAGATTTTAACTAAGGATTTTATCGAAAAGGAATAAGATTTCCTCGCCTAGTTAATAAAGAGTTGATCGTGATTTGTCAATTGGTTCGCCTCGCCTAGTTAATAGAGATTGAAGATAACATTATTTAATAAATAAATTAACGGAGTGTATATAAAAATAAGGAGAAGTGTGTTTTATTGCTACACCTCGCCAACCCTCGCCATTGTTCAGGCAAGACACAAGTGCTTCGCTCACTGTGAACGGTGTTAAAGTGACATATTGGTGATTAAGTGATTTCGTTGAAGAACTACCCCTAATACGTAACAAGAAGCTGAACATCAGACCAATGCAACCCCTGACTAAAGAGGAACGGCGATCGCATATGGAAAATACTTGCTGCCATATATGTATGTGAGAAAACGTTTGCAGCCGATGAGGAACGAGTCCGGGACCATTGCCACTTAACAGGTAAATACTGAGAAGCATAATTCAATTCATTTCTTTTCATAAATTCTTTTAACAGGAAAATACCGAGGGCCAGCGCACAATGCATGCAATCTGATGTACCAAGATTGCTCCATAGTTCCAGTCATTTTTCACAATTTATCTGGATATGATGCTCACTTCATTATTAAGGATATAGCTACATCTTTCCTAGGAAATGTTGATCTCTTGCCAATAAACAAGGAAAGATATATCTCGATCACCAAGCACATGGACGGCAGCTACATAAAATTCAGATTCATCGATTCCTTCCGTTTTATGGCTGAATCTTTAGATAAGCTATCATCATTGCTGCCAATGGATAAATTAAACACTACAAGATCAGTATGGCAGGGATTAGATGATGACACTATCAAATTTCTTACACGCAAGGGTGTCTTCCCATATGATTTTATTGATGACTGGGATAAATTGCATTTCCGGAACTTGCCAACACAGGAAGCGTTCTGTTGTATACCAGTATGTATATCGATATATATTTATAATTCCAAAAACGGGTACTCACTGTCTGCTGCACAAACTGTTGGTATTAACAACAACTTTTCGCTTCTACCACTTTTCTTTATTACTAAAACACTTCCTTGTTATCTTACAATTTTTCTTTTTTTATTGCTATTACACATCGAGCTTTGCTTTTTTATGATTTTTTTCTATTGCTATTACACTTCAAGCTTTTCTTTTTATGATTTTTTTCTATTGCTATTACACCTTAAGCTTTGCTTGTTATGATTTTTTTTTCTATTGCTATTACACTTCAAGCTTTTCTTTTTACGGATTTTCTTTTTTTCGAACTCCCGTGACCGCCCGTTGTATCCAAAAAACGACTCAATCCAACTCCTTTTCAAAAACAACTCGACTCTACTACTTTAAAAAATCAACTCAACTCTTGATCACATTCATCGTGATCAAGAGCCGTTGTTCAGGATCGAAAATGCTAAATTGCATTTTCTTGTCCTGAGAAAATTTTACGATTTTAATTCTGGACTTGTTCAAACATGTCCAGAATTATTCGCGTTGGACAAATGGCTCAAAAATGTAATCTTACACTTTTGAAAACATCAGCCACCGTCCCGTCGTTTGACAATCGCGACGCGCATATACATGCAATGCATTTGTGTGGCGTGCGTTTCTTATTACGAAAGTTTTTTGTCGTAATATGTATGTACGTATGTACATGCATGTTGAATTTTTTCGCGGCAAATTGTACTGAAGGTACGATTTGCTTTTTGATTTATTTTTTAATTAAATTATTGAAATGACAAATTTTGCTGAAGGTAAAACGACTTGGGTTGTAAACTGAAACTTTTGTTTTTCCCAAGTTGTTTTATGAGAAAAATTTTATAAATTATGTGGAATGTGAAGAAAATTGCTGATGCAATTTTCTTCATAGGTTTAAGAGATAAGCCAACCATGTTTTAAGCATGGTTAGCTTAGGTGAAAAAATTAATGAATATGATTTTCATTTTCGTGCCCTTTTTTCAGGTTTTTTATGGAAATTTTCCTTATTTTAGGTATATAACAATCCTTCCCCCTGAGAAAAAGAGAATTATTCTTTGAAGAGGAATAATTCTCAGGGGAAGTTGATGTGGGTGCGCTTTTGCTGGCTATGTTTTTGGAGGTTTTCTTATTGTATGTAAAAATAAAAAAAAAATTTTGTTTTTATCGATATTGATTATTCTATCCCAAGAAATTCTTTGCCGGCCCCAATTAAAAAACTCTGTTTGATAATAAAAAGATGTCATTTCATTTGGATATTGCTCGTAATTTAATATCTCGTGCCGCTGATAAGCGAACGAACTTATTTTTCTACCGTAGAGAGAGTGTTTGTACATTGCCAGTGCAATTGTATTTTTTTTTTTTTTTTTTTTTTTTTTTTGAAGGGTCGTTGTGAGATTGAATTGAATTAAAATGAATTTGATATCTGCCTCAGTAAAATAAAAGATAAAAAAAATTCTTGGTGCACGTAAAGTTGGTATGAGATATTGGAATGCATCTTGTACCGGCTTGGAAAAGAGAAAAAAATATTTTGTGAGGTTTGTGTACTTGCCTACATACATAATGCACGAATTGCAACTTGTGGAGTTTATTTGTGTGTTAGGAAAGGATAAAAAAAAACTACCATTGCTATTGTAGTTGCGTGGGATTTGTATTTTTAACCAAGATAAGTACCCGATGCATTCTAACTGCATCTTGCTAATTTTTTGCTAACGTTAGGGGTTTTGCCCTTTATATGGGGCGATTTTTGCTGTCCAGTCCATAGTTTGTTTCGACATGGAATTTTGCGAAGTTGTGTCACCGCGTACTCCTTACACCAGCCCCGTACCCAATTGCATGAGGGTGCTGGCCATTTTTGTGCAAAGTGTGGCCCCCCGGTGGCGTGGGCTCATTAGGCTGCTGCTGCGGAGGGATGGTCGTCCAGATGTGTGCATCTGGGGTGCTCCAGCGGAGGCTGATGTATTCCATCGGGTGAGCTATGCTTGTGGCCCCACGGTGGGAGTTCATGGGTGGTCATGGGTGAGTTTTTTTTGATTTTGTTAATGAATTCTATCGATAACTTCCTCAATATTCTTTTCTAGGAGCAACTTTGGTACTATCTGCGGAGGTAGGGTGGTGTGCCTGCCCTGGTTGTCGGATGCATCCCAACTACCTGGTGCATGACGTGACCGCTTGGGTCGGATCTTCAGAATCCGAACTAGGGTTACCTGGTGCACCGGCGAGTTTTGCGTCTGAGGGGGACTGGGATCTTCCTGGGGAGGCTTCTGGACATATCCAGGAGGACTGGGATCTCCCTGAAGAGGCTTCTGGTCCTGCCCAGGGTTAGGCCGTGGACGCTTCCTCGTTTCATGGTAAGTTATTTTCACTTTCTATTCGAGCCCTTTTTCTAATTATATTTGTTTTTATTTCAGAATTTTTTGTTATTTCTGTTCGTGTACCACCACCGTTCTTTAGTTTTATTTTCTATTAACTTTTAATCTTTTCAAAAAAAATTGTACTTTTAGTTTTATACAAATTTTAGTTTTACTTTTATTCTCCTGTTTTGTATAAAAAAATAATAATAGAAAATTCTTGGCTAAATGGTGAAATATCGTCTTTCATTTTGTGGTAAAAAAAATTTTTTTTTGTTTTTTCATTTATAGATTTTAGGTAACACAAAAATGGACTTGACAGATTTTGAGTTCGGTCGTCAATTTCTCTCTGACACTGGTTTTTGTTTAGGTTTGGGCGGCTCTAAGTGTTGTTAAGCGGCTTTAAGCTTGACTGGATGTTATTAGGCATCCGGTACTCATACTATTGTCTTGGGTAGTGATATGCACAGTTTGGTGCAATTATAGAATAGTGTCAACTTATAGTCCCTGATTATGAGGGTAGTTGCTATCTCGAATAAGCTATCCTATGAGAGTATTTGAGGTTACTGATAGTCGAAATCTTGTAACTCCGAAAGCTTAATTAGTCGGGTTATCAAAGTAGATTCTTGCATCTCTTTTTCTTTTTGGGCCGACCTTTCGTTGTTTTGTGGTCTTGGAGAAGAATGGTTTACTGTCTTGGTTTGACGGGAATATGCCTATATATAGAATATATTTCTTATGGGAATACATATAATTTCTACTATATCTAATATCGTTGTTACGTACCTTTTTGGGACTGGCAGAATTCGTATCCAAACACTGTTTTCTCTGTTTTCACTGTGGTAATCTTGTTATTATTTCTAATAGTGTATCAAACACTCAATGGTATACCAGAAGTCAAACACAATCTTTTAATTTTTTGTTATTCTTTATAATTAACCATTCACTTCTCAGTATAATTCACAATTTTTTTTATTTTCTTAATTAAGATTCACAAACTGACCCCTTATAATAACTACAACTGCTTCTTGTTTTCATTAATTTCTCTTTTTTAAGCTTTGGTTTTAAATTCACCGTTTTGTGTTTGACAACCCCCTTTTTTTTTTCTTACAACCGTAGGCCAGTGTCCATGCCGACCGAAGCTTTTTTTTTAAAATCGAACACCAAAAAACCGAGCTCACCTTTCGATGGGTAATTACAACCGTCACGTACCTAGTTTTTTAAAACACAACTCGTTTTATTTATTTTAAAAATTCGACTGCCTCTCTATAAAATCTTACTACCGCGTTCTCCACGAGATTTTTTAACCAACTCCCGAACCGCCGTTATTCAAGGTAAAAATCAAACTCCGCTCTTGATCACTTTTGTCGCGATCAAGAGCCTTCGTTCAGGGTAGAAAATGCATAGTTGCATTTTCACCCTGAGAAAATTTTCATTTATTCTGGACTTGATTAAACAAGTCATACCATACCATAATACCATTTTTTTTCTACAAATCGTTGTTGTTAGTTATTCATATGTTTTGTACATGTGACCAGGTTTTCTTTTGTCTATAAATTTACTTTGATCGAGTGACCAATGTTGACAGTGTCAGTTTCGCATTTCTAAACGATTTGGACTGATTTTGTTTTGGAGAGGCTTCTGGCTCGCCTTAAGCTGGGTTTGGGGAGCAGGAGTTCGCTCTTCTAAAGGAATTCCCTCTGATGAAATTTCGGGGTTACCTTGTGGTTGATTTCTCTGTTGTCTCATATTGATGACAACAGGGTGTAGATATTTTACTGCCACAGCAATCATTATGGCCAGAACTAGTAGGCTCGTGAATGATAGAGAAGTTGTGGACAGGATATGGGAGTTTCTGTTCGATACCTTTTCTTGGTATTTTATAATTTTGTTTCGGATTTCTTCCAGCGAATGGGTGTCGGTATAAATTGATTTATGGGTATCGTCTCCCGTTAAGATTTCGATTTTCCCCAGACTGTGGTTTTGAGTTCCTTGTAAAATTTCAGTCAGGTTTACTTTGAGTAGAGAGTGGTTGAGCTCAGGAAACTGATTCGGCTGGGTAATTTTTAGTGGAAATTTACTCTGACCTTCGTATTTAAGCACTTTGTCACCTATTTGAACTTGACATGTTTGCGTTATCTCTAATATCCCTTGTCCTTCCAGTTTCGAGATTACAAGGTGATCTGGACATGTGATGTGTAGCACCGTGGAGGTGATAAAAGAAAATAGCCACGTATTGGGCTTACTTAATTTGATCAGCATGTCTTTTTGTGGGATTTGTACTCTGGTCTTGCATTTGGGCACTTCACTTAGAGGGTTGTATAGCAATTTATTGGCACATTCGTTGGACGTTGCCGCTTTGATTATAGGCGTGTTCAGCCGGCCTACATACGTGTTTTCTTCCAAATTACTTGTTATTTTTTTGAAATTTTTCATGTCATCGCCTCTTAATAAGAGAAATTCCTGAGTTTTTTCGCTATTGGCTATGTATGAATAACCAGGGTCTGGAATTAATGAGTAATTTGCTGACTTGGATACAGGATAGCATTGAATCTGTTGTAGCCTCATTTTTGGCAGATTAAAAATTGGGAGAGTAATTCTCACCACCAATTTATTCTGCATAAGGAGCGACTGAGCTCCTGCTGTCTGATATAGGACAGATAGACAATTTTGGTCATTTGGGCAATTCGAGGCCGTCTTGCGGTATATCTCCAACAGATTTTTGGGAGACATTAGGAGTGGATGAATATGATTGGTTTTACTAGCCATTATTATATCCAGGAGGGCTTGTTGTCGATATTCAACTTCGATGATTTGGAGCAATAAGCTTGATATAATCTCTTGTCTCAGTTGCCTCCTAGTTAAATCATCGGCCACATGGTGGAGATCGTTTATCTGGTGGGCTATTTTTTGTTGTCTGTCTATTAACATTGCCAGTGGTTTTTGAATCTTTTCCAAGGTAGTTTTTACAACACTGATTTGTTGTTTCTCTAGCTCGGCTAGGGTTTGTGTATTCGATTCAAGTTCTTCTAACCTGCTGTAAATTTCTTTTTCGTTGTTGCTGTCCATAGTTCCAAACAAATAGTGCATGGCATTGCCTATTCCATCAAATAGTGATCTGGCCTTGCGTTTTCCTGGTACTAGTTCCCTAATAGTTTCCGTGCGCTTTCGTACGCTGTCTATAATAGCGTGTATGTGTAGTTGCTGCACGTTACAGAGATCTTCTGGGTTTGTTATATTTATGCAGAGTTTATGCACTAAGTGCTCTGCATATTCTGCTAGCTTTATCTGTGCATCTAGTTCTTCCAAGTCTATCTCGGTGAGGACATTCCAGGTGTCATGATATACCATCAGATTTCCTAGGTCCTCGAAAAATATACCCGAGCCATTTAGCTGGGTTATTACATAAGGTTTGTCAGCGGTTGCTCCAGTTGTGTACTGGATGAAGAGGACAACTATGATGAATTTTAGCGCCATTTCTGTGGACAATTCAGGAGAAGAAAACAATCCTTTAAGCATACTTGTACGTACATTGTGCCGATTTAAACTGGGCAGTGGAGTGACTCCACCGCAAATGTTTATGGGGAGGTATTGAAATGAGGTTTAATGGACACTATAGTAGGAATTTCAAGTCAACCTGGTTCATTTTTGTTTGATATATTTTTATTCGAAATATGGTTTCAAACGGTTATTATGTACCGTTACCGTTCGCTTACCAATTTTGATTGTGGTATTCACATCACTTGGTATTGCGATTACCTGATAAGGTCCTACCCAGATTTGGGAAAGCTTATGTTTTCTGCTTTCATTCTTGATGAGGACCTTTTCTCCTACATGGAAAGTTAGGGGCCGTACTGTCTTATCGTAGTACCCCTTTGAGCGCTGTTTACTTGCCAATAAGTTCTTTCTTGCCGTGGCATATGATTTTTGGAGCTTATACTTCAGTATATGATAGTAGCTCTCATGATTGTAAACGGGTTCGGGATCCCGTTTTAAATTTGATGGGACATCCGCTGTGAAGCCGTATAGGCAGTCCATTGGGGTAAGTTTAGTACCCTCGTGTACACTATTGTTATACACGAATGCAGCGGTTCGTAGGTATTGGTCCCATGTTTTGGGATTTTCATCTACGATTGTTCGCAGGTATTCAATCAGTGGCCTGTGGGCACGCTCTAGTGCTCCGTTAGACTGTGGGTGGTATGCCGAAGTCTGTAACTTCTTTACCTTTAGAAGCTTACATACTCTTTTGAATAATTCACTCAGGAAATTTGTTCCCTGATCGGTGAGTATTCTTTTGGGTATGCGATAGCGCGTAACGATTTCATCAAAGAAAACTTGCGCTACTGTGACTGCTTCTGCATTAGGTATTGCATACCAGTCGACAAATTTTGTTAAATTATCTTGGAAGGTCAAGATATATTTGTTACCTGATGTGGTCTCTTCTAATGGACCTACAATATCGAGGTAAACTTTGTCGAACGGTTGCTCTGCGATGTCCGTGATGACCATTGGCATTTTATATTGTGGAGATGCTTTCATCGTCTGGCACTTTGGGCATTTTTTAATGTATTTTTTAATATCGCTAAGCATGTGTCTCCACCAATACTTGCGTCTTATGCGTTTGTAAGTTTTTATGACACCTTGATGGCCACCAAATGGAGAATCGTGATAATCTTTTAAGATTGTTCGGATTTCCATAGGGCTCGTGATATCTTCGGGTGTCTTGCCAGTACTTACTTTTTGCTCAGGCGATGCTGGGTTTAGTGTTTCCGCCTCAGTGTGTTGAATTTCGTTTTGGTCCGCTTTCGTGTGCTCTTCTGTCTCCACACTGGAGCTATTTAATGTCTCTTGAGCCTTTTGCTTCTGAGCTCGAGTCACGACGAAACAATGAGCGGATTTCTTCTTTCTCTTGTTATTTGTGGAATGGTTTTCCTCCACATCTGAGTCCATCGTGTGGTGGACTAGGGCTTCTACCGTTAAGGTATTGCCTAAACTGTCTTCTTTTAATGCTTGAGGGATGCGACTTAGTGCATCGGCATTAGTGTTGTACTTCCCTGGTTTATATTCGATGTTGTAATCGAATTCAGATAATTTGTGGTGAAATCTCACCAAACGGGAAGTAGGGTCTTTCACATTGAAGACACCTTTGAGAGGTTTATGGTCAGTATAGACCGTGAATTTCCGGCCTTGAAGATAGCACCTGAAATTCTTGGTAGCCCAGACAATAGCCAATAACTCTTTCTCTATAGTAGAGTAATTTCTTTCGGCTTTGTTTAATGTGCGGCTTGCATAGGCAATGGGCTGGTCCTTTCCGACTTCTCCTTGAGAAAGAACAGCTCCTAGAGCCTCGTTACTTGCGTCTGTAGTGAGATTAAAAGATTTCGAAAAATCTGGGTAAATTAAAAGTGGTGGAGATATTAAAGCATTTTTTATGCTTTGGAATGCTTCTTGGCATTTCTCTGTCCAAGTGAATTTTACATCCTTTCGGAGTAAATTTGTGATTGGACGTACAATTTTGGAGAAGTCTGGGATGAATTTCCTGTAGTAATTGGCAAGTCCTAAAAATGACTGGACTTGCCTTACTGTTCTTGGAACAGGAAATGTTTGGACGCAGGCCGTCTTACTTGGGTCTGGTAGGGCTCCTTCGCTAGAACATTTATGTCCTAGGTAAACAACTTCTCTTCGTAGAAACTGGCACTTTTCTGGCTGCAGTTTTAAGTTGTTTTCTCTCAACTTATTGAAGACTTTCCTCAACTTTTCGTTGTGGTCGTTTAAATTTTTACCATAGATGACAATGTCATCTAGGTAGACAAAACATTCGAGGCCTTGTAGGCCTGTTAGGACGAAATTCATTAGGCGTTGAAATGTGGCGGGAGCTCCTTTGAGCCCGAATGGCATACGCTTGAACTCGTAGTGCCCATAACTTGTGCTGAAAGCAGTTTTATGTCGGTCTTTTTTGTCGACAAGGACTTGGTGATAGCCGTTGGCCAAATCGAGTGTGGTGAAATACCTTGCGTGACCTAGTTGGTCGAGAATATCCTCGATTCGGGGTAGCGGGAATGCATCTCCAATTGTCTTTTCGTTTAATTTACGAAAATCGACAACGACGCGCCACCTTTTTTCACCGTCAGGTCCCGCTTTCTTGGGGACAACTAGTAGAGGTGAATTCCAAGGGCTCTTACTAGACTGGACTATCCCGCTGTCTAGCATTTCTTTTAGCTGCTCGTTGATGACTTTCCGCTGTGTTTCAGGTAAGCGGTACATTTTTTGATTGATTGGTGCTTGATCTTGCACCAATGGAATATTATGCGTTATCGCATTTGTATAGGTGAGTTTGTCACCTTTGAGGAAGAAGATATCGTTATACTCTTCGCAGAGTTCTGATATCGAAATTTTTTCTTCCGCGGTTAAATTAGGGTCTAGACTGAGTTCTTGCTCTAACCTAGAAATACGCGGATATTGTTTTGGGTCGTCCGGAGTCTCATTATCCGGGTATAGATATCGTACATGTTGTAATATTGCCGTTTTGTCGGCTGAACCTTGGTTTGACTTACTCTTCCTTTTAGGTTTTTGACCTGTAGATAGATGAGGATTTTGCGATTGCTTTTGAGGCTGTATTTCGTTGCTCTTAATAATTGACAGGGTATTTGCTTCCTGCCTTGTTGACGGCTGAGTTTGGTACACCTGTGTGGTCTTTGCCTTAGGTTGTGTGGGATACTCATGCGCGTCAATGCTACTGCTTTTTGACCATGTAGAATTTTTTGTGTTGTGTGACGGTGGAGTAATATGCACCTTTAATATAGGCTTTAGCGACTCGCTACCGTTTTTATATGGCCGTTGTTTGTTTAAGAGTGATTTATGCCTCGGGATTTTGGACGGAAGAGTTATATGCACCTTTTTGGCAGGCTTTAGACACTCAGTTCCGTCTCTTGTGTTCTTTGATATTGCCTCTAAATTTGGTAGTGGAATGTGTGTTCTTTTGTGGTCTTTTGTGTGTGTTAATGGGACTATGATGTAGTCGTTTATTGGAAATAGCTGTAACTTTAAGCTATGTATGACTACTTGATGACTGTTAGCGTTGAGAATACTGACCAGCACAAATTCTTCTCCAGATGACAGCAAACTGTTTGCCAAGAAGACTCCATCACTTATCTCTTGTGATAAACAGAGCATTTCTTCTTGAGTTTGTAACGGGACTGGGGCAACAATTTGAGAGCGCGCAGGTATGCAGATTGGTTCCTTAAAGGTAACCAATTGCCGCCTGATTTCATCGGTCTCTTGTTCGCCCATACAGCCTTTTTCACGCTCTTTTGGAGCTTGACAGCCAGCTTTTCTCGTTTGAGAAGCCTTGAAGACACTGCAGGTGGATAGTTCAGCCTGTTTAGACTCTACCTCTTCTGCAAGTGTTCTTACTTCGACTGCTTTTTCAGAATGTGGCTTGTCCGTTTCAAACTCTAATGGCAAAGCAAATTCGTCTGGATTAGTTTCCGTGCGAGGAAACCTTAGTGCCTTATTAGGACCCTCAACGTTACAGTTTTTTGCTAGGAAATCATTTCCTAGAAGTCCATCATCGGAAAGGCCAGGCAAGTTCTTTACGACTTGAAACTTGCAGGGAATTTTGTTTTTGAAAACGAAGTTTCCCTGGCAATTTCCCAGCGTCTTTCCGGTACCAAATGGGGTCTGAAGTGTACATGCCTCATTGTGGTTAATTTCTTTGAGATCTTTTAACGACCTTTTCTTTATTATACTAACCTCAGCGCCTGTGTCTACTACTAGTTTAGCTTGGCCGTTCAGGCCTATGTCTAAGGGTAGTTTTACTGTAGCGACACTGGAATCGGGCTGCTGAGGGGACCCTATTTTATTATACGGGAGATTTATAGTCGAGCCGGGGAGTTTTGGGTCGACTGTACGTCGTTTCCCTGACTCCGGGCCTCCCATTTACGTTTTTGTTGGCAGTTATTTACTGCATGTCCAGAACGACCACAAAATTCACACTTTTTTCTTACGTTATATACTCTGGAATTGTTATTGGAATTCTGCGGCTCTCTAGGGCGTTGATTCGATGGTCCACCATTGTTGTGTGGTCTCTGGAAACTATTACTGTTTTTTCTGCAGTCACGCACGTCATGGTTATACATTTTACAGTTCACACAATAAGGCGTATTTTTCCTTTTGAGGCAATCAGCATATGTGTGGCCTCTTAGATTACAAAAACTACAACTGATTTTATTTAAATAATTATTTTTATTGATTACATTAAAATTTCTATTTGGTGATTTTGGCTCCTGTTTTATATTTGCCTGTGTGAACTGTGATGGAAATGTACTGGTGCTTGCATTGGTGGGCACATGGTTTTGCCGGGGATCCTGTGAGTAGGATACGATGCCAGGATTATATACGCTTTGATTTACTAGGGTACTACTTTGAGTTAATGGTGCGTTATTTGGTACACTGGTACTGGCAGAATTTGGCAATGTATTCTGCATCATATTTGTTTGGAATTGTCCTGGAGGTTGCAGGAACAGAGCACTTTGCTGGAGACGTTCCATGTCAAGTGCTCTTTGTACGAGGTCATCCACCGTGCCGTCCGTCATGGTCAGAAGGTATTGGCACATATACGGGTTATTGACTCCTGTTTTTAGTGCGTTTTTCGCGAAGTCTTCTAGCTGTGTTTTCACAGCGGGGGCTGCTGTAGCGCCATATTTGGACTCTGCTGCTTCATTACAGAGTGCCAGCATTTGTTTTACTCGTGCCGTGAAGGCTGTGAGATTTTCCAAAGGATACTGCCTTGTAGTGATTAATTTATTTACCAGTTCCTGGTAAGTTTCTCTAGGCAGGTAGTTACGATTTAGCCGTTCTTCTACCTCTTTGAAAGTAGTAGGCATATTTGAGGCAAAAAGCTGGTAAGCTTCGCCCCGGAGTCTGGTGGGGAAGATTTGCAAAAATGCCGATAGTTCCTCCACCGAAATGCACTGGATTACCTGCCTGCAGCATCCTAGGAAAGTTTGGAGCTCAAGGCTCAATTTTGGGTGCTGCTCTCCCGAGAATAGGGGAACGAGCTGGGCAGTTAGCTTGGCGATTTTCGCGTAATCTGCCATGTTTATATTGGGGATTCTGAAGCTTAAGTTTGATACTTTTGGGGAGTTAGTTTCTTCTATGCTGGTTTCCAAAAGGGAGTCGCCCAGCCAATTCAATAGGATTTCACTCACGGTGGAATCACTGACACTGTCTTCAATGGCACCTTCTCTTAATTCTACACTATTATTTGTAATTTCTGTTTCGAGAGAGTGCGAGAGTTCCCCAAACTGCTTTAAGCTTTCTTTAAATTTTTCCGTACTTTCTTTGAATTGCGCGATTTGCTCAAGACGCCGTTCACGGGTCTTTTTGACCTGTTTATCGATAGAATCGCACTGTATAACAGAAAGTTCGGAGGAATCTCGCACTTTCCCCTCTAGATATTTTAAATAATTTTCTAAGTTTAAATTAGAAGGTCTTACTTGTGGGGGACCTGTAAGGATTGTCCCACTCCTTAATGTTACTCCTGGTGCTGTTGAATTTGTTGGGGGTGTTTGATTAGCACCCTCTGTTGCAGATGTTGCTCCCTCGTTGCCTCCTTCGTACCGGGACGGATCTTCCTGTGCGTCGCCCGGTGAGGAAGATTGTTGTGGAGTTGGTGGAATTGGTGAGATTTCCGGCGGCGTCTCCTGGTGGGAGCTTTCCTCGCTCATGGACCACCGTATGTAGAATTTGCAGCTAGGGGGGCTTCTGCCGTCTTAATTCCCTTGGTTCAAATTGAGAGGGAGGCTTATTGCCTTCTTCGAGGTCCCTCTCAATTCAGGATCGCTGGTTTTTGTGATTGAAGTTCTTTTGCTGCCGGGGGGGCCCGTGGCCTTCTTAAATTCCCCTGGATAAAAGCTGAAAGGGGGGCGCGTTGCCTACTTCGAAGTCCCTTTCAGCTCCGGATCGCAGATTGTCGGTTGAGGATTCTTCCTTCAAGTTTCGCTTTGAAATTTTCGGCTGTAGACGTCTTATGTTCCTGGGCTGGGATGAAGCCCGCTATTGTCCCACGTTGGCACTTTGTGCTTTGATGAGGGGGTGGCTGCGTGTTTTTTCAAACAGAGGCAGTTAAAGCTGTCCGACCCCGAGGGTTGGGAGCCGACTAGATCGAAATACTCCTGAAGCCAGACTCAACTTCAGGCGAAGGGTAGGGTTTCTTGCCCAGTATTCGATTTCGTCCTCAACTCCTTTTGATTCGTAGGATAGAGGGTTTTCGAGCACTTATACTTTTGTTTTTTGTAAAGTAGGCTTCCTCTATCCTACCGGCTGCGCCAATTTTGTTACGTACCTTTTTGGGACTGGCAGAATTCGTATCCAAACACTGTTTTCTCTGTTTTCACTGTGGTAATCTTGTTATTATTTCTAATAGTGTATCAAACACTCAATGGTATACCAGAAGTCAAACACAATCTTTTAATTTTTTGTTATTCTTTATAATTAACCATTCACTTCTCAGTATAATTCACAATTTTTTTTATTTTCTTAATTAAGATTCACAAACTGACCCCTTATAATAACTACAACTGCTTCTTGTTTTCATTAATTTCTCTTTTTTAAGCTTTGGTTTTAAATTCACCGTTTTGTGTTTGACAACCCCCTTTTTTTTTCTTACAACCGTAGGCCAGTGTCCATGCCGACCGAAGCTTTTTTTTTAAAATCGAACACCAAAAAACCGAGCTCACCTTTCGATGGGTAATTACAACCGTCACGTACCTAGTTTTTTAAAACACAACTCGTTTTATTTATTTTAAAAATTCGACTGCCTCTCTATAAAATCTTACTACCGCGTTCTCCACGAGATTTTTTAACCAACTCCCGAACCGCCGTTATTCAAGGTAAAAATCAAACTCCGCTCTTGATCACTTTTGTCGCGATCAAGAGCCTTCGTTCAGGGTAGAAAATGCATAGTTGCATTTTCACCCTGAGAAAATTTTCATTTATTCTGGACTTGATTAAACAAGTCCAGAATATTTTTTCGTTGGACGGAGGCTTGAAATTTGAATCTTTGATAAACATCAGCCACCGTCACGATAATTAGAATTGCCGCACGCGTATACATACAATGTATTTTCGCGTCGCGCTCTTCTTATCGCGAAAGCTCTTTTGTGATATGTATGTACGTTCGTACATACATATTGCAATTTTCACGACAAATCGTACTGAAGGTACGATTTGTCTTTTGCTTTATTTTTTTAAAGTAAATATTTCTACTGGCAAATTTTGCTGAAGGCAAAATTTGCCATGGGAATAATTTTATTTTAATTTATGGAATGTGAAGAAAATTGCTGACGCAATTTTCTTCACTGATTAAATAGATAAGCTAACCATGTTTTAGGCATGGTTAGCTTATGTGAAAATTTATAATTTGGAATGTTTTATTGAATTGAATTTGAAGAACTTATTCAATTTTTTAATATTTTTCAAAGTTTAGGGTTTTCTATGTGAATTTTAGGAACTGATTTGCTTTCTTCAAATGTTTTTGAAGGTAAGCTAATCATGTTCAACATGTATGTATGCTTGTAAAATCATCCCCTTTCTATACTTTTTCAGGGTATAATTTACGTACATAACATCGTAAAAAAAAACTTTTCTTATTTATTCTACTAATTTAAGTCACAATAGTCCGTGCTAATGGGACAGGAAGCCTCGAAAGCCGCAGTTACAGCGGACTGCAGCCTTCCAGCCGCCTTTTCCAAGGCGGCAACACTTCTTATTCTCTCAGCCGGAGAGTCGAGCATGGAAACTAGCTCCCTGCGGTATCTCCCCCAATCAGTCCGCTTCGGATTCCTGTATTTCCACCTCAATGGGGTCAGCACCCATACAGAACTCAATGTAGCGGTGATCAGAGAGAGACTCCTCTCGGGAAACCCTTCAGCCGGAAAACTGGGGAAGATACTTATATATATAAAAAAGTTAATTAAACATATTATATTATTACCAATACGTTTCTTTTAATATTTTTACGGTAGTTGACCATTTCAGGATATAATCCTAGCTACATTATGTAGCTATATTATATTAAATCTGAGTACTCAGCACACTTCATCAATTTTCGTTCGAAGTTTTCTGAACTACATATATTTAAAAAATAACTCCATCCAAACTTCTAGGATTTCCATTTTCTCCTTTCTACGGTTTCCTCAAAAGCCATTAAGGATTAAATTAAAAAAAAATAAAAGAAATCGAGAGTGCGCATTTTGAGATATTCAAGGATAACGAACATATCCATTATCCTTGAAAACAAATTTTCAGAAAAAGGACCTCACCTAATTTTTTCCAGGAGCTTTAAAGCTTCCTTAAACAAATGGAGTTTGTTTCATGGGCTTACGATGCATACATCCTAAGATATAAAGTTTTGAATTTACAGCTTCCAAGCAAAATTTGCCACTTTTTCCAAATTTCAAAATACCATATCGCCGTCAAAAATGGACAAAAACAAAAAATATTTCAGCAAAGTACTACTAACAATAAGACAAACCTACTTATCAAATTTTATCAAAATCGGAGTTGGTCAATGCACAAATTTATACAATATTTGTCGATTTTCTGTGGAATGACCCTACTACCTATTTATGATCTTATTACTTTACCTCTCTATTTAGTATAATCTTAGATATTTATGTCTATATCTAAGTTAATTGTTATGTATTATTTAACGTTGCTAAATATCATTTACTTATTATTATTATTATTATTATTATTATTATTATTCTAAAGAGTGGATGTATCAAACTAGAGCTCGCAGAAATTAATAAAAATATCGAAAATAAGTGAAAAAAAAGCCTGAAAAGTGAAGTGAAGTGTCATCGGCAATACCACTTCTGAGGAAGTACCGTTTGACGTGAATTTTTTTTTCATTTAAAAATCTTTAAAAATTTCAAAAAATTGTGAAAAACGAAAAATTTGGTGACATTTGTGGCAATTTATTTAATTTCGGCCGTTGCTATGGCAATATAGCAAGTGTACAAAATTTCTAGTTTCGAAATTTGTATGTAAAAAAAAGACAATTATAAAATAACCCGAATTAAAAATTAAATAAATAAAAACTAAGTAATAATTCATTTTGAACAAAAAAAAAAAAAATATATATATATATATATATATGTAAACGTTCCCTGCTGCACTCGCAATGGATGCAAGCAGTAGTGAATCTGGGGAGACGGAGAACCCCATTAAATCAACCCAAAGGAGGAAGAAGAACAATAAGACTTCTTCTTCCTCTTGCAAGGAAAACTTAAAAGGGCCCACTGAACAGGCCAAACAGGGCCCAATTGAAGAGGCCAAACCGGAAAAATTGCAACCAACTCCTCCGGAGAAGACTGAAGGGGTATCAGAAATTCTAACGACCCCAACGACCAGTGCTGCAGTGCCCCAGGTACTTCCGACAACCACAACGCCCAAACTTCACCAAAAATTGGCTGAAGTTGTAAAAGCGGCTTCAAGTACAGCGCCAAAACCCAATGGTGTCGTAATGAGGCCACCGCTGTCTTCAACGAAGAATACTCCAAAGAAGCAGCGGGCAACAGCAGCAGCGGAAACAGCAGGACCAGAACAACCACTGCGACCCCAACCTGTAGTGCCAGGGATTTCGTATGCTCAGGTAAGTGGTAGTTCCAGAAGTGTCAGCACTATAGAAATTTTGAGCAAAGGCATCACTCCTCGTCCGCCCCCATTGGACGCGGGTAAGCCTCGGCCCAAGACCAGTGCGGGCCTCCAGGGCTTTTTCGACGGGAGATGGCAGGATGAGAGCTACGGTATGCAGCTTGAGCACATCAGAGGATGTCCTCAGTCTGCATACCTGAAGGCAATCTTCCGCGTCGTCTCTTGTGAGCAGCTGTTCTCGATGGGAATTATAGCTGGAGGAATGGTCGAGGTGTACACCACGACCCTCGAAAGCGCTACCAAGCTCATGCTTGAGGGCATCGAGGTGGAGGGTAGACACCTCGTTCCATTCCCGCTAAAAGAGAAGCCCACGAAGGTCGTGTTTTCACGGGTCCCTATGCGAGCCCAACATGAAGACCTCGCGAATTTCCTTGGGAGATTCGGGAAGGTTCATGGAAGGGTTCGCGCCATTCCAATTAAAATTGGGGACGAGGGTCTCGGGCGGGGTATTTTCGGTACCAGCCGGGAAGCGTCCATCACCTTGAATAAGGGGTGTACGCTTCCGAAGGGCTTTTACCTGAGCTTATCCGGCTCGAGGCACTGGATAGACGTTGGCACCGAAGCGAAATGCCATGCTTGCCATTTGGTAGGGCATTTTATTGCTGACTGCCCCAGGAAAACCGGGAAGAAGGCTGAACCGAGGGTTCCCTCGAAGGAAGCCACTACTACAGTAGTGGATCTGGAGAAGGAGCCTTCGGCCGGCACTCAACCTGCTATTTTGGAGCAGCCAGTGGTTAAGGTGCCTGAAGTTTTCTCAGCGGCAAAAGAAATTATGGCTATAAACGGCGCCACGTCGGCACGTGAAAACACGGCTACTTCTGACGAGGAGTCGAGTAGCCATTTAGGCAAGAAAAAGAGGACGAGGAGGAGGAAGACAAAGGTGGACCGTGTGATGCTGCCTCCTCCAGAGCCAGCAAAGCCAGTCGCATCAAAGCGGCCCCACTCGGAGGAGGACGATAGTGGAGCTGGCATTCCGAAGGTTGTTGTAAGGGAGGTGGAAGCATCTCTTGAGCAGCTTTCGGACTGCGACATGACCAGTTTTGATGAGACTGGTCTTTCGAGCCTCGGTGGCTACGAGTCGTGTGATAGTATCATTTCGACTGGTAGCCAATTTGAGGTCTCGAAGGGGATGGAAACCCTTTCTAGGAAGAAGATCACCGGAATTCTTACCCAGCTCCTGTACAAGAAGAATTCAGATAAAATCTGGAGTATTCTTGTAAGGGAGCTGGAGAGGCCAGAGTTGTTACTTCCTCAGCTTCTACTCCTACAACAGGAGTCCAAGAAGAGGAGGAAGTACAACGATGTAGCGCGGTTAGAACGACTTCATAGGAAGGTGGAGGAGTTGCTTCAGGAGCATCGCTTGGCCGATTCTCCTCGTCAATAGACGTCGCACATTCATCGTTTGAGCTTTTCATCTCTTTGAATGTGCAAGATAGCTTCGATCAACACCGGGGGTTTAAGTGCACATACAAGGTTACACAGCACTATCGAACATGTCAAAATGTTCGATATAGACATCGCGCTTCTACAGGAGACGAATTTTACACAAGACACATACACACAACTTGAGCGCTATGCTTATTTACACACTGGCTATGCAATGTTTGCCACACCTGCGCCTCGCCGAGGCTCAGGGGTGGCAATCATTGTATCCAACAAATTTACACTATCGTCTCCTGTCTATACAGATATCTTCCCAGGCTTCGCTTCTTCCTTGGATTTTGTCGTTCAAGACAAACATATCAAGGTAGTAAACGTGTACCTTCCTCATGACCAGGACATTACAAGACAAGTTCTTGATAGTGTTCAGTCGTGTCTGGTGAATTTTAGCGGTGAAACTGTCCTCGGAGGTGATTTCAACTGCACTCTGAATCCCTCAATGGATCGGCACTCTGGAGTTGAGTTCAACTCTGTCAATGCTACTCGATTGAGGAATTTTGTCGGTGTTTTCAGACTCGTGGATATCTATCGTTGGATGCATCCTACGACTAGATCATACACGAGGGTCTCGCGAAATATCCATGGAAGTCTCGCAGGCTCCAGAATTGATAGACTTTACGTCTCACCTGGAATACTAGAACATTTCGTTGGTGTCACTCATGAAGTGTGTTCCGTTAGCGATCATCTTCTTGTAGTGGCGACCAGCACTCTAGTTGAAAGAAGAACTGCATACTGGATATTCAACAACTATTTGTTGAATTCCGAGCAGTTCATCAATGAGTTCACTGAATTCTGGCACGATTGGCAAGAGAGGAAAGTTGACTTTCCTTTTCTTAGTCAATGGTGGGATGTTGGAAAGCTCCAGATTCGGTCTTTTATCGAGACGAGTTTCAATCGAAGTGGCTATCAAGCTTCTAGCTTGTCGGCCGAGGTCTCTCGGGTGGCAGCTCTTCTCCCAACTCAGCCGGGGTTGATTCTTTATTTCAATGGAATAAAGGAACGCTTGGCGACACAGACTTACAAGCACAGCTTGGAGTTTGTGCTGCGCGGCCAATCGCGCTGGCTGAGAGAAGGCGATTCTCCAACCGAGTACTTCTTTCAGGCGACTAGACGTCGTACTGCTTCTTGTGAGGTCGAATCGATAATTGATGAATCTGGACAAGTCCTCAACGGACAACAGCTATCAGAATATATTCGAGACTACTACAGTAGTCTCTACTCTGAATCGACGTCGACAACATCCTCGACCACTCATGAATTCCTTGAGAATATTCCCACTTTCTCTGAAGACAGTAAGGAGCTCCTGGATACAGTAATCACATTGGAGGATATGATTGCTGCGACAAAGGATCTAAGGCGACACACTTCACCTGGTTATGACGGCTTGACTCCAGAATTCTTCATACGTTTCAGGGATTTATTAATTCCTGACCTTTTGGAAGTCTTCAATTCGGCGGTTGAGACGCATTCAGACTTTCCTTCTAGTTGGAGGCGATCTGTGATGCGCTTGATTCCAAAGAAGGGAGATTTGCAGAGGATGGGGAACTGGAGGCCAGTAACCCTATGCAATGTAGACTACAAAATCGTCTGCAAAGCATTAGGGGCGATACTCCGCTCAGTGATTGCTTCGGTAATACACCCGGAACAGTCCTATTGTGTACCTGGTCGTAGTATCTACGACAACATCGCGGTAGCCAAGCATTTGTTTGCCTACCATGAACAGACAGGTACACAAATGGCCATGATTTCACTTGACCAGCAAAAGGCTTTTGATAGTGTCTCGCACGAGTATCTCTTGACTGCTCTCGAGGCATTTGGGTTTCCGCCCAGGTGGCTCGATATCGTCGGGAAACTGTATAGAGATTCAGCGATTTTGATTAAGCATCAAGGACAAGTTCTGGCTCCTATCTCGTTTCATCGAGGTATCAGACAGGGCTGTCCATTGTCAGGTATGCTTTATGATCTTTCGTTGGAGCCGCTACTGGTGAATCTTCGTCGAATGCTCGGACAGTATGCGGTTCATCTGCCATATACCAATGTGAGGCCTCTTATGTTGGCGTATGCGGATGATCTGTCTATTTTCGTGACAAGAGATGAAGCTTTTCCGGTCGCTCGTGCTGTTTTCGAACAGTTCGAACGTATAGCGGGCGCTAAAATCAACCTTAGTAAGAGTCAAGGCTTGTGGTGTGGAAGGTGGAGAGATCGTACAGATACTCCACTGAACATCCAATGGACTAATACTTGCCTGAAGTATTTAGGTGTGTATATCGGACGCGAGAGTAAATCAAATAATAGCCGCATCGCTCTTGAGAAACTCTCTAGAGCTGTAAACTCATGGCGTAGTCGACTGTTTCCATTATCCTTAATGGGTAGGTCAGTCGTGATAAACTATTTGATTACCTCGTCCATCGTTCATCTGCTAAAGTCTGAGACGTTTTATGAAGGCTTCGTAGGTCTTCTTCAAGCAAAAGCGATAGACGCCTTTTGGTGCGGAAGACGATGGGTTGCTGAAAGCACGCTCTGTCTGCCAGTCAAGATAGGTGGATTAGGTCTCACTAACTTGGTTGTGAAATCAAGGTGTCTCCAAGTGCGGGCATTCCAAAGAGTGTTTTGCCAGAGAGACAGCTTGATTTCTCAACTGTGGGTGAATGTACTGGGAGGGATCGGCATAGGGGAGTATTACTACCTACTCTCTGTTCGACCACCTTATCCTCGTGACTGGCCACAGGATCTAATCTCAACGATTCAGACCTGGGGCAGAATCAGGCCAGCATTTCACCTTCAGTGGAATGCTCTAAGGTACACGCAATTCGCGTCGATTCCAATCAGGTTTAATCCTGAATTAATAGATTCAGTGTTCGGTAATGCTCGGGGTTTTGAAGCTGACACGCATACACTGACAGTTCTCGGAGATATTATTGATATCTCTGGAAACTGTCAAATAAACACTAACACTGCACAACTACACGACCTGGCTGCTTCTGCGCGGGAGAGATTTCGCCAACTTGGGACCAGTGACCCTGGCACTAAGTTGGAAGATGCTTTCGTTCTGAACAGACCACCACACACACCTTTCAGCACACTTACAACACGTGTGCTCCGTGACGTGCTTATGTCAATAAGACCTCCGGAGTATACAGGATACAACAGATGGCGAACACACCTCGGGGTGAATATGGGCGTGATGGGAGGGATAACTTGCAGAGTAGTCTACAGTTATCCTTCTAGTTACAAAGATGCTGATGTAGCATTCAAATTGCTGCATCACAGTCTTATGCATCCTAATCAGTTGTCACATATCGACCGCCGAGTTCAGAGGATTTGCACAGTTTGTGCTGGTGAGGGCACCCTGTTTCACAGGTTCTTCACTTGTCCGGCTTTGCAGGGTCTAATGGATCTCGTGCGCGGTATGTGTCAGTTGATCCACCCGAATTTCGGCATTACTAGGACATCGTTTCTATGGGGACCAAAGGTATGTAGTCGAGTGAATTGTTTGATTAGCTTTGTGTTGACACTGGCCAAATCTACAATTCACCTGTACTACATGAGAGTCGAAGCTGGGAATCAGAACACTGACCCACAACACCACGCACACGCACTTAAGCGCCACTTCGTTGACAGGTTGAAGAGACGTTTACGTCTTGAATATCTGGCAACGAACGCAGACACATTCAACTGCACATGGCAACCACTATCGTCGGTGCAGGACGGAGCTCTTGTCTTTCACTGGTGATAGCAGGCCACAGCATTTGCAACACTAGTCCACGGGGCTTCTCCCCGCTTAGAAATCGTTGCAAGTGCAGTGGGAAGGACAAGCACTCTGTTAGAGATGCTAAGCTGGAGAGATGATGAGGGCAGTTTGTAGAGGTCTATGATACTACAGGCTGCACTCGCGGGACTCTATAACGGTATCGCGTAAATTTTTCGTTCGTTCGACTTCTTATTTAAATTCATTTTCGGTCTCGGTGCTAAATTTTAAAATTTTTGTTGAAATTCGCTCGTTTAGGTAAAGCTATTTATTAGATTATTTTGGAATTTTGGTACTTTTGGAACTGCCACTTACCCTATTGTCAAAATAGGGGCAAGCAAAATTTTTTTATTGTTTTACATCTTATAGGCATTGTTCAAAATTTTTGTATCCGTTTATTGTCTCTTTTGAGAACATAGTGTTCACTTTTTGTCCTTTTACCTATTAGTGTCTAGTTTGATTTTGTTGTCCCTATTGACTGTTATGTTTGTGATTTTTTAGTTTAGCTAGTGTCTTTTTCTTATACATTGTACAGTATTTTGCACCTATTTTTAAGGAAGTTTGAAAAGAGCCAAAGAGCCAAAAAATAAAGAGTCATTATACACATAAAAAAAAAAATTATTATTATTATTCTAAAGAGTGGATGTATCAAACTAGAGCTCGCAGAAATTAATAAAAATATCGAAAATAAGTGAAAAAAAAAGCCTGAAAAGTGAAGTGAAGTGTCATCGGCAATACCACTTCTGAGGAAGTACCGTTTGACGTGAATTTTTTTTTCATTTAAAAATCTTTAAAAATTTCAAAAAATTGTGAAAAACGAAAAATTTGGTGATATTTGTGGCAATTTATTTAATTTCGGCCGTTGCTATGGCAATATAGCAAGTGTACAAAATTTCTAGTTTCGAAATTTGTATGTAAAAAAAAGACAATTATAAAATAACCCGAATTAAAAATTAAATAAATAAAAACTAAGTAATAATTCATTTTGAACAAAAAAAAAAAAAAAATATATATATATATATATATATATATGTAAACGTTCCCTGCTGCACTCGCAATGGATGCAAGCAGTAGTGAATCTGGGGAGACGGAGAACCCCATTAAATCAACCCAAAGGAGGAAGAAGAACAATAAGACTTCTTCTTCCTCTTGCAAGGAAAACTTAAAAGGGCCCACTGAACAGGCCAAACAGGGCCCAATTGAAGAGGCCAAACCGGAAAAATTGCAACCAACTCCTCCGGAGAAGACTGAAGGGGTATCAGAAATTCTAACGACCCCAACGACCAGTGCTGCAGTGCCCCAGGCACTTCCGACAACCACAACGCCCAAACTTCACCAAAAATTGGCTGAAGTTGTAAAAGCGGCTTCAAGTACAGCGCCAAAACCCAATGGTGTCGTAATGAGGCCACCGCTGTCTTCAACGAATAATACTCCAAAGAAGCAGCGGGCAACAGCAGCAGCGGAAACAGCAGGACCAGAACAACCACTGCGACCCCAACCTGTAGTGCCAGGGATTTCGTATGCTCAGGTAAGTGGTAGTTCCAGAAGTGTCAGCACTATAGAAATTTTGAGCAAAGGCATCACTCCTCGTCCGCCCCCATTGGACGCGGGTAAGCCTCGGCCCAAGACCAGTGCGGGCCTCCAGGGCTTTTTCGACGGGAGATGGCAGGATGAGAGCTACGGTATGCAGCTTGAGCACATCAGAGGATGTCCTCAGTCTGCATACCTGAAGGCAATCTTCCGCGTCGTCTCTTGTGAGCAGCTGTTCTCGATGGGAATTATAGCTGGAGGAATGGTCGAGGTGTACACCACGACCCTCGAAAGCGCTACCAAGCTCATGCTTGAGGGCATCGAGGTGGAGGGTAGACACCTCGTTCCATTCCCGCTAAAAGAGAAGCCCACGAAGGTCGTGTTTTCACGGGTCCCTATGCGAGCCCAACATGAAGACCTCGCGAATTTCCTTGGGAGATTCGGGAAGGTTCATGGAAGGGTTCGCGCCATTCCAATTAAAATTGGGGACGAGGGTCTCGGGCGGGGTATTTTCGGTACCAGCCGGGAAGCGTCCATCACCTTGAATAAGGGGTGTACGCTTCCGAAGGGCTTTTACCTGAGCTTATCCGGCTCGAGGCACTGGATAGACGTTGGCACCGAAGCGAAATGCCATGCTTGCCATTTGGTAGGGCATTTTATTGCTGACTGCCCCAGGAAAACCGGGAAGAAGGCTGAACCGAGGGTTCCCTCGAAGGAAGCCACTACTACAGTAGTGGATCTGGAGAAGGAGCCTTCGGCCGGCACTCAACCTGCTATTTTGGAGCAGCCAGTGGTTAAGGTGCCTGAAGTTTTCTCAGAGGCAAAAGAAATTATGGCTATAAACGGCGCCACGTCGGCACGTGAAAACACGGCTACTTCTGACGAGGAGTCGAATAGCCAAGTAGTGAAAAAAAGAGGACGAGGAGGAGGAAGACAAAGGTGGACCGTGTGATGCTGCCTCCTCCAGAGCCAGCAAAGCCAGTCGCATCAAAGCGGCCCCACTCGGAGGAGGACGATAGTGGAGCTGGCATTCCGAAGGTTGTTGTAAGGGAGGTGGAAGCATCTCTTGAGCAGCTTTCGGACTGCGACATGACCGGTTTTGATGAGACTGGTCTTTCGAGCCTCGGTGGCTACGAGTCGTGTGATAGTATCATTTCGACTGGTAGCCAATTTGAGGTCTCGAAGGGGATGGAAACCCTTTCTAGGAAGAAGATCGCCGGAATTCTCACCCAGCTCCTGTACAAGAAGAATTCAGATAAAATCTGGAGTATTCTTGTAAGGGAGCTGGAGAGGCCAGAGTTGTTACTTCCTCAGCTTCTACTCCTACAACAGGAGTCCAAGAAGAGGAGGAAGTACAACGATGTAGCGCGGTTAGAACGACTTCATAGAAAGGTGGAGGAGTTGCTTCAGGAGCATCGCTTGGCCGATTCTCCTCGTCAATAGACGTCGCACATTCATCGTTTGAGCTTTTCATCTCTTTGAATGTGCAAGATAGCTTCGATCAACACCGGGGGTTTAAGTGCACATACAAGGTTACACAGCACTATCGAACATGTCAAAATGTTCGATATAGACATCGCGCTTCTACAGGAGACGAATTTTACACAAGACACATATACACAACTTGAGCGCTATGCTTATTTACACACTGGCTATGCAATGTTTGCCACACCTGCGCCTCGCCGAGGCTCAGGGGTGGCAATCATTGTATCCAACAAATTTACACTATCGTCTCCTGTCTATACAGATATCTTCCCAGGCTTCGCTTCTTCCTTGGACTTTGTCATTCAAGACAAAAATATCAAGGTAGTAAACGTGTACCTTCCTCATGACCAGGACATTACAAGACAAGTTCTTGATAGTGTTCAGTCGTGTCTCGTGAATTTTAGCGGTGAAACTGTCCTCGGAGGTGATTTCAACTGCACTCTGAATCCCTCAATGGATCGACACTCTGGAGTTGAGTTCAACTCTGTCAATGCTACTCGATTGAGGAATTTTGTCGGTGTTTTCAGACTCGTGGATATCTATCGTTGGATGCATCCTACGACTAGATCATACACGAGGGTCTCGCGAAATATCCATGGAAGTCTCGCAGGCTCCAGAATTGATAGATTTTACGTCTCACCTGGAATACTAGAACATTTCGTTGGTGTCACTCATGAAGTGTGTTCCGTTAGTGATCATCTTCTTGTAGTGGCGACCAGCACTCTAGTTGAAAGCGAACTGCATACTGGATATTCAACAACTATTTGTTGAATTCCGAGCAGTTCATCAATGAGTTCACTGAATTCTGGCACGATTGGCAAGAGAGGAAAGTTAACTTTCCTTTTCTTAGTCAATGGTGGGATGTTGGAAAGCTCCAGATTCGGTCTTTTATCGAGACGAGTTTCAATCGAAGTGGCTATCAAGCTTCTAGCTTGTCGGCCGAGGTCTCTCGGGTGGCAGCTCTTCTCCCAACTCAGCCGGGGTTGATTCTTTATTTCAATGGAATAAAGGAACGCTTGGCGACACAGACTTACAAGCACAGCTTGGAGTTTGTGCTGCGCGGCCAATCGCGCTGGCTGAGAGAAGGCGATTCTCCAACTGAGTACTTCTTTCAGGCGACTAGACGTCGTACTGCTTCTTGTGAGGTCGAATCGATAATTGATGAATCTGGACAAGTCCTCAACGGACAACAGCTATCAGAATATATTCGAGACTATTACAGTAGTCTCTACTCTGAATCGACGTCGACAACATCCTCGACCACTCATGAATTCCTTGAGAATATTCCCACTTTCTCTGAAGACAGTAAGGAGCTCCTGGATACAGTAATCACATTGGAGGATATGATTGCTGCGACAAAGGATCTAAGGCGACACACTTCACCTGGTTATGACGGCTTGACTCCAGAATTCTTCATACGTTTCAGGGATTTATTAATTCCTGACCTTTTGGAAGTCTTCAATTCGGCGGTTGAGACGCATTCAGACTTTCCTCCTAGTTGGAGGAGATCTGTTATGCGCTTGATTCCAAAGAAGGGAGATTTGCAGAGGATGGGGAATTGGAGGCCAGTAACCCTATGCAATGTAGACTACAAAATCGTCTGCAAAGCATTAGGGGCGATACTCCGCTCAGTGATTGCTTCGGTAATACACCCGGAACAGTCCTATTGTGTACCTGGTCGTAGTATCTACGACAACATCGCGGTAGCCAAGCATTTGTTTGCCTACCATGAACAGACAGGTGCACAAATGGCCATGATTTCACTTGACCAGCAAAAGGCTTTTGATAGTGTCTCGCACGAGTGTCTTTTGACTGCTCTCGAGGCATTTGGGTTTCCGCCCAGGTGGCTCGATATCGTCGGGAAACTGTATAGAGATTCAGCGATTTTGATTAAGCATCAAGGACAAGTTCTGGCTCCTATCTCGTTTCATCGAGGTATCAGACAGGGCTGTCCATTGTCAGGTATGCTTTATGATCTTTCGTTGGAGCCGCTACTGGTGAATCTTCGTCGAATGCTCGGACAGTATGCAGTTCGTCTGCCGTATACCAATGTGAGGCCTCTTATGTTGGCGTATGCGGATGATCTGTCTATTTTCGTGACAAGAGATGAAGCTTTTCCGGTCGCTGGTGCTGTTTTCGAACAGTTCGAACGTATAGCGGGCGCTAAAATCAACCTTAGTAAGAGTCAAGGCTTGTGGTGTGGAAGGTGGAGAGATCGTACAGATACTCCACTGAACATCCAATGGACTAATACTTGCCTGAAGTATTTAGGTGTGTATATCGGACGCGAGAGTAAATCAAATAATAGCCGCATCGCTCTTGAGAAACTCTCTAGAGCTGTAAACTCATGGCGTAGTCGACTGTTTCCACTATCCTTAATGGGTAGGTCAGTCGTGATAAACTATTTGATTACCTCGTCCATCGTTCATCTGCTAAAGTCTGAGACGTTTGATGAAGGCTTCGTAGGTCTTCTTCAAGCAAAAGCGATAGACGCCTTTTGGTGCGGAAGACGATGGGTTGCTGAAAGCACGCTCTGTCTGCCAGTCAAGATAGGTGGATTAGGTCTCACTAACTTGGTTGTGAAATCAAGGTGTCTCCAAGTGCGTGCATTCCAAAGAGTGTTTTGCCAGAGAGACAGCTTGATTTCTCAACTGTGGGTGAATGTACTGGGAGGGATCGGCATAGGGGAGTATTACTACCTACTCTCTGTTCGACCACCTTATCCGCGTGACTGGCCACAGGATCTAATCTCAACGACTCAGACCTGGGGCAGAATCAGGCCAGCATTTCACCTTCAGTGGAATGCTCTAAGGTACACGCAATTCGCATCGATTCCAATCAGGTTTAATCCTGAATTAATAGATTCAGTGTTCAGTAATGCTCGGGGTTTTGAAGCTGACACGCATACACTGACAGTTCTCGGAGATATTATTGATATCTCTGGAAACTGTCGAATAAACACTAACACTGCACAACTACACGACCTGGCTGCTTCTGCGCGGGAGAGATTTCGCCAACTTGGGACCAGTGACCCTGGCACTAAGTTGGAAGATGCTTTCGTTCTGAACAGACCACCACACACACCTTTCAGCACACTTACAACACGTGTGCTCCGTGACGTGCTTATGTCAATAAGACCTCCGGAGTATACAGGATACAACAGATGGCGAACACACCTCGGGGTGAATATGGGCGTGATGGGAGGGATAACTTGCAGAGTAGTCTACAGTTATCCTTCTAGTTACAAAGATGCTGATGTAGCATTCAAATTGCTGCATCACAGTCTTATGCATCCTAATCAGTTGTCACATATCGACCGCCGAGTTCAGAGGATTTGCACAGTTTGTGGTGGTGAAGGCACCCTGTTTCACAGGTTCTTCACTTGTCCGGCTTTGCAGGGTCTAATGGATCTCGTGCGCGGTATGTGTCAGTTGATCCACCCGAATTTCGGCATTACTAGGACATCGTTTCTATGGGGACCAAAGGTCTGTAGTCGAGTGAATTGTTTGATTAGCTTTGTGTTGACACTGGCCAAATCTACAATTCACCTGTACTACATGAGAGTCGAAGATGGGAATCAGAACACTGACCCGCAACACCACGCACACGCACTTAAGCGCCACTTCGTTGACAGGCTGAAGAGACGTTTACATCTTGAGTATCTCGCAACGAACGCAGACACATTCAACTGCACATGGCAACCACTATCGTCGGTGCAGGACGGAGCTCTTGTCTTTCACTGGTGATAGCAGGCCACAGCATTTGCAACACTAGTCCACGGGGCTTCTCCTCGCTTAGGAATCGTTGCAAGTGCTGTGGGAAGGACAAGCACTCTGTTAGAGATGCTAAGCTGGAGGGATGATGAGGGCAGTTTGTAGATATCTATGATACTACAGGCTGCCCTCGCGGGACTCTATAACGGTATCGCGTAAATTTTTCGTTCGTTCGGTGATTTATTTTTAATTCGGTTTCGGTTTCGGTTCTAAATTGCAAAATTTTTTGTTGAAATTCGCTCGTTTAGGGACATTTTTATTAGTTTATTTTGAAAATTTGGAACTTCTTGGAACTGCCACTTACCCAATTGTCAAAATTGGGACTGGTTCTAAATTTTTGGTTAAACTTTAGATCTTTTTCAAAATTCTTGTGTCCGTTTTTAGTCTCTTTTGAGAATTTTGTCTTGTTTGTTTTCCTTTTTGTGTGTCATTTTTGTTATCTTAATTGTTTTAATTGTCCCTTTTGACTTTTTATAAGTTAGTTTAGCTAGTGTCTTTTTTACAATTTTGTGCCTTTTGCCAACTAGTTTCAAGAAATTTTTAAAAGAGCCAATGAGCCACTCAATAAAGAGCATATACAAATAAAAAAAGAAAAAATATTTTTGTGTAAATAAACTTCGGTTATGTTTTTATTTTTTAATTCTATTACCTTATGCCTTTTCTTTCTTCTATTTATTGCCTTATTTTTTAGCTTATTTAATTTATTATTTCTACTTTGCTAAGTACTACTTATGTTTAGTAATTTTGGGTTCTTAGGTCCTACTAAATAAAGTTTATTCTTATGTAATATTTATTTTACCTGGTCGCTTTATTTCTTATTTGCTGTAAATTATTTCAAATTATCTTCTAATACCAGTGTAGTGGAAGGACAGTGGTTCCGCCAGTAATAAAAGGATGGGACGGGGCCAAGCAACGAGTATAGATCTTTTTGATTATACTACTTGTATAGATCTCGCTCTGTGGAGACCTTGAGTACGTTTTAATTTTTCTTGGGGTGTTGCGTAAACCGGTTCCATAGGAACGTTTTCAGCTGTGGGCTGTTGTCTGCGTTTAGCAATCCATGCCATGAATGCCGGGACGATATATTTTGCTAATTCCACCACTGATATAAGTAGCAACAAAAGTCCCGTCATTGATAGGGATGTAATAGAGAGTATATGAGGAATCTTGGCCTTTGGTCCAAAGTGAATGCTGTTCACTTTGGTACGGATTTCGTCTAGTGATTTTATATCTAGGTGGATACGTTGGTTTGCATCATCTCCGAGGAGTAACGTTGGTTGTTTATCAAGGTTTTTAGGAGCGGATATCTTGGACATATATTCTGCCAATTCCTCTTTCGTTTCGTTTGTGCCTGGGAAGTAGGTTGGTTGGAAAACTTTTAGCGGATGTAGATTTTCTGCTTCGTAATACAGAGTGTGGGACCCTATTTGCAGGGAACATGGTTCGTTAACTGTCATGATTCCTTGTCCTGCGAGACGATGAGTGAGTAACTGTTGAGTACAAGTTATATGTACTATAGTAGTTTCGGTTAAGGAGTACAGCCACGAATTTGGTCTATTGAGCTTAATTATTGTATCTCTTGGGGGAATTTGAGCTCTGATGCTACACTGTGGGTGTTCGCCCAGTGGATTGAATAAAAGTTTAATAACACATTCATCTGTTTTTGTAGCCTTGGTGAGTGGTGTATTTAGCTTACCAACCCACGTATCCTCATCGATTCCCTTTGAAATTTTTTTGAAAGATCTCAGGTTTTCTGGCTTCAGCAGCAGAAATTCCTGGGTCTGTATTTGACTTGCCACATGGGAAAATTCGATATCAGGTATTAATGAGTGGTCTGAATCCAGCCGTATGGGAAAACATCTAATCTGTTGGATTTTCATCTTGGGAATATTAAATATGGGAAGTTTGACTCGGATAACTAATTTGTCCTGCAACAAATGTGTCTTAACATCTGCTGTTTGATACAGAACTGACAAACAGTCCTGTAGATTGGGAAAAGTGGAGTGAGATTTGTGATAAATCTCTAGCAAATGGTTTGGGGAAATTAAAAGGGGATGAATTTGATTATTTCTACTGGACACTATTATGTCCAGTAGAGCTTGTTGTCTAAATTCCAACTCTATCATTTGTAGTGTCAGACTAGAGACGATTTCTTGTCTTATTTGGTGGGATGTCAACTCGTCTGTTGTGTTCCACAGATTGTTAATCTGGTTGGTTATCTGACGCTGTCGTTCAGACAGGGAAGATAGGGGTTTCTGAATTTGTTCAAACGTGGTTTTTATTACGCTGATCTGTTGTTTTTCCAGATCAGCTAAGGTTTGAGTATTTACCTCTAATTCGCTTAGTCGGCTGTACACCTCTTGTTCGTTTCCACTATCCATGGTACCGAAAAGATAATGCATCGCATTTCCAATTCCATCGAACATGGATCGAGGCTTGCGCGATTTGGGCACAGCTTCCCTAATAACACTGGTACGCCTATTGATATTTTCCATCAGGGCGTGTATATGTTTTGTCTGTAGCGTACAAAGGTCCTATATAGAAGACCCATTTCCACACAATTGGTGTATGTAGTGTTCCGCTCGTTCTGCTAGTCGCGTCTGATTTTCCAACTCGGCCAGATCTAACTCAGTGATGATGCTCCAAGTGTCGTGGTAAACTGATAGGCTTCCAAGATCCTCAAATAGTACTCCCGTATTATTTAGGGGCGTTATAGAGTAAGGTTCCTCCGCGAGGGCTCCTATTATGAGCAGGAATAGTCCGTGGAAAATGATGGACTGCATTGTTATCTAGGAGAGGATAGGATAGGATATTAAAATGGGTTTCTTGTTGACTTTGTATTATATATGTATCTTAGAATTACTTATATATACTTATTATATATGTATCTTAGAATTACTTAGATTATATTGACAACATGTTATTCGTAGAAAGATTTTAAGCGGTTGTTATGTACCGTCACCTCTCGTTTACGAATTTTAATTGTGGTGTTAACTGAGCTGGGGATGCCGGTTACCGTATAGGGTCCTACCCAAATCTGGGAGAGCTTATGTTTACGACTCTCGCTCTTGAGTAGAACCTTGTCTCCTCTGTGAAATGTCAGGGGACGTACAGCTTTGTCATAGTAATTTTTTGAGCGCTGTTTACTCATCAGAAGGTTTTTCCGTGCCATGGCGTAAGACTTTTGAAGCTTATACCTGAGAATATATATAGCTCTCGTGGTTATACACGGGTTCGGGGTCTCGGAACGTCCGCTGTAAGGCCATAGAGGCAGTCCATGGGAGTTAATTTTGTCCCTTCGTGTACACTGTTGTTGTACACGAAAGCAGCGGTTCGCAGATAACTATCCCATGACCACTATAGTTCGTAGATATTCAATCAATGGTCTATGTGCACGTTCGAGTGCTCCATTTGATTGGGGATGATAAGCTGAGGTTTGCACCGTATTTATCCTGAGGAGTTTGCATGCCTTTTTGAATAGGTCACTGCGGTAGCGCGTGAGGATTTCGTCGAAGAAAATTTGCGCGATCGTTATAGCTTCCCCATTTGGTATGGCGTACCAATCTACAAACTTCGTGAGGTTATCCTGAAACGTTAATATATACTTGTTTCCGGATACAGTCTCCTCTAGTGGGCCGACTATATCTAGATAGATTTTATCGAATGGTTGTTCCGCTATGTCTGTGATCACCATCGGCATTTTATACTGAGGTGAGGCCTTCATGGTTTGACATTTGGCACACCGCTTAATGTGCTTTTTGATGTCACTAAGCTTGTGCCTCCACCAGTACTTTCTTCGAATTCGTTTATAGGTTTTTGTCACTCCCTCATGGCCGCCAAAGAGAGAATCATGATAATCTTTTAAGATTAATTGAATCTCCTCTGGGCTTGTGATTACTTCAGGGGGACGAGTTTCGTCTATAATTTGTGGATTGGTACTAGGTGGACAGATTTAGGTTCACCCTGTTCAGAACTACTTGTGAACTGCGTGTGTTGAGGATTCCTATAGGGACTGCCTTTAACCCAGCTGAGAGTAAGCTGTTTGCTAAGAAGACTCCGTCGTCTATTTCTTTCGACAGACTGATCATTTCTTCCTGCAACTGCAACGGAACTTTGACTACGATCTGAGACCTTGCTGGGACGCACACAGGTTCATTTAAATTCACCTGATGCTGTCCAGTCTTACAGGCCGGATCTTTGGTAATCAAGTCACCCTCTTATCGCGTTCTTGTAAGTCACAGCCCACTTCTTCTGACTGAGAAGCTTTGAGAACACTTCGGGTAGAAGGTGTATCCCCGTCGGGTTTAATATCTTCTACCAGTGTCTCTTGGTTGACTGTGTTTTGTGAACACGGGTTGTCCGATGCGGTTTCTAATGGAACAGCAAACTCTTCCGGATTGGTTTCCGTACGAGGAAATCGCAGAACTTTGTTGGGTCCCTCAACATTACAGTTTTGGGCTAGCAAGTCATTTCCTAGCAAGCCGTCGTCGGAAATACCTGGAATGTGTTTTACCACCTGAAAGTTGCAAGGTAAGTTACTTTTTAGCATGAAGTTTCCTTGGCAACTTCCTAAGGTTTTTCCGGTTCCAAAGGGGCTTTGAAGAGTTAATTTTTTGTTGGGGTTTATTAGCTCGCGAGATTTGAGAGCTTTTTTCTTAATTATACTGATCTCAGCGCCGGTGTCCACTATTATCTGGGCCTGACCATTTAGACTTATGTCTAGCGGAAGTCTGGCGGTGGGCACACTGAAGTCGGGCGGCTGAGAAGACCCTTTTTTATTGCTGGTAGGGTTTATAGTCGAGCCGGGGAGTTTTGGGTCGACTCTTTGTCGTTTCCCTGTTTTTTATCCTCCCATTTTTGCTTTTGTCGACATTCGTCGATCTTGTGTCCGCGGCGCCCACAAAAATCACATTTTTGTCTTATGTTAAAGACTCTGGGGCCTTTTATATTGCTTGGGTCTGACTGTGGTGGATTGCTAGGCGATCCTCGTGTGAAACGATTTACAGACTGTGTTTGGTTGTTTCGACAGTCGCGAATGTCATGCCCGTAACTTCTACAGTTAGTGCAGAAGGGGGTGTTTTTGCGTATTAGACACTCCGTGTAGGTGTGTCCCCGCTTCTGGCAGAAATTGCAAGTGATGTTCTGTACCAGATTCTGTGTATCCGGCTGTCTGGAATCCCTTCGTGGAAATGGCGGGCGTAATGGTTGAGCATGGGGGATTATTAAACTGCCTGGGATCTTGTGCTCGTGGTGATGCATACATGGGTGGCTGTGGGGCTTGATTGTAAGGAGTTCGGCTGAGAGCTCGAACTCGAAGACTTGGGTCTATTGGTGCCATTGGATATGGCTGTTGCGTTAGTGGCGTTTGAACGAAAACTGTGCCTGCTTGTAGCTTTTCCATGTCTAGAGCCTTTTGTATCAGCTGCTCTAGATCATTTTCTACCAGAGTGAGGAGGTACTGGCATAGGTGGGGATTGTTCACTCCACTTTTCAGGGCATTTTTGGCGAAGTGCGCCAACTGTGTCTTCACAGCCGGGGCTGCCGTTGCTCCGTACTTCAGTACCGCTGCCTCGTTGCAAAGCATCAGCAACTGCTTCACTCTTGTTGTGAAGGCAGTGAGAGTTTTCAACGGGTTTTGCCTCATTGTGATCAATTTGTTGACCAATTCTTGATATGATTCTCGTGGTAGATAGGTTCTGTTCAGACGTTCCTCCACCTCACTAAAAGTAGTTGGAACGTCCGAAGCAAACAGCTGATAAGCATCGCCACGAAGTCTTGTGGGCAAGATATGTAGGAAGGCTGGTTTTTCTTCCTCACTTAAACAGTGTAAGGCCTGTTTGCAACAGCCAATAAATGTTTGTAGCTCACGACCTAGCTGTGGAGTATTTTCACCCGAAAACAGAGGAACTAGTTGTGCCGTGAGCTTGGCCACCTTTGCATAATCTACCATTGTGATTATCTTTTTATTTAAACTTTTGTAGGGTAGTCTACTGGTGCTTTGTCGAGTTTCAGGGCTGGTTTCTGGGCTAGAATCCGTGAAGGATACTTCTAGCCAGCCACTAAGGAGATTTCGGCGGTTGTTTGGTCACAGGCGTCACCACTAATATCACTGACACTTTCCTCTCCTTCAGGACTTACAAGTACACTGGCTGTGGTCTTATCTATACCTAATGAACGTGAAAGCCCGGCGAATTCGATAAGCTCCTGTTTGAATCACTCTGTATCTTTTTTGAATTTTTCGATTTGTGTCAGCCTCTGCTCTCTGCCTTGACTTAATCTGTGGTCAAGTGCGTCGCAGTGCGTGACAGTGAGCTTATCGGATTCACGTGCCTTTTCTAACAACTTATCTAAAAAACTATCAAGACTTACTTTATTTGTTACGGTGGGACGAGTTAAAATGGTACCACTTCTAAGGCGAACTCCAGCGGCTTGTTGCGGTTGGGGTAAAGATGAGTTGTCCTGGCTACCTGATTCTGTTCGGTTGTCTTCTGAGGCGTTGTCTGTACCTTCCCGAAAGTGTTGTGAATTCTCACCTGGGGATTGCTCCGCGTCGGATGAAGGTGTAGAGTTTTTCTCTTGCATGTACGTCCCGCGATGTCCAAAAGGGGGGCTTCCAGCCTTCTTAGAGTATTCCCTTCTGGAAGCTTTTTGCTACTAGGGAGGCTCCTGCCGTCTTAATTCCCTTGGCTGAGATTGAAAGGGGGGCTTTTACCGACTTCGAGATCCCTTTCAATCCTGGAACGAAGTTATAATTTTCCGGTGCTTCTATTTGCTGCTGGGGGGGGGGGGGGGGCTAGGCCTACTTACTTCCCCTGGATATGGTTGAAAGAGGGCCTTAAAGCTTTCTTCGAAATCCCCTTCAACCCAGGAACGATGATATCTTCCTTCTGGAGTTGGTTTTCCGTGGTCGGTTGGTCCTTGTGTAGATGCGTAGATATCGGTTGTCTTCCTTCCTTACAATGCTGCTACAGAGCTTATGGTAAAGTTCCTTGTTGGTGTTTCTTTTTCCACTCACTGGGGTGAACGCTTGCTCGCCTGGAGCAGAGGCGGCTATAGATTATATCTACCCCGAGCGTTGGGGGTGACGTGGCCTTATAGCTTGGCTAGTGTCACAGGTTCGCCGTAGATTCTTGCAGGATCAAGGCTTTTCAAGCGTTTACGATCGTTTAACCTGACCAAGCTTCCTTGATCCTACCGGCTGCGCCAATTTTGTTGTATACCAGTATGTATATCGATATATATTTATAATTCCAAAAACGGGTACTCACTGTCTGCTGCACAAACTGTTGGTATTAACAACAACTTTTCGCTTCTACCACTTTTCTTTATTACTAAAACACTTCCTTGTTATCTTACAATTTTTCTTTTTTTATTGCTATTACACTTCGAACTTTGCTTTTTTTACGATTTTTTTCTATTGCTATTACACTTCAAGCTTTTCTTTTTATGATTTTTTTCCTATTGCTATTACACCTTAAGCTTTGCTTGTTATGATTTTTTTTCTATTGCTATTACACTTCAAGCTTTTCTTTTTACGGATTTTCTTTTTTTCGAACTCCCGTGACCGCCCGTTGTATCCAAAAAAACGACTCAATCCAACTCCTTTTCAAAAACAACTCGACTCTACTACTTTAAAAAATCAACTCAACTCTTGATCACATTCATCGTGATCAAGAGCCCGTGATCAAGAGCCGTTGTTCAGGATCGAAAATGCTAAATTGCATTTTCTTGTCCTGAGAAAATTTTACGATTTTAATTCTGGACTTGTTCAAACATGTCCAGAATTATTCGCGTTGGACAAATGGCCTCAAAAATGTAATCTTACACTTTTGAAAACATCAGCCACCGTCCCGTCGTTTGACAATCGCGACGCGCATATACATGCAATGCATTTGTGTGGCGTGCGTTTCTTATTACGAAAGTTTTTTGTCGTAATATGTATGTACGTATGTACATGCATGTTGAATTTTTTCGCGGCAAATTGTACTGAAGGTACGATTTGCTTTTTTGATTTATTTTTTAATTAAATTATTGAAATGACAAATTTTGCTGAAGGTAAAACGACTTGGGTTGTAAACTGAAACTTTTGTTTTTCCCAAGTTGTTTTATGAGAAAAATTTTATAAATTATGTGGAATGTGAAGAAAATTGCTGATGCAATTTTCTTCATAGGTTTAAGAGATAAGCCAACCATGTTTTAAGCATGGTTAGCTTAGGTGAAAAAATTAATGAATATGATTTTCATTTTCTTGCCCTTTTTTCAGGTTTTTTATGGAAATTTTCCTTATTTTAGGTATATAACAGTTCTACAATAAACTGACTGACAGTGCTATATCTCCTGAGGACTACAATCATGCTGAAGAGGTCTGGCAAAAATTGGAAATACAAACAATTGTTGAATATTCAGATCTATACCTTAAGACTGATGTTCTCCTACTGGCCGATGTGTTTGAGAACTTTCGAGAAGTGTGCATGAAGACATACAATTTAGATCCAGCACATTATTACACCATGCCAGGCCTAACATGGGATGCTATGCTAAAATACACTAATGTGAAATTAGAGCTGTTAACCGAGGTAGATATACTGCTATTCATAGAGAGAGGCATTCGAGGTGGTATAAGTCAATGTTCGAACAGATATAGTAAAGCCAATAACAAATATATGGATGATTTTAAGCCTGAGGAGAAAGAGAAATACTTGATGTAATATGATGTGAGTAACCTTTATGGATGGGCCATGTCACAGCATTTACCAACCGGAGGATTCAAATGGGTTGATGTTCCCAATATTGTCGTTTCCGAAATTCCTGATGATTCTCCAACTGGATACATATTCGAAGTCGACTTGGATTATCCTCAACATCTGCATGATAAGCATAAGGACTTACCGTTTTGCCCTGAGCATGCAGCACCACCTGGAGCAAAATTAGAAAAGCTTCTGACAACATTACATCCAAAAACTAAATATGTTATACACTACCGAAACTTGAAGCAATGCTTATCACATGGACTCATCGTGAAAAAAGTGCACCGGGTACTTCAATTCGACCAATCAGCTTGGCTTAAGCCATATATTGACTTAAATACTACCAAACGGATGCAGGCTACAAGCGATCATGAGAAGGACATCTATAAGAAGATGAATAATGCAGCTTTTGATAAGACCATGGAAAATGTACGCAAGTATAGCGATATCAAGCTTTGCATGAAGTGGGAAGGTCGCTATGGTGCAAAAGCTCGGATTGCGGCACCCAACTTCCACAGTGCAACGATATTTGATGAGAATTTAGTTGCTGTGGAATTAAGGCGAGTCAAAATATTATTCAATAAGCCGCTCTATATAGGAATGGCAGTTATGGAAATTTCGAAAATATGCCTCTACGATTTTCACTACAGTTTTATGCAGCGTGAGTATGGAGATAAATGTAAAGTCATGTATACTGATACAGATTCTCTAATATATGAACTTGAAGAGAAAAATGCATATGAGTTTATGGTCGAAAATATATACAAATTTGAGACAAGTGATTACCCAGAAGATAATGAATTCAATTTACCGCTCATGAATAAAAGATTCCTGGGCTAATGAAGGATGAGCTGAATGGGAAAATCATGAGCGAATTTGTAGGCTTGCGCTCAAAAATGTACAGTCTGCGTATAAACACTGGTAAAACTGTAAATAAGCGACAGGAGTAAAGACTAATGTAGTCCAGAGGCATATCAATTTCGAAGACTACGTCGAATGCTTAAATAACAAGCGAATATTAACTGCTAATCAGAGCTCCATACGATCTCATCACCATAACGTATACACTATTAGTCAAAAAAAGATTGCATTGAGTCCCTATGATAATAAGCGACATATTATGAGCGGAGCGACGGATACTTTACCATGGGGACATTACTCTATTTCATCAGATCAACAAGTAGCAGCCACAGAAAGAATCTAAGTCAAGTGTAAATAATAAATGTATTATAGTTTTAGTTTCATTTATTCAAGTAATTTGTTTTAAACATGTATAATTGTAAAATAAAAAAAGTATTGTAATTGTATTATAGTTATAGTTGTTTTTCAAGAAATTATAAAACATCTTTGTTATTAATCCAAGAATTGTGTTTTGATAAAAATCCGAGCCATTTAACGTAAGCTTTATCTCCACTCTTCTTTAAGATTTTCTCTACGAGATATAGGTTTGGGTGTTTAACTTTCAGCAGCTCCAATTCATAAAAGCCTTCTGTGATTGGATTTCCTTGATAATCTTCCAGCCGATATGTGATGGGGTTTGTGTTTTGAACTTTAATAATTTTAAAAATCTCAGCTGTACAGTTTGGTGTATAGCCTTTCTCAAATATATGCTTGTATTTGCTGATGCGTACAAGATCTCCAACTTTATACTTTGCAGGAACAACAATTTTTATATGATTGTATACAGTTGAAAGCAGTTGTTTCGCATTGGAGGCGTTGATATCACGTGGTCTCATTTTTGTAGTTCGATGTTTTCTTGAATTGTATTCAGTGAGCAGTTTCTTTACCACTGATAAGTTCCATTAAAGCTGAACTCCTTCCACATCATATCCTTCAGAGTTCGGTTAAATCGTTCCACTATTGATGCTTTGAGGAAACTGTACGTAGAGTAATGATTAATTGCATGCTTCAGCATTAGATTTTTATAGAGGCTGTTGTAGAATTCCTTTCCATCATCAGTCTGCAGGTTTTTAGGTATTCGTCCCTCGCTTAATATAGACTGCATGGCATATCTTACTTCTACACCAGTTTTTCTTTTAATTGGAATTGCCCATGCATATTTGGAGAAGGTATCAATTACTGTCAGCAGATAGCGGTAACCCTTGTTCACATACTTGTAGGGATCCATTTCAACCAAGTCTGCCTGCCACAAGTCATCTAGTCCTTTGATAATCACACGACGTCGTTTAAAATTTTTTCTCGCTGGTTTATGCAGCTCATTTACCACTTGCCTCTTACTCATCATAATTATAAATGAAACAGATTTCTCAAGATTTTTTACTCATATACACCATCTTTTGGTGTCAAGTCTTTCTTATTTATTACTGAAGTAAACAGGTAGTTTTCAATCTTCGCGATTTCATCATTGATATATAGCGTTAAATTTGTCACCTCTATATTAATAGTTTTTTTATTTCTTCAACACTTATTTTAATTTTCTTGTCAACATAGTCTTTGGTAGTAGCATCATCATTTTCAAGGGGTTCACCAAGTCGTTTTATACACTTTGAGTTTAGATCGTAGTCGCCGTTTATCGTTAAATTAAATCCAATACCCCGCTCTCCTTGTTCACCAGCTGGACCCTGAGCTCCTTGTTTACCAGCTGGTCCTTGAGTTCCTTGTTTACCGGCTGGCCCCTGATCTCCTGTTGGCCCACGCTCACCTGCTTTCCCAAGATATCCTCGCTTAGAGAAACGTCCAAACTTGTCAACGCTCATCTGTAGATTGTGATGAAGTATGGTAATGGAGTAGTATTTAAACTATAATATCTGCTTCTCGCAACTCCTCCAGGATAGATACATTTTCACTGGTGTTTCCAGCCTGCTTTGATGCCATTAGAAGGCGCAGTCCATCAACTAATTCATTTGGATCATCTCAGTAAATGTGACCAATGTTTTCTTTAGGCAGACGCATTAGTCCCATGCCTTTATGCTGTATAAGTTTACTGATTATAGCTTTATACTTAGCCGCTCTAGTACCTCTTATTTGTCCATCTTCAGCATAGTCACGTTTATATGCATTGGTATATCTCAAAGTAGATCCATAATTAGTTAAATCCTCTTTAGTATATAGACTTTTTACAGGATCCTTCATAAATAGCCGCTCACATAACCCCAAAGTTGTTTTATAGCTCTTCCCTTTGATAACAATATTTCCTACATCATCAACATCAAACGTTGAATTACGGATTCTCCACGCGTTGTCATCATAGTAAACTCCATAGGTTGGATCAATTTTAGGGCTATTATCAGTGAATAGCTTTAAATAGTTTGAAACTATGTATCCAGACGTATCGGGGGAGGCGAGAGGAGACCTTCCTGTCAATGTTCTTGAACGTTTGGGTATTGCGAATTCTTCTTCAGATGTTAAGGAATAATCTCCATAATTTATAGGTGTGCTACTAGCCTCCATTTTCACATATTTTTGTTTTGGAGGAGTAAAAGGTTCCACAATTTCGTTGTCTTCTTCTTCTGTTGGTTCCAATTTGACTGGTGGCTCGTTTTTGACTCTGGTAACAAACTCTTTTAAGGGTTTGGTGATTGGCTTGAAAGTTTCTTCAAGTTGAGCTTCTTGAGCTCCTTCCCGTCTTTAGAGCTTTAAATTTCCTTCGCACTGCATTCCTTGTCTTGATGATTTCTTTTAATAGATTTTCATTCATCTTCGATATTAACTGAATCACTGCTTTTCAAACAGCTCTGATAACAGCTAAACAGCTTTCCAAACAGCTCTGGTAACAGCTTAACAGCTTTTAAAACAGCTCTGATAACAGCTTAACAGCTTTCCAAACAGCTCTGATAACAGCTTAACAGCTTTTCAAACAGCTCTGATAACAGCTTAACAGCTTTTAAAACAGCTCTGATAACAGCTTAACAGCTTTTCAAACAGCTCTGATAACAGCTTAACAGCTTTTAAACAGCTCTGATAACAGCTTAACAGCTTTTCAAACAGCTCTGATAACAGCTTAACAGCTTTTCAAACAGGTCTGATAATAGGTGAACAGCTTTAATCTACTCAGCAGGTCCACAGGATTCGGTGTGCGTTCGACTGAGTAACAACTTCGACTTATTAAGATTTCACATGTTTCACCCTTTTATAGTACAATGAAGGTATCAAATCCTTTACGGTAGCGCCCCTTGTTTAATGAGCTATCCTTATCAATCATCAAGAAACCATATGCATCCTTCCAACACTCATTGCTTTGGTATATGCGTATATGTTTGTCTATATCTTCGTAGCGACCCATGCAAAAATAGGATCGCACATTATCTTGCTTTTCACATGCTACATCATCGAAAATAAACACTGAATGTGATTTGGATTCCTCTGGTGCTAGAACGTCGCAGTTGTTTGAGAATGTATAATACCCCAATCCTGATATGGGAGTCATCACTCGCTTGAAGTTTTCATACTTTGGTTGATGTAAAGATTTGGAATATATGTAAATATTTTCATATTGGGATGTTCCACCAAACTTATCATAACATTAGTTTTTCCACAATTCGATGGTCCAACAATGATGCTCCTTATACTATTAGGCAATAGGGGCCCATGCTACTTTTTCACCTTCATAACAGCTACATCAGCATTTCGAACAGGAAAAGCTTGTTGTTGTTTAATGAACCGCATATTGAAGACTAACGGGATTCCTATAAGTACACCTGTTTATATTACATTTCAACAGTATCATCGGAACCTTATAAGATGCCGGATCACAAATCGAAACGCTCCAGAAAATCTTTGAAAGGGGGGAGAGGACTATTAAATTCAATCATCAACAAATTACCTGTAGAATTACATCTACCGGGATACCAGTACTGTGGACCAGGAACAAAGTTACAAAAAAGATTGGCGAGAGGAGATCCGGGCATTAGTCCATTGGACGCAGCCTGCAAAGAACACGATATAGCATACTCGCGACATAAAGATACAAGTGATCGACATATAGCTGATAAAATATTAGCTGAAAAAGCCTGGCATCGTGCAAAATCTACGGATGCAAATTTGAGTGAACGTGCCAACGCCTGGCTTATAACAAACGCAATGAAGGCTAAAATTAAGCTAGGTATGGGTCTTAAGGCTAAAAATAAACGCCAACCCACATTCCGAGAAGCAGTACGAAATGCACGTAAGATTTTAAAAATTAAAAAAACCAACAGACTTGATGGAAGCTACAAAAATAGCTCTTAGTGCAGCTAAAAATATTGTGAAAAGAAAGAAGAAATCTATTAAAACTCCACGAGTGATACCTGTACCAAAGGTTGGTGGGGCACTTCCATTCCTCATCCCGTTGTTTGCTGGGCTTTCAGCATTGGGAGCACTATCGGGAGGTGCAGCAGGCATAGCTAAAGCAGTAAATAATACCAGTGCGGCAAAGGCAAAATTGGAAGAAACCAAACGTCATAATCAAGCAATGGAAACTATAGCGGTTGGTAAAGATGGAAACGGGCTGTTCCTGAAGCCGTACAGAAAAGGACTTGGACTCTATCTACAACCTCAACCAAAAAACTATTAAAGACGCTACCCAAACGACCGCTAAACGAGTTGGATCTTCACAAGTATACACTTATCGCACTTCAGAGAAGTATTTATGCGTGATAATCTACCTAAAAAGCCATGGAAGCGAGAAAGCGGTATTGTTAACTTGGACATCTCAACTGGAGCAGGTACACACCCGGTAGAAAGGTGATAACATCGAATACTTTGATAGCTTTGGCAATCTCCAACCACCAAGGGAGCTCATAAACTACTTGGGTAGTAATATTAAGTACAACTACAGTTCTTATCAGAATTATGATGCAGTAATTTGCGGTCACTTATGTTTAGAGTTTTTATATGATTGTTATATCCATTAATTATTATCTGTAAATAAATGTATCTATATTGAAATTGTAACAGTTCGTTATCAACCGCCATGTCATTAACACTTACTCTCACGGGAAATTCATCTCTACTCACTGCTGAGTACTTTCCTCCGCTGGAGCTAGCAACGGATTATGTTTGTGGATTAATTGATTTTCAAACATACAACTCTATACCAAATATTGATGTGAGCAATAATCTGGTTCATGTAGGGAATGAGGTTGTTAAGATACCTGTTGGATCCTATGAGATTGATGATATAGCAAAATATGTACAAGGATACTTGGATAAAGAAGGGAGAAGGATAAAGGTTGCGATAAAGGCTAACAATAATACATTGAAGAGTGAAGTTAAGGCAACTGAAGAAATACATTTTGAAAAACAGAGATCCATAGCTCCTCTGCTAGGATTCAGTAAAAGAAACTTATCTGCTAATATAGTGCATACATCAGAGTTGCCAGTCAACATCATTAAAGTAAATACTATACGCATCGAATGTAATATTATATCAGGATCATTCTTCAACAACACAAAAGTACACACTCTCCACGAGCTTTCCCCGAACGTGGGACCTGGGTATAAAACAGTGGAGGTACCCAAAAATGTAATCTATTTGCCTGTGAACACCAAACGTATAAGTTCTCTAACATTGAAGCTCCTTGACTAAGACGGTGACTTAATCAACTTCAGAGGAGAGACTATAACCATCAGGTTACATTTGAAGCCACAGCATGTTGATATACAATAATGATAAATACGAGTTCGGAGCAGACATGATCATTAGTCAGCGGACAACCTTGAAGCGGTCAAGACCTACATTAACACCTGCAAATACAGCATATTTACAATCGATAGGCTTAACGCTGAAACAATGAATAAAGGAATACTAGATATTGCACCAGACGCTCGCTTTGATAACAGTGTTACTAAATTTGAACATCACTCCTATTCACCATTTCTAACATCATTTAAAAACAGCGATGAAATCCGTATCGCTGCACAACATCAGGACTTCAATCTTCTACCCAGCAGGAGTTTTCTTTACATTGAGGGGTCGCTCACAAAGCTGGATGGAACCGTTTCAGCAACTGCAAAATTAGCTAACAACGCTCTACCATTTCTTTTTGAGGAAATACGCTATGAATTGAATGCAGTGGAAATCGATCGTACAAGAAATCTTGGGATTGCGACAACATTAAAAAACTACGTATCGCTAAAGCAGCTAAGCAGCTAAGCAGGATACTACTCAACGGCAGGTGGTTACCAGATTCATCCGTTATACCAGCCAATGGACTGTTTAACTATTGTGTACCTCTGAAATATTTATTGGGATTCGCTGAAGATTACAAGAAAATTCTGATAAATTCCAAACATGAACTCATATTGATCCGGAGCAGGACAGACGATAATGCCATTATATCACCCACTGATGTGGTCAAAATTGAAATTACAAAACTTCAATGGAGCATTCGGCATGTTACAGTATCCGATGATGAAAAGCTGCAACTATTTAAAATTATCGGGAGAGGTCGCCCGGAATCCACGCATCAAACCTGGTCAGTTAAGACTTCCACTCAACTGGAGAAACCTCGATTTATCATCTTAGCATTACAAACGGATCGAAGGAACGATAAAACCAAAGATGCAAGCAAGTTTGATCACTGCAAACTCACCGATGTTACAGTTCATTTGAACTCAGAATCATATCCCTATGATGATTTGAATTTGAAATTTGATTTGAATAGATACGCATTGCTATATTAGATGTATATAAAGTTTACACAATCATACTATGGTCATCAGTATCAACCGTTCCTCACATGGGAGAAGTTCAAAACCGATGCTCCGATCGCTGTCATTGATTGCTCACATCAAAATGAAACAATAAAAACTGGACCTGTTGACATAAGGCTAGAATTCAAGACATCTGAAAATATACCGGCTAATACAACAGCATATTGCCTGCTTCTACACGATCGAATAGTGGAATACAGTCCGCTGACAAGTGAAGTTAGAAAGTTAAATTAAGAAGATGGCTGTCATCGTAGACATCCAAGGATTCAAAACAAATCTCAATGAATTCATCACTAAAGAACTGGCAATTTTAAACAATGAAAACCAGATGCAGCACTTTATATTTCAACCACCGTTCAGATACAAAGATTTGACTTCAGCAAAAAAGAGGCAAGTAAAATGGCTTCAACACAATTTTCATGGATTCCGCTGGGATGATGGCTACATACCATATCACAAGCTGTACACTATAGTTGAACCACTGCTTCGAAACAAAACCATATATGTAAAGGGAGCTGAAAAAGTTCATTGGATGCAGAAGATAGTTGGAGAGGATGAAATCATTATTAACGTCGAAGATGAATACAACTGTGGAAAACTAATAGAGATTAACACAAATGCACCATCTTGTCAAGTTCATATATGACAATGTGCTATAAGAAATACTTTTATAATAAGAAATTTTGTTGGAAATAAAAACAAGTGTTTATAAAATATAAGAGTCTTCAATACACATACCCCAGAACCCTCACTGACATCGTCTAGAATCTGTTCATGGTGATATCATGTTGTGAAATTCGAATGATTCTGATATCTACAACTTCCCTGCTAAGAAAACTTATTTAGGTGCAGCAAAACCATGATGACGTCATGCCGATATCTAGATCTCTCCCGCTAATAAAAGAAAACAGCAAAATCAAGGCATGCTGGTAGTTCCGGCTAAGATCGCTAGGGTACCTTACTCAAGAAATGGCGCGTAGACGATTTCTGATGAAAATTTCGTCCCCCCTAATACCCCCACCCCAACCATCTAGAATCCGTTTGCATGAACAAAAATTTCCTAGCGTTAACTTTAATTATTACTAATATTAGTTCAAAACCAAAAGCCTACATTTAGACGCACCACATATCTATCCAAGAAAACCGTAGTACCGGAGCATCCTGGTAGTACCGGCTAATGCCGCTAGGGTGCAGTCAAGATCAAATGATACATCCCGGTAGTACCGATTAATCCCGCTAGGGCGCAGGCGAGACTCAATGAAACCAAAAGCCTACATTTAGGCGCAACACATATCTATTTAAGAAAACCGTAGTACGGGAGCATGCTGTTAGTACCGGCTCATGCCGCCAGGGTGCAGTCGAGATCAAATGATACATCCCGGTAGTACCGATTAATCCCGCTAGTCGAGACTCAATGGTGCACCCAAGACACAATGGTGCATCCAAGGCGCAATGGTGTATCCAAGACACAAACCAATACAACCAAGACACAGCCCTACACTTAGCACGGACTCAAACCACCTAGCGACTGTGGCGAAATCCTGGAGGCTTAAAAAAGTGAGCCAGAATTTCCATAGCTTATCTACTCGCGGGTACTACGAATGGCTTAAATATATTTCTTCCGCCGCGATCTCAAAAAATTGTAGAAATCCCTTTAGAAAAAGGAACCAATTTATTTTGTCTGCACAAAGAAATTAAACCCGGAGTATACTTGGGTAATATTTTAACCAAGCCAAGAAATGGGAAAGTACGAATCCTATTGTTAAATTTAAATGAAAAAGAAATCACTCTCTCATCGAGCGAAGTAAACCCTGAGTGGGAAGATCCAATAGATTATGATTTATTTCCAATAGGCCCCGATAAAACTATCGGCCATGATCGCCTCAAGAAACTAGAGGAAATTATTCATTTAAATCACTGCAATAAATAAGAAAGGCTATCAGTTCTAGATATATGCCGTCGTTCTTCCTGCCAGGAGACAAACTCTCTTGTACTGAGGTTACTTCACATAAGATACCAACGTTATCTGATAAACCCCCAATATACATAAAGCCATATAGACTCCCAGAGTCACAGAGGCAAGAAATAAATCGCCAAATAGACCAGATGCTGGAAGACGAAATAATAAGCCCCAGGAAAAGCCCCTGGAATTCCCCGCTCCTCTTAGTTCCCAAAAAATCAGATAGTGAAGGGAACAAGAAATGGAGAGTCGTAGTGGATTTCCGAAGGCTTAATGATATAACAATGGGAGATGCTTACCCTCTGCCCAACATAACTGATATATTGGATCAACTCGGAAGATCCAAATATTTCATTACATTGGATTTAGCCAACGGGTTCCATCAAATACCCATGGATGAAGAAAGTAAGGAAAAAACGGCATTCAGTACCCCATATGGGCACTACCAGTATAACAGAATGCCTTTTGGATTGAAAGGAGCACCAGCCACCTTCCAAAGGCTTATGAACTCTGTACTTACGGGACTGCAGGGCTTACACTGTTTCGTGTATTTGGACGATATTGTCATTTACGGATACAACTTGAGGGATCATAATAAGAAACTAACTGAAGTTTTCGAAAGACTTCGAGAAATTAACCTCAAGTTGCAGCCCGAGAAGTGTCATTTCCTCCAAAGAGAAATCGCTTACTTGGGACATGTCGTTTGCTCAGATGGTATACACCCTGATCCATCAAAGATCGAAGCCGTAAAGACATATCCTACCCCAAAGAAAACAAAAGATATTAAAGCATTTTTGGGCTTTGTAGGCTACTATAGCCGATTTATCACTAATTTTGCAAAAACTGCACAGCCCCTCACTAAGCTATTAAAAAGGATGCTCCCTTTAAATGGGACTCCTTCTGTGAGGAATCCTTCAAAACATTAAAGAAAAACCTCATAACCGTTCCAATCCTCGCATATCCTCAATTCGATAAAAAGTTTTTTATCACCACAGATGCAAGCGATATAGTTTTAGGAGCCGTCCTATCGCAGCAGGGTATAGATGGAGAACATCCTATATGCTATGCAAGTAGGACCCTTAACCCAGCTGAAACTCGGTACTCGACCATAGAGAAAGAACTGCTCGCTATCGTATATGCCGTAGAGCAGTTCAGACCTTATGTATACGGGAGAACCTTTACTATTCTAACCGATCATAAGCCCCTAGTTTGGCTAATGAACCTAAAGGACTGCTCCTCACGACTTATGCGATGGAGAATACAGTTAGAGGAATACGATTATGCAATTTCTTATAAGGCAGGAAAGCTCAACAGGAATGCTGCTGCATTGAGCCGAATTGTACCGGAAAAAGAAACTGCAATCCAAAATAAAGTGATAAATATAGTGACCAGACAGCAAGCAAAGTCTGCAAAGAACGACGAAAGTGACACTGATCTCGATAATTGGTTCAATAATTACTTGGCGTCAATTCACTCTGAGGTAGATGCTCCCATAATAGTGAACACAAGCCACTTGACGGAGGCTAAAGATGTCAAACACAAATTTTATCTTCTATCAAACAACGATCAGAAGGAAATAATGTCTCTTAAGAGGGAAATTCCCCAGTTGGAGGAAAAATTAAAAGAGAAAACATTTATACTAGAAACAACGAAAAAGTGCACATATATAATAGCGCTAATTAAACTACCTTTGAAGACGAAATCCGATTTCATGACACTTCTAAAAGCCAGCCGACAAATACAGGATTTTCATTCACAACAAAAACTTAAGGAAATGCACATATATCTTTCACACACAGATTCAAACACCCTTGCGGAGATAAAAAATGTACTCAGCCATACATTTCAAACAGTCAATATAATGATATATTTATCCGAGGTACTGAATCTGACAGACCCCAAAGATATTACAGATGTTCTAAAAACTTTTCATGAGTCCCCATTTGGTGGACACCAGGGAATAGAAAGGACCATAAAACGGATTCGGAAATCCTATAACTGGGCAAGCTTACGGAGGGACGTTGAAGAATTCATAAAAAAATGTTCCTCATGCCAGACGAATAAACTAATGCGGAATTCAAAGATCCCTATGAAAATAACGACAACCAGTTCAAGGCCATTCGAAAAAGTTTTTTTGGACATAGTTGGCCCTCTTCCTATTAGTCATAACGGAAACAAATATTTGCTCACCTTCCAAGATGATCTTACCAAATACTCTGACGCCGTCCCCTTGGCAAGTATAGAGGCACGAGCCGTCGCAGAAGCCTACATAACAGATCAAGGTTCGAATTTCATGAGCAAGATGTTTTCAGAGGTATGCAAATTATTGAAGATCAAAAAACTTCAAACTACACCTTATCACCCCCAAACCAACGGAGCTCTGGAACGGTCCCACAGAACCCTCGCTGAATATTTGCGGCATTACGTCAACAGAGACGTATCAACTTGGGATTCTTGGGTACCCTATTCTATGTTCGTATATAACACGACACCACATTCAAGTACCAACTACACCCCACACGAGCTCCTCTATGGTTTCGCAGCTACCATTCCATCACCACTGAAGTCCGAACCAAAGACCTGTTATAATTACGAGAACTATGTAAATGAGCTAAAGGCCCGGCTTCAGTATGGCTACAAGATAGCTAAAGAAACTCTTCTGAGTCAAAAACAAAAGAGCAAATGTAATTATGACAAAAATTCAAAACCCAAAACTTTCAGTATCGGAGAAAAAGTGCTCTTAAAAAACTATGCCAGTAAGAACAAATTCGATCCTCTATGGTCCGGCCCTTACGAGATAACACAATTAAATCCTAGTGAAAACACGACAATTAAAGTTAAAAATAAAAATAAAACAGTGCACAACAACAATCTTAAGGCATTTATTGACTGAATAAAAATCAAGAAAACCATATTGCAGGTCAATAATATTCATCTTCTGCATCATAATTGGGAGCATATCCATGGTATGTGCAGGAGACCCCGTGACGATAGCGACGCTTAATACTAACTCTGGCATCTATTTCGATTTGAAAAACTTGCTGTATGAGACCACTCTTCTACAGAAATATGCGTCACACATTTCCACACTTTGTGATAATATAGGTACAAAGGTAGAAGAACTAAGATACTGTCAAGGAGTAGCACAAGTTATTAACACAACAATGTCTGATATTGGGCTCAGGGAACAATTGTTAAAACCAGGTAACACGCGATCAAAAAGAGGGCTATTTAACGCCATAGGGAGTGTAAGCAAAACCTTATTCGGCACATTAGATGAATCGTTCTCAAATATTATGAGGAAAAGATGAATAATTTAACTTATAATAATAATTATCTTTTAGACCTTATCAAAAACCAAACCCTCATTTTGGAAAGCACAAGAAATGTCTTTAATAAAACCAGATTTAATATCCAAAACCAGGTCGATCACATCGAGGAAAAGCTCAAAAGGTTCAGGGACACCCTAGTTACATTCAATAAAAAGGTTGACACACATAGGGTAGTAATTGAATGGGAGACTTTAGTTTCTCATGTTACTCTCGTTCTAATGCGTCACCAATACACACTTAACCACCTCGTGGATCTATTAATAGACGTTAGATACGGCAAACTGCACCCTTCCATAATTACACCTATCCAAATCAAACAGTTGCTTCTTGATATACAAGACAATTTACCCCCAAACACTGTTTTGCCGATTTCCCAAGGTGAAAATCAAATTGTACAACTTTACCAAATTAGCCATGTCAGTACAGCAACTATAAATAATAAAATTATTTTCGAAATTAAAATACCACTTCCATCCACTACTAGCTACCAACTATTTAAAGTAATACCATTGCCAACCCCCAATACCAACCAACATATATTTAATTATATCCAACCATCAGTAGAGTATCTGCTCATTGATCTTAGCCGTGAACACTATTACCCTCTCAACAAACTCGATTTGAGTAATTGTGTGACCCATAATCTAGCTTATTATCTTTGCCGTATAATACACCCCATATTTAATTCACGCTCAACTCAAAGTCTGTGTGAAGTAAAACTTCTTCAACATGTAATTAAAATACCTCAAGATTGCGATATCCGTAGTTTGCCCGCAACAAACTATTGGATACAGTTATCGCAACCGAACCATTGGATTTTTGTCCTCAACGCACAAGGCATTCTTGATGCCATATGCGGAAAAACAGTCACTCCCATACATGTCAACGGAAGCGGTATATTAAAAATAACGTCAGGTTGTTATATTAGGTCTAAAGAATTAACCCTTGAATCGCACAATACCCATACATCCCGTACAAATAGCTTCTACCTGCCCTCTATAAATATTTCGCAAAATATATCGGTCAACCACGACCTAAATCAACATCTCATATCAAATGAATACCCAACACAAGTGCTAAAATACCATAATGACAATGAACTCGAAGCAATAAGCGAAGCTCTCAAAAAACAAAAGCAATATGAGAACCAGGGATTCCCCATGCCCACAAAACATGACGTACATCAGTACACGATAAGCTACATTACCGTGGCAGCATTAATTGCCCTTACAATTCTGATTGTGTGGAAGAAACTTACGTGCAATTGTCTAAAACAAACAAAAAACTCACTAGATAAGAAACCTGAACCTTCTCCGGGCTCGAGCCAACCACTTAAATTAACATTGGAAAGAAAAACGAGTAAGAGCACAGGGACAGATAAGTCGCAAATAATGCAAACAACATTACAAACATATATAGGTATATATATATAGATTCATATCATTAGTTTACGTACATATTATTATATCTAGCTATCAAAAAAATTTAAAAAAAACAAAAAATGAAGGAAAAGAAGGTACACAGATATTTACTCATATTATTATACTTACGTACATTTATATATAGCAGTAATTTCCAATTTAATTAAATGTAAAAAAAAAAAAAAAAAATTTTCTTTGTATGTAAACTTTATTATCATTATAGTTAGTTTAAAACACGTATAAGTATATTATTAGTTACCAGTGTAACTAAACCTGCGGCCCGCTAAGCTTTTTTGTGCGGCCCTCAACACATTTATTATCAGGAACATGATTTACAAAATCTGGCATTCTATATTTCGTATATCTTGAGATTAATTTCGACTTTGAAGTACAGACATGGAAACCCGAAGAGGATTGTCGTTGTCGTGTCAACATTAAAATAATTAAAATAATTATTAAAATAATTAAAATAATTAAAATAAAATAATTATTATTAAAATAAATTATTAAAATAATTAAAATAAATTTATTAAAATAAAAAAGTGTTGCTACTGCACACGATAGATTTATTCCCAAAAAATAAACAATTGACAGACAAATATGCGCGCAAATAATTTTGCTTATGGCAACACATACATTTTTGACGAAAATAATTTTGCTTGTGGCAACACATACATTTTTGACAGCTCCAAAGTTCAATGCGTCACAGTCACAGTGTTGCGGCTTTATTTCGAGTAAACATTACGCGGAATTGTTTCGTTATAATTTATAATTTAATTACCCATAATGGCGGGAGTGTCTTCGAAATCCAATCGAAAAAAGAGTGTTTCAAGACAAATGGGAAGAAGAATATTTCGTTGTGTCAAATAAACATGGTTCGACCACATGCTTGATATGTCGTGAGAGTGTTATATTGAAAAAATATAACATTCTTCGTCATTATACCACGAAGCACAAAACAATTAGTGATACCTTCCAGCGTGGCTCTTTAATAAGACGTGAAAAGTTAACATTCTTCAAGAATTCCTTACAACATCAACAAAATATTATATCAATGGTGGTATCACATGACGCAGCAGTGACAAGAGCGTCGTATGAAATTTGTTACATACTTGGTAAATATATGAAACCATTTACCGTCGCAGAGGTTGTGAAAGAATGTTTCCTCAGTGCTTCCAACGTATTATTTGATAAATTTAGCAATAAAAATCAAACAATATCTCAGATCAAAAGTATGCAGCTCTCTGATTCTATCTACGCTAGACGCATTGAAGATATTGCAAAACACATATTTAATCGCATCATAGAAGATTTGAGAAAATGCAAATATTTTAGTTTGGCTTTTGATTCCAGCACCGATATTTCAGCAACATCACAATGTTCCGTTTTTGTTAGATACTGTACAGGACATAATTCAGTTCATGAAGATTTTTTGAAATTTCTTCCTATGAAAAATCAAACCAGAGGCACGGACTATCTCAATACTATCAGTACATTTCTGGAAAACAATGATATTGATATTAAAAAATTGGTTTGTGTATGCACGGATGGATGCCCTTCAATGATCGGATCCGAAAAAGGATTTGTTGCTTTATTGAAAGAGAAATATAATTTAACAAATCTCTTATCTTTCCACTGTATCATACACCAAGAAAACTTATCAGCACGTATCTTCATTGCCGAAATAGACGCCGTGATGAAGACGGCAATAAGAATAGTTAATTATATTAGAGCCCAAGAACTGAACCACAGGAAATTTAAAATTCTTTTGGAAGAATTGAACAGTAACTATAGCGACATTCTTTTACATACCTCGGTGAGATGGCTAAGCCGAGGTAAAGTTCTGGAACGGGTTTATTCTTTGAGGCATGAAATTATTTTGTTTTTACAACAAAATAATAAAATTTACAGCGAACTTAATAATGACGGATGGTGGTGTCTTTTAGGTTTTCTGTGTGATATCACAGAAAAACTTAATGAACTCAATCGTGGCCTACAGGGCGAAAATAAAATCATTTCGTAGATGGCGAATAAAGTGTTTGCTTTTGAAGAGAAATTGAACATCTACCACGAAGAAATAGAGAACCAAGTATTGCATAACTTTCCAACTGTTATAAAAGCTAAACAAGATGGTATACATGTTTCTGAAGAAAACTATAAGATATTTTTAAATTATTTAGCTGCCTTAGCTAAGGAATTTAAGAGCAGATTTCAGGACTTACGTAGTATCAAGAATTTTTTTGTTGCTTATAGAAAATCCCTGGCACCTAGAAACAGCAACTTTAACACATTTAGCTGCATTGGGATATGATTATGCAGTGCTTTTTGATGAATTTATTGAATTTAAGAACGATACTAATCTGAAAACTATTTTTGAAGAAAAAAGAGAGGGGAAGGAATACATCCACTTTTGGGAATTAGTTCCTGAAAAATACAAGACTGTAAAAAATTGTGCCTGCCTGCTCCTCACATTGCTTGCATCAACATATCTTTGTGAGTCATCATATTCCAAAATGAAATATGCAAAAAACGTATACAGGAATCGACTTACTAATTCTCACCTTGATGACGTATTGAGGGTAGCATGCAGCAATTATAAACCCGATTTGTCTAAAATTGTTGAAAATTTATCCCAATGTCAAAAATCACACTAATTTCAAAATAAAAGCTTGGATACATGTTACTTTTGAGTTTTATTTTTTTCACTATTGTAATTTTTAACGAACCGTATGATGATAAATGATATGTACTATTATTATTCTGTTTTGGTTTATTATTTTCAAAACCTCAAATGGTTTTCCAAAAAAACGGGGGTGGTGGGTTTCATGATATTTTTTGTCATACCAGTATAGTGTTGCGGCCCGCGTAGCTTTACAAATATATGTATGTGCCCCGAAGAAAAAAAAGGTTGAGTATCATTGAGTTACTTCAATAATTACTGCTTCTTTTAGACGTATCTATTTAAAAAAAAAAACAAAAAACAAAAAACTCATAAATGTACAACATCAGCTAAGTTTTTGGATTCTTCCATTAATCCGTAACACATCTGCGTCCATTTAATTCCTTTTATTCTCGACAACGAAAGTTCATTCACAAAATGCAACTTTCTTTTCTAAGGGGGATGGTGTTGTAAGCGCTCACTATACGCGTCACCTTACACCCTAGTGGCTCCACGCCCAAACATCGCTCGTTATCTGTAAATTACCCTGAAATTCGAAACATTCTCATATCATCTCAAAATCTGAAATCTTAAAACATGCATCGCACTAGCATGAAACCAATAAATTTCTTTCTTAATTATTTTCAAGCAATTCATTGTTTACTTTCCCATACAAAATTCCTCCAATGCAATAGTATCTCGAATTTCACCTTCTAAAATATTTCTTCACGAAAACCGATAACGCCGATGTAAACAATTTTCCCGCGATGAGTTTAAAGTACTTGAACGCACATGAATTATGCGATTTGAAATTACTTCTCCACGAAAACCAATATCGCCGACGCAAGCGATTTTTACGATTTTTTGTGCGATGAGTTCAAAGTACTTGAACTCATCCGATTTATGCGCTTTTTCCCCTTAAGCCAATTATTGCTGAGAATAGCATCTTTTTTAAATATCGAAGGAATTGATTGGTCGATAGATTTTTTAATGGTTTCTTTCAATAAATCGATGGAGGGAGAAACCAAATAAATTTAGCTGTTGTTACTGAAAAAGGTCAGAGTTTTCCTACACGTAAAATAAGAAAGTGATCTGAAGAGTCCCCCTACCAGAGGTAAGGCCTTCAGATCATTACAATCAAGTGTAAACAACAGTGTAAAAGAAATTTTAAAAAGAAAGAGTTGTAAAATTGGGAATAAACAACAGTGTAAAGAAATTTTAAAAAAGAAAGAGTTATAAAATTGGGAATAAACGACAGTGTAAAGAAATTTAAAAAAAATAAAGAGTTATAAAATCGGGACTGGTGATCTTCTGAATATCAAAGCACTCCCCAGTCCTTGGGTACTAAAATAGACCCAGAACATGGTTGACTTAAGTATTCGTTCTTCTGGGTAGTTTTTTGATGTTTGGCCACTTCCTTCTTTGGACTTTTTGATCGTATCCCTCGGTGGTGCCTGTGCACTAATTGGGGTGAACGCTTGCCCGCCTGGAGCAGAGGCGCCTAGAGATAGTATCTACCCGAGTGTTGGGGGTGACTTGGCCTGAGTGACTTCGTCAAGGGAACCCCTTAGGTTCGCAGGATAGCGGATTTTAAAGCTCTTATACCTTTCTATTTTGACTTTTAGAAAGCAGGCTTCCACTATCCTGCCGGCTGCGTCAATTTGTTGTATTCAACAACCAATTTTGTTATATATATATATATATAATCAAAAGGGGTGCTTACTGTCTCTCGGGGTGCGTACTCTATGTATGTATCCCTTGGTGTTTTTATTATTTAATACACTTCTCACGTAATAACTTTTTATTCAGTAAACACTCTTCCTTTAACAATATTTTTCTTCTTTTCAGATACACTCTTCCTTTTAACAATACTTTCCTTCTTTTCAGATATACTTTTCCTTTTACAATACTTTTCTTCCTTTTAGATATACTTTTCTTCCTTTTAGATACACTCTTCCTTTTACAATACTTTTCTTCTTTTTAGATACACTTTTCTTTTTTACAATACTTTTCTTCTTTTCAGATACACTTTTCCTTTTACAATACTTTTCTTCTTTTTAGATATACTTTTCTTTGCCGAAACCAAGACCGCGTCGCTACAAGCACCGTGATTCGCTCCTAAAAACCGACTGTGTCAAGACTTAGATTTTTCAATCGTAAGTCTCTTCGTTCAGGATAAGAAAATGCTTAATTAGCATTCCTATCCTGAGAAAGTTATCTTACGCTGGGCATGTTTAAACATGCCCAGAATTATCGCGACGGACGATAGTTGAAATTGAAATGTGATATTTTCATAAATCCAACCATCGTCTTGCTATCGTGCATACATTGTTGCGATCACAATGTATGCAGCTCGCGACAATTTGCTGATAAGAGCTTTTTTCGGTGAAGACTTGATCGTTTCAGTCTTCAACGACGTAAAATTTTCATGCGCCCGATATGTATGTATGTACATACATATCGTATATACGACAAATCTTACTGACGGTAAGATTTATCGTGGGGCTATTTTCCTATCGAAACGACTTGGGTTGAAATTTAAAACTTTTATTTTTCCCAAGTCGTTTTGTGGGAAAAATTTGTTGACTACAAGCGAAGAAATGTTGCGCGTAGTTGAAGAAATTGCTGATGCAACTTTCTTCGTATGCGCAAGGGATAAGCCAACCGTGCTTTTAGGCCTGATTGGTTTATAAAAATTGTAATTTTGTTTCTTGATGCCTTATGTATACATTTTGTATATGTAACAAACGGTAGATCTTTTCTTTCTTGGTCTCATATCCAGGTCAGGATACATAATGTCAGCTAACTCCGCTACTGAGGAGAAGATGCGGTCTCTTACAGCATTATATTTCTGCAGACGCCTATGATACGGCGTCAGCGGATGTACAACAGGCTCACGCCAACTCGTCATTACAGAGCTTGGTGGCCGTTTTAATATAGAAATGCCATGAGGCCAAATCTCCTGCTCAGTAACCTTGTCAGCTAAAAGTGCTGTAGGTGTTATCGGGACATCGAAAATTAAAGACTCTTCCAAAGAAGTGTCTAATAATGTCATGGGCTCCCCAGAAGTGGAAATGGGAGCTTGAAGATCCGCGGAGAATTCTATCAGGTTCTCCGTCTCTATCAGTGAAATGTTCGTACTATCAGGTGTTTTACTGACATCATCAGAATAACTGAATGACATCAGTGGACAATTCAGGGATTCGTCAAGGTCTGCTAATGGAGCGGACCTTCCTCCTTGTTCAAGGCTTGAACTGGAGTATTCGTTGCCGTTGTCGCTCGCGACGTTGACGCTGGTCGGAAAGAGGTGGTGGTATTCCCGACCCGTCTCTGGTTTTCTGTCGACAATAGCTGCAATCGGGCTTGAAAATGTTTTTGCGTCCGCATCCATAGCAGAACACAACTTGTCTCTCCTGCCGGCAATCTTGATAGAAGTGACCGGACCGGTCACAGTTCCAGCAGATAACATTCTGAGGTGCTGTCAGAGCAGACAGTACGACTTCCTCACTATGTTCAGTTGACGTATTCAGTTCAGCCTCCGTTGGACGAAACTCATCCACCTCGCTGATTCTCGGGCTGCGATAGGTATTCCAGCTGCACGCCGTCGCGATTCGCTGCTGCGTCGCCTGTATTTGAGTCACGAGGCTCCGTAGTTGGTGGATGGTGTTTGTGGGATGGAGGCAGACTTTCTGCTGAATGTATGGAGGCAGACTTTCTACTGAATGTATGCAAGCAGATTCGGCTTTACGATCTCTAAGAATTCTCCGTCCGCCAAGGGACTTTGCAGTTGATCGCGCAACTGTACCAGGTGTTGATGGTATGTAGCAAATGACTCCCCTGCTTTCTGTTTTCGCAGCATCAGCTGAACTTTGACCTTAAGGTCATCTTGCGGTACTCCCCATTCAGCTAATAAAGCTGTTTTTACATACTCCCATGAAGGCGTGGAGTTTTGCCTCAGGAGAGACCAGTACCAGTCCATAGCTGGTCCAGAAAGCAAGGTTGTCATGTGCCTTACCAGAAGATCGAAATCTCCTTCTAAGGCCGAATACGTCAAAGCTTCCACTCTAAACACAAACTCGTCAACAGTGAGCCGTGAGCTGTCACCGCTATAAGATATATTCCACCTGCGAATAGGACTACCAGAACGTCGCTGTCCTACGCCTGCAGGGTTACGAATAGGTGGTGGTTGTGGAGGTGGAACAAAGTTGGGCATAGGCTGATTACTAGACTGACCAAAAGCTGATGGTGGTCTATTAAACGATTGCCTCGCAGATTGGGAAAATCTTTCGATGGTCTTGGATTACCCATGGACGGAGGTGGTCGTGAAAAATCCATGGGCGGCATTGCTGCTGAGATCTGTTGTCGGACGCTATTCATTAACTCAGTCCGCAAAACATTGAGGCTCTGTTCGAGGCCTTCGCGTACTAGGTCTTGCATTTGTAGGCGCAAGCCTGCCATGAAAGCATCCGTAGCTGCTGAGGTATGGCCTTGAGCGTTGCGCGCTGGACTATCTTGTCGTGAGCTAGGATTGGTAAAAGTCTTTGAATGTAGATCTGGCATTCCAGGAGAGAGTGATCGTCGACTAGGTGGTGGAATAGTCAAAGTGGGCAAGTCAAAGGTCGGCAATAAATCAAGGTTGACAGACTTTGCAGGCTTCGCCATCTTAGGGACAGTACCTGTATACGCAGTAAAATCTTTCAGAGTGAGTTGGGCTCTACAGATCGGGCAGTTGGACCTTTGTCCAATCCACGTTTTCAAACAGGCTTTGTGGAACACGTGTCCACAGACAGTTATCACAGCCTTCCTCTGCCCAGACCAGTCTCCAGATGGTGCATTTGTCAGGGACCTGTATCGGTGCGCCAAGTGTAGGAGGTGGTGTTCTCACTGTAGGCATTACAACTTGTCGTAAATCAAGCAAAAGATTTTCAAACCAAGGGTTTGGAATAGATATCAAAAAAATCAAAAGAATTTGAAAATTCGGAAGAGATAACATGCTCTTCACAACGTGAGGATGACGAAATACTACTTTAAAGTCGAAGGTTTGGACGAGATACTAAATTTCAAACAGCAATTTTCCCAAACGTACGAAGAAGTTGAAAAAGAATTTTAAAAAAATCAGGGATTGGGAAGATAGCTACGTCTTCCCAAATCGAGACAATATAAATACTGGTTGAGAAAAAAATTCAAACGTTCAGAAGCGATAGCAAATTCTTCGAATGACAAAATTTCTTCTAATAGTTCAAAAATGCGAAAAACAAAAGGATCACAAACGTCCAATCGAGCGTTTCAAAAATTCTTAATAACAATCATACGATTTCTCCTTCACCTCCAGGAGCTAACTCTCAACATAAAAATCTTCAGGTCGCTCTCCCTCTTTTCAGGTCAGAAAATCTATACAAGCAAGCGACGTGAATGTGTGCATTGAAAAAAAAATGTTGAGTCCTCACAGAAATCTGGGAAGAGTCGGGTTGGAGAAGCTAGAGACTGAAAATGATACTAGAGATTCTTCAGCCAGGCAGTTAGCAGTATGCCAACTCCTGATTACTGAAGGTCTCCAGCATCACTTCCATCCTCCAACAACTCTTTCCTTCCTCTTCACCTGATTGTCGTGTCCCGCTGACCTTCCAACTGGGCAGAGTCATGAATCTGGTCAACTAATTAGCTGAAAGCCAAAAAGCCGTCTCACAGATTCACAACTCTGTCCAGCCAGTTGGCCAACAGAGACATGTCTCCGTGGGAGCACAAACAAAAAATTTTGTGAAGCCACCTACCATTTCCATGGCTGACGGCAGCGGCAGGTTTTTCGTGGAACCTCCCCACACTCTCCGCCAATGATCCGAGGCGAGCTAGCGTGCCGCCCTGCAGTCAACGCTGTCCGTCGAGTGATCTGTCAGCTCATGCTAGCAGTCTGCACTTAACGTCTGGAAGCAATCACTCACTATAGTTCCATAACAAAAAATGGTAATACGCTACGACCATAACATCACGAACATCAACTGAGATAAGTTTTCTTGAGGGAATATCTTCCATGAGAAAAATATCCGTACACAAGGAAACAGGAAATAGGTGTTCTTGTTGGAGTTTCTTCAACGGCAGCAATGTCTGTTTCTCGATCGAGAAAGCCTCTTATGAGGATAGGAGGACAGCACTTACCTTCTCCTAGGATAGTCTCCGAGAACATGAAAGAAAGATGTGTGTATTATACTTGAAGCCCTTTCAATATAACTGCAATTAAAGAATGTTGTCGTTCAATTAAAATGTTTATTAATAAATAAACATGAATATTGTTACGTGCAATAGAAAGATACAACTGGTGACATCTACTGGCAATGGAAAGTAAACGACTTCAGGTTCGGAGAATTGATTATGGAATCTACAGGAAGGTTCAGGAATAGAATGAATAGAAGAATAGAACAGTCAAGAAGCTTTTGGAATAGAACACTCCAGAATAATCCGGAGAGTTTCTAGGGTATAAATATAACAGTTGTCACCGCCAGAAAAAGAGTCTTGTCTTAGACGTTGCAGTGTTAACAAGCGAAAGTAATAAAGAAGTGAAAGTGTGAATTTAGATTGCGATAATTGAAAGTGCAGTGTTAGCGATAATTAGAGTTGAGTTGATTAATTGAGGAATTGTGAATTTTATATGATTAGAGTGAAATAAAGAACTTATATATTAATTATTTAATATTGTGTTTTAAATAACGAACCAAAGGCCACGCTAGCAACAACTGGTGTCAGAAGTGAAATAAATTCGCGAAATAAAGTGGTGGCAATTGACTGAAAAATTAAAAGTGTGATTGATTTTATGGAATTGTCTTAAATTTAAAAAAAAAGTTCTGGAAAATAATTTATATTCAACTGTGAGTGAATTACTAAAGTAATGGGGCGCAAAGTGGCCGAGCTTCGAAGGCAGGATTTGAAAGTGGAGTTAGGGAACCGGTCATTACAAACGACAGGTACAAAGAAAGTTCTAGTCGAGCGACTTAGACAATCTTTGTTAGGGGAAGGAAACAATCCTGAAACATTTGTTTTCGAAGACAACTTGGAAGAAATCGAAGCTGAAGAAGAGCCTGCAAAGAAAATGGAACAGGTTTTGAGTACTTTAATGAGTAAAATGGAAGCCCGTTTTGATGAACAAAAGAATTCTCTCGAGGAACAAAAGAATACTCTGGAATCCCGTTTAGATGAACAGAAGAAATCTATGGACGAACAAAAGAATTCTCTGGAATCCCGTTTAGATGAGCAAAAGAATGCTTTTGAGGAACAAAAGAGTTCTCTGGAATCCCGTTTAAATGAGCAAAAGAATGCTTTTGAGGAACAAAAGAATTCTCTGGAATCCCGGTTAGATGAGCAGAAGAAATCTATGGAAACGCGCTTGGACGAACAAAAGAGTTCTCTGGAGAATTGTCTAGAAACTCGTTTGGTGGATCAGAAAAATGTTCTAAAAAATTCTTTAGAAGAACAAAATTTGAAAATTGAAGGAATTGAGCAGGAATTTCAACAAAAGGTTTCGGAAGTTAAAGTCACCGAGCAACTTGAAAACGTTAAAGCAGATCTGGAAAGAATAAAGCATCGTCAGCCTCTAAACGTAGCAGCTGAAATATCCGGACCAGGTAGAATGAATGCTCCAATATTCGATGGACAAAATTCGTGGCATATCTTCAAGAGACAATTCGAGGCAGCTTCATAGGTAAATGGATGGAATGATGAAGACATAGCTATAGCTCTGGTGTTAGCACTTCGAGGTCCTGCGTCAGAACTCTTACAAACTGTAGCGATTGAAAATCAACGTAATTACTCTTCATTAGTACAGGCCATAGAATTACGTTACGGAGATGAACACATGCAGCAAGTATATCGCCTACAGTTGCGCAAAAGGATTCAAAAACATGGCGAATCACTACAACAACTGCAGGCAGATGTAGAAAAATTAGCGCATCTGTCATACTCCAGCGTGAATGCGGATTTTCTCAATGAAGTGGCTACGGAGGCATTTGTTAACGCTATTGCAGATCAAAATTTATAACAAACGTTAAGGCTAGCAGGAAAGAAATCAACAGCAGAAGCACTAGCCTACGCATTAGTGTATGAATCCGCCAGACAAGCTTCGCGGGGTGCAGTACGAATGAGAGACATTTCGGCGGACGAATGTACTTATAATAGAATGCAGTCATCCCAGAGCTCACCTTTGCGTGGAATCCTTCGATGCTGGAATTGTAATAGACCAGGACACCTACAAAGAGACTGCAGAAAACGCCGACGAGTAGAATCTCTAGATGAAGAGAGGAAAGTGGAAGTGCAATAGATTGCAGTTATCACTGAGCACCCCTTCACGTAGTGTATTTCGAAGTTGGGATTGTAATAAACTGGGACACCTTCAAAGCGACTGCAGGAAACGCCGTCGAAAGGCATCAACAGAAAAGAAAGGGAGAGAAGAATGTCCAAGTTGGCGAGCTAGAGAACAAACTATTCTTAGGGAGACTAGAATCCAACCTTATGGCTTTGAGAACCAACACAGGACAGGACGTATGCATGGAAATGCAGAAGCCTTGGTACAACGTCAATCGGAACCTGAATGTAAACATTACGGCTGGGAGAAAGGAAATGGGAAAACAGCCACGATACAGTTGGGAACTGTGGAGCCATCAACAGGTTGGGACATCGAGAGTTTGCGAACAGCACAACAAGAAGATCCGGACATTTCACCTATTCTTGCTTGGAAAGACGACATGGAAAGACCAGACTGGAAGGATATTTCGAGGATGAGTGAAAAGCTGAAAAGCTACTGGGTTCAATGGAATTCTCTTCCTGTTGAATGCGGTATATTAAAACGCAAGTTTGGAAGCACCTAACGGTAAATCGTTCCGAATGTAAATAGTCGTGCCGGCATCAAAGGTCAACGATGTTCTAGGTAAAATGCATCGTGGAGCATCTGGAGAACATTTGGGAGTGAATAAAACAATTTCTAAAATACGAGAAAAGTTTTATTGGCTACATATGCGGGAGGATGTAGAGAAGTGGTGTCGCAGATGCATTGTGTGTGCTTCTTACAAAGGGCCGCAACGTAGCAGCAGAAAGGAAATATATAAGTGTAATGTCAGAGCCCCATTGAAACGGAGAGCTGATGTACAATGGGCCACGGGGGCGAAATTAGCAGTAAGCACGCATCGGATGAGGACCCGCTATGACTTACGTGCGAATTCAGCAGGATTCAATGAAGGTTATCTTGTTTGGCTATACAACCCGAACCGACGTAAGGGATGCTCTCCAAAATCACAACAACAGTGGGAGGGGCCGTATTCAGTAGTAACTAGAATAAATGACGTAGCATACAGGATTCAACGTGGTACAGAAGGCAAACGAAAACTCGTCCATCTGGATCGCTTGTGTCAATACCACGAGCATCAAAACCATGGACCACGTGTTGTTCGGGACGAACAAATTTAAGAAGGGGGCAGTGTTACGTGCAATAAAAAGATACAACTGGTGACATCTACTGGCAATGGAGAGTAAACGACGTCAGGTTCGGAGAATTGATTTATTGATTTATTATTATTGATGGAATCTACAGGAAGGTTCAGGAATAAAATGAATAGAAGAATAGAGCAGTCAAGAAGCTTTGGGAATAGAACACTCCAGAATAATCCGGAGAGTTTATAGGATATAAATATAACAGTTGTCACTGCCAGAAAAAGAGTCTTGTCTTAGACGTTGCAGTGTTAACAAGCGAAAGTAATAAAGAAGTGAAAGTGTGTAATTAGATTGCGATAATTGAAAGTGCCAGTGTTACCGATAATTAGAGTTGAGTTGATTAATTGAGGAATTGTGAATTTTATATGATTAGAGTGAAATAAAGAACTTATATATTAATTATTTAATATTGTGTTTTAAATAACGAACCAAAGGCCAAGCTAGCAACAATATTTTCGGATCACGTTATAAAATTCGATAGAGGTGAATTTAATTCCATAAATAACATTGGAATAATTTAATAGAATTATTGATATAGCTGTTAATAATACTTCACAGAACTTATATGAATCTAAGAATTAATATATGTTTTTTTTTAATATTGCTTAATGAATTAAATTCAATCTTGCCTTTACAAAGTCAGAACTAGAAGTAGCAATTTTTTGTTTTATTTTTGTTTCCTTAAAAATCTTAGCCTACTATCTCTGATGTCTTACGAAACCTTCCAGTACGTTCGTTAGTTTCGAAATTAAAAACCTGCAAATGTCAGGTACAGTCATGGCACGAGATTCGCTGACTTATATTACGTTGTCACCACAAATTTTTGTGAGATGGTCACTTGGCAGTTTGCTAATTGACCGACCTCAAGCTTCATATCCAGTAGAGGTTACTTGCCGACCTGAGTCTGACTGGTTTTGGTTATCTGAATTGAGCTAAGTAAAGTAAAGTTTCGAGATTTTGGTAAAGTTTTCGTGAGTTTTTGAATTATGATTAAAGTAAAGTTTTTCGATTGTGAGGTAGATTTTTTTTGGATTGTGATTTTAGTAACGTAGAGTTTTTGGTATTGTTTTTTTCTGCAGTTCAACTTTAGGTGTGACTTTGGTCAAGCCTCAAGTTGGAACAATTTTCGAATTTCTTTGAATTTTTTTGAACCGATCTTTCCCGCTGGCCGTCTGCTATGGAAACAGTAGGTGGCCTCACAAATTTTTTTTATTGCGTTCTCACGGAGGCATGTCTTTGTTGGCCGACTGGCTTTACAGAGTCGTGAGTCTGTGAGATGACTTTTGGCTTTTAGCTAACTAGTTGACCAGATGCATGACTCTGCCCAGTTGGAAGGTTAGCTAAGTATTGTAATCAGGCGAAGAGGAAGGAAAGAGTTGTTGGAGGATGGACGTGATGCTGGAGACCTTCAGTAATCAGGAGTTGGCATACTGCTAACTGCCTGGCTGAAGAATCTCTAGTATCATTTTCAGTCTCTAGCTTTTCCAACCCGACCTTTCCCAGATTTCTGTGAGGACTCAAGATTTTTCATCCACACACTCACACTACTTATCCTTGCGCATATTTCTGATCTGATTGGGGAGGGGGTGGGCCTGGAGGACTTTTGTGTTGGAATTAGCTCTTGGAGAGAGGGAGGAGATTTTTATGATAATTTTTTTTCTGATAATTTTTTTTCTGATTTCGTTTTTCCGAAAAGTTTGAGTTTAGCTCATAAAATCTTTTTGAATTTGTTTTCAGTTTTTCCGAAAAGTTTGAGTTTAGCTCATAAATTTTGTTTGTAAGTACCAGATCCGTCGCAGTTTATAGCATAATTTCGATACGGTGAATTACATTTATTTTAGTTTTGAAGATCTTGTTTCTGCTATACGTTTGTAGACATTGATCGCAGTTAAATTTTCTATTCTGAATTCTTGTCATGATTTGCTTGGGCTATAGTTCAAGTTTTCGTAATACTATTTCGGTTCTGTTGAGTTGTATTCTTCGAGATGGCTACTATGCGAACGCTACCTCCTGCGACTGAAGTCCCAGTACAGAAGCCAGAACAGTGCTCCATCTGTCAAGACGTGTATATGTGGTCATGGCTTTCATAAAGCATGTTTGCGAGCATGGATAGGTGAGCAAGCCAATTGCCCCAATTGTCGATGCGCGCTCACACAGTAAGACTTCATTGCGTGTACCGGTGCGATCCCGAAGATGTACCACACTTGTCAGGCGAAGGAAGCTTTTCCGCAACAGTCGTTACATCTTGAAGTACCTCAACCGACAATTCCACCGTCAGGTCGCGACTCTTTGTCTCCTGTGCTACGCTCAGTCCCTCAATCGCATAACAGCTCGAGAAGAAATATTCTGTCACCTGTACCTTCGGTGCAGGGCCTCATAGACACTGACCTAATTATATCTAGTCTTCGAACTCAGCTACAGGCTTTGGTACATGCAGAGATTACCCAAAGCATGAATGCTCTGCGAAATGGGATCACCGACGTCAGACAGCGAGTCTCTGCTGTGATTCAACAGGCGGACGTTTCCCGTCCACCACCACCACCTGTTGGAGAACGTGTCCAAATGCCCAGATTGTTTTGGGAATATCAGAGAGACCCGCGCAATCGACAATCGTTCTCAGCTGGGCAGTACAGACCTTCCTTTCCACCTGCAGCACCTTTCGTTCCTCCAACATATCCACATTCTAACAATCGAGTCCAAAACACTCCTTGGCACAGACGATCAGGCAGTCCTATCAGGAGATGGAACCTGTCGTATAATGGCAATAACTCCGAGCTGAGTAGATGAGTTTATTTTTCGAGTCCAAGCACTCACGCACTCCGCTCTAGAAGGAGATTTTGACCTCCTTGTAAGGAACATGCTAACGTTATTTACAGGACCAGCGAAGGAGTAGTACTGGTCTCTATTAAGGTATAACCCTTTTCCAACTTGGGAATTTGTCAAGACTGGATTGTCTGTTGAATGGGGAGTGCCCAAGGATGACCTGAAAATCCGAGTGCAGCTGATGTCAAGAAAGCAAAAGTCCGGAGAATCATTCACTATGTACCACCAATTACCTAGTACTGCTGCGAGACCAATTGCAGAACTCCATGCCAGACCAAGAATTCTTGGAAATCGTCAAGTCCAATCTACTGCCTGAGATTCAGGAGAAGATCTGTCTGCACCCTACCAATAATATCAGTAAGTTAAGATCACTCGTCACTCAAATTCACGCTAAGCGATTGCGCATTGCGACTACTAGTGGCTTGAACCCGCATCGACATCAGCGAGTGAGTGAAATTGAGGAAGCAGCAGATATCTGCCTTTACGTGCCCATGTTACCTAGATGTGACAATAGCTCGCAAGACTTATCAGCTATTACAAACAGACCCGCGGCGATTTGCTGGAATTGTGATCAGCAAGGCCACTATTATCAAGACTGTTAACAAGAGAGACAACAAGTGTTCTGCTATTAAGCCAAATTGTAGGCACTGCTTGGCGAAAAATGAGAGACGGGTCTGGAATCCCAACACCTTTTCTCGACCAGTTTCGACGTCTCGAACGACAACAGCTCCAACGAATCCAGTTCAATCATTGAGGATGGTCCGCTAAATCAGCAGACATAAACAGCGCATCACTAGACTGTCCTTTAATATCACTCAGTGACTATGTTGATATCGACCATCCATCTGACGGTCACACGGCTTTTAACAATCCCTTAGTAAAAGCAGGGAGCTGATTGACTTCTCTGCAGATCTTCAAGCTCCCTTTTCCACCTGTAGGGAGCCCACGACACTACTAGACACGTCTTTGGAAGAGTCTGTAATTTTCGACGTTCCTATAAAACCGACAGCACTTTTTGCTGGCAATGTTACTGAGCAGGAGATTCGGCCTCCTGTCGTTTCTGTATTAAAACGGCCACCAAGCTCTGTTATGACGAGTAGGCGTGAGCCTGCTTTATACCCGCTGACGCCTTATCATACGCGTCTGAAAAACTACAATGCAGTACGAGACCGTATCTTCTCCTCAGTAGCTGAGCTAGCTAAAATTATATATCCTGACCTGGACCTTGGACCAAGAAAGAAACGATCGACTGTTCGATGCCAGACGGCATTCGACCGAATGCCGAAGTGAGACTGCTCGGGCGATCCGAGACTGGATTACTTGATAGTGGTGCCACTGTCAGTATTCTAGGCCAGGGAGCTCTAGAGAAGCTTGCAGAAGCAGAATTCGAATGGAAGAAGTATCGGACACTGGTACAAGTAGCTAATGGTGCCATGACGACCGTGCATGGTCATGCGAACTTGGACATCACTTTCCGTGATAAGACCCAAAACGTGCGTTTTTAAGTGGTTCCTGCGCTCACACAGGCACTATATCTAGGAATAGACTTCTGGCGTCTATTTGGGTTGGCTCGAGATGTCCTAGGTATAGCTGCAGAAGTGACACCAAGTCTAATAGCTACCTCTGACACCGACTGCCATGTTCTTTCTGTTCTAGAACACCAACGTCTAGAAGCAACCAAACAGCTCTTTCCTTCTTTCGCCTGCTTGGGCTTAGAAAAAACATCTCTTGTCAGTCACAGGATTGAAACGAATGACGCGACTCCGATAAAACAGCGCTTTTATCCGATATCACCGGCAGCACAGAGTTTGATGGATGCCGAATTAAGACGGATGCTATCGCTGGGTATGATAGAGGAGAGCCAGAGTCCTTGGAGCTCTCCAGTTTTACTAGTGCGGAAGCCTGGGAAGGTTCGGCTTTGTTTTAACGCTAGGAAGGAGCTCCGTTACTAAGAAGGACGCCTATCCGCTGCCGCAGATAGATGCACTTCTGAGTCGACTTCCTCCGGAAAACTACATCACAAGCCTGGACCTCAAAGACGCTTTCTGGCAGATCCCACTAGACACTGAGTCCAGAGAGAAGACCGCGTTTACAGTACCTGTTCATCCTTTCTATCAGTACACCGTGATGCCATTCAGCCTTTGCAATGCTCCACAAACTATGTGCCGCCTCATGGGTAAGGTCATTCCTTTCGATCTTCGTGAGAATGTCCTCGTTTACTTGGACGATTTATTGATTCTGTCATCAGATTTTGACTCTCATCTCACATTTCGAGCCCGTGTAGCGGATTGTTTGAGGAAAGCTGGCCTCACTATCGACGTTGAGAAGAGTGAGTTTTGCATTAAGGAGAGGGAGGAATCAGAACTGACCCAGATAAGATTTCAGCCATAGTTGACTATCCGTCACCTAAAACTGTTCGGCAAGCCCGATGCCTACTAGGTATGGCGGGATGGTATAGACGGTTCATCCCGAACCATGCTGATTTAACTGCCTCCATAACTGACACTTTGAAGAATCCAAGTCAGTTCCAATGGACACCTGAAGCCCAGACATCTCTGGAAATGCTAAAACAAAAACTTACCTCTGCTCCGCTGTTAGTGAGTCCAGATTTCACCAAGCCATTCATTATACAGTGTGATGCAAGCCAACATGGTATTGGTGGAGCGCTGCTTCAACTAGATGACGATGGCCATGAGAAGCCAATAGCCTACGTCTCGAAAAAGTTGAACTCAGCACAACGAAATTATACAGTCACAGAGCAGGAATGTCTAGCTACAATTTTAAGTGTACAGAAATTCCAGCCCTTCATAGAACTTATGCCGTTTAAGATGGTGACTGATCATGCGAACTTGAAATGGCTGATGTCTCAAAAGGACCTCAGCGGTAGACTTTCTCGTTGGAGTTTGAAGCTTCAAGGTTTCGACTTCACCATTGAACACCTAAAAGGAAGCCTGAATGTCGTTCCTGATGCGCTGTCACGAATTCATTGCGACAGCTTGTCAACACCTGAAAATCCTGGCCCGGAAGTTTACCTTAGTTCGCTATATTTCAACTCGTTGGAATACGAGGAGCTGAGGCATAAGGTTAAAACAGCTTCTGGCAAACTACCAGATCTTTGAGTCAGGGATGGCTTCGTTTACATTCGGACTGTTCCGAGAACAGGCGATCCGTTTCAGGAAGAAGAAGCTTGGAAGCTTTGGATTCCACGATGGCTTGACTCCGAGGTTATTTCGAGAGCGCATGATCCGCAACTAGCTTCGCACGGAGGTATAGGAAAAACACTGGAACGTCTAAGAAGAGACTGGCCACGAATGACAGTTGATGTCAGAAACTACGAAGGCGCCTGTGACGTGTGTAAAGAGACCAAAGCCCCCAATACTATTCTTAGACCACCTATGGGAGTCCAGTCTGTGACAGAAAGACCCTGGCAAAAGTTGTACATCGATTTCCTAGGTCCATATCCTCGCTCAGTGAAAGGAAAGGTCTGCATACTGATAGTTCTTGACCACCTTTCAAAGTTCCCGATTTTCAAACCTATGAGAGAGGCATCTACTCCCAATGTGTGCCAGTTCATAGAAACCGAAATATTCCATGTGTTCGGAGTCCCGGAAACGATAGTCTCTGACAATGGAGTCCAGTTTTGCTCGGCTCAGTTCGCCAGATTATTGGAGAAGAATGGGGTAAAGCACTTGCGAACGGCAGTCTACTCGCCGCAAGCAAACGCCTCAGAGCGAGTGAACAGTGGGGTGATTCTGATCTTTTGTCGTTCTATTTAGTCGTGAATTTTGACATATTTTGTCTACTTTTTTTTCAACACAGTTCATTTTGTGTCTTCACTATTATCTACCACAAAATGAAGTATAATGAATTTTCGATGAACAAAAGTCAACAAACCCGACTAAATATACGACAAATTAGTCAACTTCTCCCAGAGGTTGTGACAAAAATTTTACACTGGTAAATGGAAATTCTACACCTAATTAGAGCATTACAAGTGCTTAAATTCGAAACATTATTTTGAATTTGTAATGTGAAGTGTCATTTTCAGTTCATTTTACGTCATGCAAGGCTTGCTGAACTGAATAAAAACAGGAAAAAATCAGTAGAAAAGTTCATTTCATTTAGTCGATTATTTTGACATTCAAGTACGACAAAAGATCAGAATCACCCTCCTGGTCTCTGTTGTCAGGGATTAGGGCATACATTCGGATGGAACACACAAAGTGAGATGAGAAGCTGAGCCAGATAGCTAGTTCCCTCAGGAGCTCTTTCCACCAAGCAACTGGTTTCTCTCCCTGTTTAAGGATAAAAAGGGATTTTCCAGGATTTCTAACCAATAACACAAAAAAAATGTCTTTTCAAACAAAACTGCGACGTGCAAAATTTAGAAGAAACCACGACTCGAACCCACGATACGCTGTCCATAGATCAAGTTCTTGCCACTACACCACGATCACCTTTGGAACTATTTCACAGTTTTAGGTTTAAATTTGAAGAAAACCACAATCTTTCAATTCACAAAAAAAACATGATTTATTGCTATCGTTTATAGATATCACACATAGTTTCTTCAATTCAATTTCAAGGAACAATAAAGGCAAAATAATCCGATTTAACTTACAAGTCCAAATTCTAGAGATTTTATTTAGAATTTGCACCACCATACAAAACTATGATCGCCGTTCAATCAATTTCAAGATGTCAAGATAAAAAACTAAGATTTGAAATTCTAAAGAGATTCCGATGAATTTCGCTACCCGTCACGATCTAAAGCTTTACTTCGACTGTGTCTAATCTCCTTTCCATTCCAATTTTCCAGCTTCGGAATTTTCTCGAATTTTCCCCTATTCATTATCGGTAAATTTATCATCTGATTAAATTCAAATATGCATATGATAACGGTCCAATAAATGTTTTAAGACAGAAAATGTGTCTTTCTCTTTTACCACATCTGTTTCAATTTTAATATTGGCCATTTCATTTCTCAGGTTTATGGGATCTTATCATCGATATTTTATAGCATCAATCGATGATAATGAAATAATGAGTCTGTTCAGAGCAACACGCTATAGTCACTTATAGTCGCTTTTTGCGTTCAGATCAGAGCAGCCAAAAAGTTACTTTTTCCCCTGGCTTTTGACAGAAAATGTGTTCAGAGCGGACCGTATAGTCACTATTAGGCCCTCCGCACACGGAGCAACTCATAAAATACTGTAAAGTGATGAAAATTTATTTTAAGTTTCCAACTAGTAACTTGTGCGTCGCCGCCTATGCATTTCAATGCAAGTCCGCTCACGGCGCTACTAGTTGGTAATCAATTTGCAACGCGTTTGTGATTAGTCTCTTTCGACACGTCGTGCTAATCGCCAGGCTATCAGTTGCAAACCAGTTTTGTTTTTCCTTTCGCAATATTTTGGAAATGAGGAAATGAACACTTCAAAAACTTGCGACTTGGCTTGCTACTGAAGCAAATGATTCGAGTTCCATCATTTATGTAGCTCCGTGTGCGAATCATCAGTTACTAATCAGTTTGCGACTTGGATCACCAACCAGTTTGTCACAACTGAGTTGCTCCGTGTGCGGAGGGCCCGGGACTGCTATCAAAATAGTCACTTTCGCGTTTGAGTGTGTGAATTGTTAAAGAGCATGTAAATTTGAAAGTAAATAAGTGAATAAAACTAAAATGGATGTAAAGAGGAAAATTGTTTTATTGCTGTTTATAGTTTTAATTTATTGAAGTCCCAATTTACCAATTTAAGGGGAAAAAACTGAGTTTGTTTTCTGACCGTATATATATGTACACATACATATGAATATTTTCTTTCAAAACGCTTTTTTCGCTATTTCTCGTTCAGAGCAACCAAGTTGCTTTTTATCGTCAAATTCACAGAGTCACTTCAAAACGCTTTCGAAGATGATACAAGTGATGACAAATGTCAATTAAAATTGTAAATAAAGAGTGTTGTGTTGTATGGTGGTGGCACAAATAAAGGCTGAACTACAATAGAAATATACGTAAGTAGATTTACTTACGTAAAGCGAACGCGCCCTTTAATTTAACAGGCGTACACAAATTAACTTTAACTCGTGTGAGGGGAACTTTCGTTAAGTTTAAATATCCAATATTCAGTAAGTATAGTGCGGTAAGAATCGCACATTCCGTAAGAACGCGATGTGTCAAACAGTTAATTTATTACTAAATGATTAAAAGTGCAATGTAAAACTTAAAATGGAATAAAAATGGTACTGTGAATTAATAGAAAGCACAAATCTTCAATTAAATCAACTTCCAATTGTTATATTTTTTTCACTTTTACCACTTTTTAAAATTTAACACATAAAATGTTAGTTGGGCACTGCGAATTAATAGAAGCCACAAATCTTGAATTACATCAAGATAATAACTCTTACGGAATGTGATATATATTTAGGCTAAAAGTATTGTTGCGAGCGTGGCCTTTGGTTCGTTATTTAAAACACAATATTAAATAATTAATATATAAGTTCTTTATTTCACTCTAATCATATAAAATTCGCAAACATTCATTTAATCAACTCAACTCTAATTATCGCTAACACTGTACTTTCAATTATCGCAATCAAACTACACTCTTTCACTTCTTTAATACTTTCACTTGTTAACACTGCAACGTCTAAGACAAGACTCTTTTCTTGGCGGTGACAACTGTTACATTTATACCCTAGAAACTCTCCGGATTATTCTGGAGTGTTCTATTCCAAAAGCTTCTTGACTATTCTATTTGTTCTATTCCTGAACTTTCCTGTGGTTTCATAATCGATTCCCCGAACCTGAAGTTGTTTACTCTCCATTGCCAGTAGATGTCACCAGTTGTCTCTTTCTATTGCACGTAACACTGCCCCCTTCTTAAACTTGTTCGTCCCGAACAACAGGTGGTCCACGGTCTTGACGCTCGTAGTATTGACACAAGCGGTCCAAATGAACAATTTTGTGCTTGCCTCTTGTGCCACGCTGAATCCTGTATACCACGTCATTAATTCTAGTTACTACTGAATATGGTCCTTCCCAGTGTTGTTGCAATTTTGGAGAACGTCCCTGACGTCGTTTCGGGTTGTACAGCCAAACAAGATCACCTTCGTTAAATCCTGCGGAATTAGCACGTAAGTCATAGCGGGTCTTCATCCGATCAGTATTTGTTGCTCATTTCGTCCTCGTGGCCTCGTGTACATCAGCTAATTGTTGTTTGAGCTCCGATAAGTAGTCTTCTGGTAACTTTTGTTCACCTCTGGGGGTACCGAATTTGAGGTCGCTAGGTAAACGCATCTCTCTTCCGAATATGACTTTAGCTAGGGTTTGTCCGGTAGTACTATGAACGGCTGATCTATAAGCCATTAGGAATACAGGAATATGTCGATCCCAATCGCGTTGATGATAGTCAACTACTTTCTTTAGATGTTCGATCAATGTTCTGTTGAAGCGCTCTACCATGCCATCAGATTGTGGGTGTAGTCCTTGGTCCGAATGAAGTTCGTGAGGCACACCAAACCTACTGACCCAATTCGTTATTATTTGTTCCGCAACTGTGGTTGCCTCTTGAATAGGGATTGCATAAGCTTCAGGTCATTTACTGAAATAGTCAATGGCAACTAATATATAACGGTTACCGCCATCTGTTTCTGGAAAGGGTCCAGCGATGTCTATATCTATCCTTTCAAAGGGGGCTCCGACAGTATACTTATGCATTTCTCCTCTGCTTATGTATTGCGGCCCTTTGCAAGCAGCACAGACAGTGCATCTGCGGCACCACTCCTCGACATCTTCTCGCATATGTAACCAATAAAACTTTTACCGTATTTTGGAAATGGTTTTATTCACTCCCAAATGTCCTCCAGAGGTTCCACCGTGCATTTCTTCTAGAACATCTTCGACGTTTGATGCCGGCACGACTATATGCATTCGGAAAGATTCGCCATTAGGTGCTTCCCACTTGCGTCTTAATATACCACATTCAACATGAAGAGAGTTCCATTGAGCCCAGTAACTTTTCAGCTTCTCAGTCCGTTCCGAAATATCCTTCCAGTCTGGTCTTTCCATGTCTTCTTTCCCAGCAAGAATAGGTGAAATGTCCGGATCTTCTCGTTGTGCTGTTCGTAGATCCTCGTTGTCCCAACCTGTAGATGGTTCCACGGTTACCAACTGTATAGTTGCTGTTGTTTCTTTTTCTTCTATTCGGGTGCAATGTTTGCACTCAAGTTTACATGGACGTCGTGAAATGGCGTCTGCATTTCCATGGATACGACCTCTTCGGTGTTGTATTTCAAAATCATAAGCCTGGAGTCGCTCTATCCATCTCGCTACTTGTCCCTCAGGATTCTTAAACTGCAGAAGCCATTTAAGCGCTGCATGGTCGGTGCGAAAGATGAATTTCTGCCCTAAATATTTAACTTCATTTTTAAATAGAGCACATTTACTCATACTGAGCTTTAATTTTGCATCTTTGAGTCTTTGAAGTACGTCCCGTAAGTTGTTTTTATGTTCCATGAATGTCCTTCCGATTACTATTATGTTATCCAAATAGACAAGACATGTTTTCCAGGTTAAACCTCGTAGAACACATTCCATTAGTCGTTCGAATGTGGCTGGAGCATTACATAACCCAAATGGCATTACTTTGAATTGCCATAAGCCACTTCCAACTGAGAAAGCAGTTTTCTCTCGGTCCTCGGGATGTATTTCCACTTGCCAGTAACCACTCTTCAAATCCAGCGTGGAAAACCATTTCGCTCCGGAAAGGGTATCCAATGTGTCATCAATCCTTGGTAATGGATAGCTATCTTTTCTCGTCACGTTATTTAGTTGGCGGTAGTCTACACAGAATCGGGTGCTGCCATCCTTCTTCCTAACCAGAACAACCGGCGATGTCCAAGGGCTGTTAGATTCCTCTATAATGCCTTGTTTCTTCATGGAGTTCATCATGTCTGCAACTTCTGGTTGTTTGGCTAATGGCAATCTTCGTGGTGTCTGTCGAATGGATCTGGAATCTCCTGTATCGATTCGATGCTGGACAAGATTTGTTTTACCATAGTCATCATCATTCATTGCAAATAATTCCGAAAATTCATCGATCACCTCTTTGGCATCGTTGTGTTGTTGTTCATTTAAGGCACTGGACGAAAGAAGTTTCTGAACCTGTTGGGTAGTAGCTGGTATAGTTTTTGTCTCCTTGACATTACTACCATTATCTAAATTGACGATTTGGTAAACGGGTTCACAATTTCCAATTATAGCACCTTCTTTTAGTTGTACCTCATTTTCGGATGTGTTAAGCACTCTGACTGGAATTAATGTTGCATCTTCTGCCTTCACTAAAGTCTTACCAACGATGATGTTCGATGTAACTTTTGTGGGGTTAGGCTCCGCCAAATAGAATCGGCAGGTCCCGATGTCATCAGCTTTGTCCATATTTGGTGTCTCGGAGCATGGCGAAAGAGTAATATTTTCGCAAACCATCGTCCTTACTTTCCCAGATGATCTGCTTCTTCTCCTAGTTTCATAGGAATTTCTATGTTCCCATATTTGAGAATCCGCTCTCCGAGATTCAGATTTATTTTGTATGTGGTCATGAAGTCTATTCCAAGAATGCATTCATCCATTATATCTGAAACCAGGAAAGTGTGAGGAAATAGTAGTTCGCCTAGTTGAACATCTAAAGTTATTTCTCCAAACACCTGTGCTGCTGCTCCAGTTTCTGTTGTTAGTAGATATTTGGTGGTGTTGTGAAGCCATTTGTTCTTAACAAGATCTGCTCTAATAATTGATCTTGAAGCTCCAGTATCGATAGTAACTGCGCAGTCATTTTTTCCTACACTTCCATATATAACAAGACTGCTATTATTTCTCTGTAACTGACCTACTTGGATAATGACTTCGGGGCTGTCGATTCCACCAACCAACTTCTGCCCCACAAAGTTGGTTTTTACTAGTTTTCCGACTGCTCAACAGGAGAGGCGATGCGACTAGTCACTGCTTGATATCTAGTCTCTCCACGAAAAGCTTGTTCCCTGGCTCGACATCTTTGGCATTCGTCTTTCCCCTCTTCTTCTGGTGATTCCACTCGTCGACGTTTTCTGCAGTCTCTTTGAAGGTGCCCTGGTTTATTACAATTCCAGCATCGAGGGACACCACGTGAAGGCGGGCTCTGTGATGATTGCACTCTGTTACAAGTACATTCCTCCACTGAAATTTCTCTCACTCGTACTGCACTCCGTGAAGCTTGTCTGGCGGATTCGTATGCTAATGCATAGGCTAGTGCTTCTGCTGTTGATTTCTTTCCTGCTAGCCTTAATGATTGCTGTAAATTTTGATCTGTAATAGCGTTCACAAATGCCTCCGTCGCCACTTCATTGAGAAAATCCGCATTCACGCTGGAGTATGACAGATGCGCTAATCTTTCTACATCTGCCTGCAGTTGTTGTAGTGATTCGCCATGTTTTTGAATCCTGTTGCGCAATTGTAGGCGATATACTTACTGCATGTGCTCATCTCCGTAATGTAATTCTATCGCCTGTACTAATGAAGAGTAATTACGTTGATTTTCAATCGGTACAGTTTGTAAGAGTTCTGACGCAGGACCTCGAAGTGCTAACACCAGAACTATAGCTTTGTCTTCATCATTCCATCCATTTACCTCTGAAGCTGCCTCGAATTGTCTCTTGAAGATATGCCACGAATTTTGTCCATCAAATATGGGATGTTTCATTCTACCTGCACCGGATATTTCAGTTGCTACGCTTAGAGGCTGACGATGCTTTATTCTTTCCAGATCTGCTGTAAGTTATCAAGCTTTTCCGTGACATTTTGTTGTACTCCCGACACTTGTTGTCCAACTTCCAACACTTCCTGCTGTATTCCTTCAATTTTCACATTTTGTTCGTCTAATGAAACTTGCAGAAATTTCTTCTGTTCCTCCAAACAAGTTTCTAGACAATTCTGCAAAGAATTGTTTGTTCATCCCAACGGGATTCCAGAGAATTCTTCTGTTCCTCAAAAGCATTCTTTTGCTCGTCCAGACGGGTTTCCATAGAATTCTTTTGTTCCTCGAGAGAATTCTTTTGTTCGTCGAGAGAATTCTTTTGTTCGTCCATAGATTTCTTCTGTTCCTCGAGAGAATTCTTTTGCTCATCAAAACGGGCTTCCATTTTACTCATTAAAGTACTCAAAAGCTGTTCCATTTTCATCGCAGGCTCTTCTTCAGCTTCTATTTCTTCCAAGTTCTCTTCGAAAACAAATGTTTCAGGATTCTTTCCTTCCTCTATCAAAGATTGTCTAAGTCGCTCGACTAGAACTTTCTTTGTGCCTGTCGTTTGTAATGACCGGTTCCCTAGCTCCACTTTCAAATCCTGCGTTCGAAGCTCGTCCACTTTGCGCCCCATTATTTTAGTAATTCTCTTACAGATGAATATAAATTATTTTCCAGAACTTTCACAATTTAACACAATTTTTCAAAATTAATCAATCTTTTAATTTTTAGTCAATTGCCACCACTTTATTTCGCGAATTTATTTCACTTCTGACACAAGTTGTTGCGAGCGTGGCCTTTGGTTCGTTATTTAAAACACAATATTAAATAATTAATATATAAGTTCTTTATTTCACTCTAATCATATAAAATGCACAAACATTCATTTAATCAACTCAATTCTAATTATCGCTAACAGTGTACTTTCAATTATCGCAATCTAATTACACTCTTTCGCTTCTTTAATACTTTCACTTGTTAACACTGCAACGTCTAAGACAAGACTCTTTTCTTGGCGATGACAACTGTTATATTTATACCCTAGAAACTCTCCGGATTATTCTGGAGTGTTCTATTCCAAAAGCTTCTTGACTATTCTATTTGTTCTATTCCTGAACTTTCCTGTGGTTTCATAATCGATTCCCCGAACCTGAAGTTGTTTACTCTCCATTGCCAGTAGATGTCACCAGTTGTCTCTTTCTATTGCACGTAACAGGTAACAGTATCAATTTTTTGTAAGTAAACCTCAGTCTCGTTAATTTTCGTAAAGTTATTTACTTCTATTGTAGTTCAGCCTTAAATCTGAGTAAGTATACAAAAACAAAAATAATTAAAATTGCAAAATGAAAAACAGAGAATGATTTTAATTGATTAACTCTTTTTTCAGAGTTCAAAATTGAAGAAAAAGAAAAATTCATAAAATGCATTACGGACAAATCATCAAAGTTAAGAAACAACAAAGGGATGAAACTAAAGCTATGGACAATTCTTTAGATAAGTATACAATGAATTAATAAGGAATCTGATGCTTTGTGTGCTTTCACATTTATTTTTTAGACTGATTTGTTGTAGGAGCTTCTTCACGGAACATACGGAACCATCGAGGTTACAATGAATGAAATGAGTTTATACGCCTTGTATTAGTGCCGTAATTCCAAGTGTGATAGAGAATCCTTAAATGTACGCCAAGTCTTGATCTCCTTCCAACAGCTGAGGCATTCTGGAAATATGAGCAGAATATCGGGATGGACTATCTGGATTGCAATTAGGAATTGGGAAGGATTCGAATGAATTTGGGCTAGTATGGTGGCATGTAAGTTAATGTTGACATAGCTTTGATATAGGTATAAGATTTTTTTTTTAATATCAAATCAAATCAAATCAAAGTGTATTTATTTTATAAACCCCTGCTTAAAGCAGCGTATAACGCTGGGTTCTACGAGATTACAGAGTATGTCCAATAGCTTACATAGAATATAGCAAAATAAACAATATATTAATTAAACAAGATTCAGTTAGCCTAAATTAACAGCTTATACAGATAAAATTAATAGCTTATATGGTTACGGAGGTATATAGAATATCAATTCCATTAAATTGAGTCATAAATCATTAGTTAATAGTTTGGATTTATTAAGAGTATTGGTGAGGCCAATAACAGCACAGATAGTAGCATAAACATTAAAAAGATAACAGCTCCATTATCAGCTACAAACACTTAAACACAAATCATTAGGCCATTAAACAATTAAAACATTAAACAATTAAAACATTAAATCATTAAACCACTAAATAATCAAACCTAGCACCTAGCACAGAGGTATGGCACCAAGATTCATATTTTCTGATCAAGGATTGGAAAGCATTACGGAGTATTAAAGGATTAAAATACCAGAGGATCCATTGAAGTTAATAGGTTGAGCAAATATGTTGAAGAAAATTTGTTGAGGAATTGTATTCCGCCTGTTAGGGATTACATAAGAACTACTGAGGAGTATGGAGTCTGGAATCATGATCTGATCCGATGATCATATGAATGAATGGTTGTATGGAAAATGCAAAATGTGCATATACGGGGTACTAATATAATTAATTCAAATTAAATAATTAAAATGAACTAATTTGAAGCGGAACAAAGTAATAACTAGAACAGTAATAATAAAAAAAAAAAATAGGTAGAATGGTAAAAGTAAAATGGGATAGCGTACTACATCTGTATTTCTCAGACATTACTAATACTTAGGAACTATAAATATAGTGCCAACGTTTGGAAGATTAAGTGAGCTGTGTAGTGCCGTAGATAGTTGGTTTGGCACAGAGATATATTTGTTCCTGAGGATGCATATTAGGTTCAACATCCTAAGAGCTAAGAGCAAATAAGGCTTTCGTTGCAAATTCGCCAGGCCAGCTGAGCTCCTTTATTTCCTCCGACAATCCATTCCAGCTTGTGACCCCGTGTGCGAATATGCTTTTGCCACCAAACTGTGTATTTATGCTTAGGTAAATAAGCCTTTTGTTGTCCCTTCTACTCCAAGAGAAGCGATTCTTTATATAGCCTAATAGAAGGCCAGGTCTGGCCTTATGTATAAATGCCAGTGCTTTGAGTTCATACATGCATTCCAATGATCCGGGTATCAGGATATCCAACAGTGGGCTTACACGAGCTCTTCCTCTGAGATTGAACACGTATCTGGCACATGCTCTAAGTGCCCTCAATAGCTTGTTCCCGGTCTGTGAGATTGGATATAGGACGACATCGGCATAATGGAAGTGTGGCAAAATCAGGGCATTGAACAGTCTAAGCCTAGTTGTTTCGTCATAATGGGGTGAAGCTGCGTAGAGAGATCGCAGCCCATGATATACTCTCCGCGCACATTAGATTGATCTGTGCTTTCCAAGTGAGATTGGAATCCATAAGGAGACCAAGATTTCTCACGGCCTTTGTTGCGAGAGGAATATTACGACCTATTAGGGTTATCGAAGTGATCTGAGATGCCAGATGTGTGCTTCGCTCTGGCCTTATTGCATAACAAATTGCTTGCGTTTTGGAAGGATTCAGTGCTAGCTCATTTAGGACGGCCCAGTTTACGATCCTGTCTAAGGCACCGTTGATGTTAGATACCAAAGCCTGCGATTCCTCCATCCGTGTTCCAGCGTAGATTTGTATGTCGTCCGCGTAGATATGAAAATCAATTCCGCTTAGATTTTCGCTGACGTCATTGATGAAAATAGAGAAGAGTAGGGGAGCAAGGATGGCACCTTGCGGAGCCCCTGAACTCATGATTAGTATCCGGATTTGATTCATTAGTACTACCAGAGGTATGACCAGACACAGATGTCCGGGATGGAAAAGAATGACCAGCTGAACTTGAGAATGACCTATGAGCTTCCGAAGCTATGAAAGAGGTTTCGGTAGTGATATCATTCGTAGTAACATTATTAGCTTGAGATGATTCGTCTGATGACAGAGACAGTCACACCGGTTCCGCCATACTACATAAGTAGTCGGCAAACTCGTTTGGGTTTATATTAGATTTTTGTTTAGCTTTGGATCCCAAACCCATCTCATTCACCTTTTCCAGTTAATGGCGTTCCCTTCTCTAATTCCTCTAAGGGTATTTGATCGCAGCCTTGCTCTTATCATGTAGTCTGCAAGTCTCCTATGCTTATGATAAGCTCTATAATTAGTTTGCGTTTTATTCGCTTTCCACTGCCTGTATGCAATGTCGCGAATTTGACAAGCTTGTTGACTGGATCCGAATAGTCTTCAGAGGAACTTGTCTCTCAAAGATTTCGCAGATGGTGTCTGTGAAATGAATGGCCGCAGCTTCTGGATCAGGCTCATTATAAATAGGGGACCAGTCCGCACTGGTTAGGTCCGCCTGGAGTGCATCCTGCTGAATACCATTAAAATTGCGAAACGATTTTGTTAGTAATGGAATAGATAAAGGTAGATCCAATGATGCAAATAAGATTTCATGATCAGAGATTCCCGGACATTGCCCAGTTGATGACGGACAGAATTGAGGGAGATCCATTAGAAGATCGATGACTCAGGCCGAGCTCGGGCCATGTCGAGTAGGTTCATTATTAAGGATGATTAGCCCTTTTTCACATATAAGGTCTTTAAAAGCCCCTGAGAGCGCAGTTCCTGATTCAATGTTGATATTAAAGTCACCGCCAATTAATACTCTCGAGGAGCGACTTAGCATCTCGTCCAAAAATACGGAGAGATCATCTAATTCAACATCAGTGAAAGTGGTTGCACATCTGTAGACTACTGCAAGTTTGATCGGTTCCAAGTTATTCATAAAGCCTGAGATTTGAACGGCCATCATTTCCCAGCTGCTATTGCTGACACGCAGTGTTGGATGAGATTGATGTGTGTTTGTGACATAGATTCCCACACCCCCTCCTCTTTTCCTAGCTCTGTCCAATCTATGTAGTTTATACCCTTGAATTTCAACCATTTGGATGAGTGATGCGTCTTCGTCCAGGCTTCACATAACATTAGAGCACCATTTGTACAAATGTCTGTCAAATGCCTTATCGGTTGAAGATTTTTGGTGTGGATCGTGCGTTAAAAGATCGTATGTTAAATGCAGATGGAGAAAGAGCAGAAGATAACTCTTCCTGCGTGGATAGTATGGCATGAGCCCTATCCATGATTAATTGTATGGTTATCGGTGGATGTGGAGCCCAACAGATTTAGACCAAGTTCAGATGAGAAGCGAGATGAGATAATATTCACCGCATTCTCTTTAGATCTGTAAGTCACATAGGTTGTTCGTTTCCTAGTGGAAACGCTGATTACTTTCCCTTTTCTTTTCAAGTCAAGTGCCCTGTGTAGTAGCTCTAGTTCAGCTGTATCGAGATCTTCGTTAATATATACTCGGGAGTTCGGGCAGTCAGCCACTATTTTGCTAAGCGTGAGAGGTGCTGAGCTAAGCCTCCTAATATAGTTCTGGAAGAACTTTTTGCAATCTTCCTCGTTATGGAATCCAATGAAAGATTTTGGATTTAACTTTGATTTGGTCGGGGATACTGCCTTGGGTTTGAAAGGCAGAGCAAGCTCAATGCGGCTTGTGAATGAGGCTTCAAGACCCACACCTTTGCATAGATCGGGGAGAAAATCCTCCTTTGTTTTGCCAAGTAGGAATGCTCAAGATCAGAGTTCTTTTCTTTTACGTATACCTCGTTGCAATGTTGATGCTAGCAAGAGTGCTTACTGACTCTTTTCTTGAGCGGGTGAGGGAATCAATTTTTGCGACAAGATGCAGGATTTTTTTTTGCAAATCGTCTAATATATGGTGATTTCCAAACAATGCTGATCCACCATCTAATAGTGAATCCACCTTCGGAGTTTGTTTAGGGAAGGGCGTTCCTGCGTGGTTAATTGCTACTTTTAGGGTTGTCCTAAGAACTTCAGCCGATTCAGCCGCCGAGGGAATTGTCTGATTCTTTACTGCTTTCTCCGGGCACTGTGACGTACTGCTGGAGTAAGGTGAACTTAGTTTTTTGTTTGATTTGAATTGCATGTTTAGATGTTTAATGCAAGGCCAACATATCCATTTCACCCTTTTTTGTGAATAGCATGAGAGATAATCTGCTGTTGAGATGTTTGCACAGGCTAGATGAGACCAGCCTTTACAACCTGAGCAGTCTAACCAAATTACCTGAGATTCGTCGGTTGTTTTTTTCGGTGGGTCAACCCCAGAGTTGCAGTTAATGCAGATGTAGACCTCTTCACCTGCGAGAGTCACAGAGTCTGTATGATTGTCTGCACTCGATTTGAGTTCCGTGGGAGTTTCTTGTGTGAGTAAACTCGGTTCTGGAGTTGGGACCTTTGTTTTTTTCGATGTGTTAGATAAATTCTTAGAACCCGAGTTCTGTTGCTTACTTGATTTAGGTGCACCTATTGTCGTGCTGTTAACCTTCGCACAAGAGGATTGAATACCCGAATATCTGCTTGGTACGAACGCACGCCGGATTCCCATAGTCCACCCATATGAGGGGAGCTTGGTGGTATAAAATGGAACGTTACACCTTCAGTTTCTAAAATGGATGCTACGTCGGAATTTAGTTCATCTGCCATTTGTTGCTTATAACGAGTGAGGATTGTGTTGGCTCCAACACAATTCGATCCGCAATCACTGTAAAGGTCTGAACATAATCCTCTTCTAGAAAAAAATCTTCGAAAAGCTGCGATGAAACCTTGAGATGTCAAATCGGTTACTATTTCTATGTGTAATGCCTTGGTCGCCATGCAGACGAAAATTGCAAGATAGCCGTTGTATAATGTTGCACCTCTACCCTTATGCCTTTTGATTTCGAAAGGACCGCAATAGTCCACTACCGTGTGACTAAATGGCCTTGACATCCGTACTCTAGGAATCGGAAGATCGCTCATTAATTGTTGCTGTGTTGCCATTTTTGTTTATAACAAATTATACATTTGTGTATATGTAATACAACGAATTGTGCTTCTGGCATTCAGTATCCAAAATTTTTTGCCTATGTAATTCATCATCAGCTGAGCTCCTCCATGCAATGTCTCTCGAAGACCCTTTTCAATGATTAATCTTGTCAAATGACCTTTATCGGGCAATATAATAGGATGTTTCTCATCAAAGGCTATATTCGCATGCCTCAATCTTCCTCCCACTCTTAGGAATCCCTCATTATCTATGAACGGAGTTAATTTTATTAAGCGACTTCGAGTATTGATGATTGAGTTTTTTGTTAAACTGTGGATTTCTTCTTCAAAGTATTGAGTTTGCACTCGTTTCACTAAAACCTGCAATGATTCCTTAATTTCCATAGCTTTAAGGTAGCCTTTATCTCTATCTGCTTCCCGTACTTTGGTATTATTAATGAATCGCTTACAATATGCAATTGTTCTTACTAACTTTGATAGGGACGAAAATCTTTCTACCATTTCATCTTCGATGTGCACGTTGACATGATGCGATAGAATTCTCCGGGCTTCTAACTCTGTTGGGCGAATTTCACGCTTAGAGAGACAAAAAGTTTTCGAATTGTGTAGCCACTTGGGTCCGTTCCACTATAACTTATGGGATTTCAGATAATTGGGATACATACCTCTTGTAGCACAGTCTGCTATTCTTTAAAGTTTCATGAATTACTGAAACTCGATTCGCTATAAAAGATTTCCATTTGGCCGGGTGTCCCTTTAACCATGCGAGTACAATCTCCGAGTCAGTCCAAGCAAACATTTGTGTTGGATTGGTAAATTTCAAAGATCTTATGACGTAGTTCACAAGCTTGGCTAGCAGTGGCGCGCCACATAACTCCAGTTTGGGTAACGAAACAGTTTTTATAGGTGCCACCTTTGTTTTGCAGTTAGTAAGGCTACAGTTCTTTCACCATTTTCACTTGTGCTACATATATAGACGACGGCAGTGTAGGCTTGCATGGAAGCATCCGAAAATCCATGAATTTCGATGTTTGTAGTTGATCCTGAAAGATATATCCATCTTGGAATATGAATTTCTGTAATGTGACTACTTTCGTTTCGATATTTCAACCATTCTGCAGCGAGGTTTTCTGGTATTACATCATCCCAGTCGATTTGAGCTAACCACAGCTTTTGGATCATCATTTTTGCTATGATAATAATAGGTGACAGCCATTCCAGGGGATCAAAGAGCTTTGAAACATCCGATAAGATTGTACGCTTCGTTAAAATTTTGTTATTGTCACCAAACTTAATGGTGTATGACAATGAATCATTATGAGGATTCCAATATAATCCTAATGCTTTTACATTATCATTAATAGTAATGCTGAGTGCTGACTGATTTTCTCTTAAACTTTTAGGAATGCCTTCCAAGAATGTTAAGGAATTCGACGCCCACTTTCTGAGTTGAAAGCCGCCAGATTGCATTAAGTCACGATGTAGAGCGCATCACCATACACACACCATTAAATTAAATTAAGTAAATCGGACAAGACACCCATAAGGTAATTCACTGCATTCTTTTGTACATGCAGAAAGAATAAAACACAAAAAGAACATTGATCAGGCAAAACACCCATAAGGTGATTCACAGCATTCTTTTGTATATGCAGAATGCCATACAAAATGTGAAAATAAAACAAAAGCTATGTCCACCTGTTTATGGACAAGCGAAGTGCATTAAGCACATATGAGTGTCATTTATCAATGAATACACGACGGCAAAGCTTTACGCTATGCCTTTGCTTTGCAATAGCAAAAGGAAAACCAACAGCATATGGTACGATAGAGTAAACGATCAATGAAAAGCATTACATTGTAGCTTTCTTTGTTTACTTCTACCTGGCTGAAACTTTGGGTAATGCCCGCTGTGCATTATTTGCATGCACAGCAATTATGATCAATAATTGAATATAGCAATGGCTGAAGATTGGTTGAAATGATCGGAATAAGTAATGTCAGCACTTTTCATAATGTATAAATTCAGTGTAATTATATGAAATATATCAGAGTTTATATTGAACTCCACTGGTGCGTATCTATTTTATTTAGATCCTAACTGCGAGCTCCCTAGCTCCAACATGGCTGCATCTAAAGGTAATTGAGCTCTCTAGCTCTACCTTATTTTTATCTGGCTATCCTAACAGAGAGCTCTATAGCTCCCACTTGGAATAGCCGCTTGGCTAACAGAGAGCTTCATCGCTCCTACCTGCCAAGCACACTGTCTTACAGCGCTTTAAGAGGCACTAAGACAGTTTAGCAGAAGACTTTAACGTTTCTTTTTCATTGGCAAGTAAAAAACAAATAGAAGTTAACACCAATGGAAGCAGTTAAAAGAATCTATTAGAGAAGCTCTAGCAGCAGGCCCCACCTGCGGACCAAAACCCATCAGTATTGAGGAATATAGGAGAAGGAATAACCTTCTGCCACGGCAAAAACAACACGAAGTGGAAATACCAGCGCCAGCCAAACGTAGGAATAGATCTGGACAAGAAGCAAAGATCAGAGCCGAGCTGAAAGAATTCAACCGGTTACTAGTAATTTCGTCAGGAGACCAGAAAAGAATCTTCCAAAAGAAAATAGAAGAACTGAAAATTAGGAGGAATAATTATAAGAAAAATAAGAATAAAAATAAAAAGGAAAAAAGTAATAGTAATAAAAAAAAAATAACATAATAATAATTTTTCAAAAAATATACACGTTATATATATAAAAATAGTACACAGTTATTCAAATTACTTTTATACACATCTTTTTGTGTTTTGCAAACTTTTTTTTTCTAGTAAAAATCACTTCATAAATTTTTCTTTTCGATTTTGGTTCTCCATTGATTTTAAAATGGGCAAAAAGGCTTCAAATCAAACGGCTGAAGAGGTTATAATAAATAACAATGCGGGTTCTACGAGCAACAATATAGCTCAAAATAATAGAAATCTTCCTGATTTGGAATTAATACTAATTGTATTGGGAATCATTGTCATGACTGCATGGATGTTATGGAGATTAAAACAATTACTCCAGAGACATATACGAAAACAAATAACTGCAAACAACGTATAAAACTCCAAAATTTAAATAATGAGCATTAGAGAATTAGTGTCTCAAATAAAAAATATCATCGAGAATTTCAAGAAAACCCCAAACAGGAAATATACTTCGGCACACATTCGGACAAAAACAACCGAAGTAGAAGAGATAAAAGATATTACCAAATATAAAGAATTGTCAAACATAAACAAAGATCTAGCCGTCAAAGAGAAAGAAGATTTTGACCAGCTATACAAGACTGTGACTGAAATTTTCCGAATAAAAGCTAACGATACTCTAGACGAAATCGTGCACAAATTTGATATATCTACGGCGATAAAAGTCATACCGGAATTCACCGGAGAGTACAAAAATTTAGATAATTTTCTAAATCTAGTACAATTTTGCATGACGATCTAGCGGAAGAAACACAAAAGAAGAAATTGATTAACTTTGTTTTAAAACACGTTTATCATCCACAGTACGGAACAAGTTATGTACTCTTGCAGTTCCTACTGACTTCACGACATTACAAAAGAACTTACGTAAAATCTTTAAACCAAAGAAAACGCCGCTTAGTATACACTCAGAATTATCACGAGTGATACAATCCAATAAAAACGTCAACGATTTTGCAACAAAATCGAAAGTCTAGTTGCTCCACTAAACACCTTACAAGTAACTGAGCAAGGTGAGACCAATAGAACACTGATCGTAAAACTGAATGATCAATTAGCTTTGAATGCAGTTACAAATGGTTTGAACGAACCACTCAAAACAACAGTCTTCGCATCAAGGCCCAAGACTCTAGTTGAAGCAATACAAATCGCATCGGAAATAGAAGTACCGAACAAAGAGGCAAATGTATTTTATTATAATAAATACAATGCCAAAATAAATTTCAACAAACAAACCTATGTTCGCAATAAATATCATCAGGATACAGCTAGGAGTAACCACCAAAAGGGTTACCTAAAAAATGCAAAAGATCCTAGGAAATCGTATCAGTATCACAGATCAGAAAATGGTAATAGACAATCAACAAATGCCAATGAGCATAGAAGGCCAATGCACAGAAGAATAAATATAACCCAGTCGGGAAACGAGCAAAACCCTGAAGTGGATTGATCGGGGGAAATAAATTAAATAAGCAAATAAAAATTTATAAAATTTATAACCATTTAACAAATTACATAACATTATGTACAAATGTATCAATCGGCAAGAGAACATTCCTAATAGATACAGGAGCCGATATTTCCATATTAAAAATAGGTGCATTGAAAGAAACACAAGAAATTCTAAAGCATAACAAATGCAAAATAACAGGTATCACCCAATCAGAATCGTATTCTCTAGGCACATTGTCAGCCTTAATAACAATAGAAGACCAAGAAATTCCACAAGAATTTCACATCGTTGATGAAAGCTTTCCAATTCTAACCAATGGAATTTTAGGAAGAGATTTTGTAGTAAACAATTTATGCAAAATTGATTACGACAATTTCACTATTTCAATCTTCTTTGAAGATGTCAATTACATATTGCCCATGTATACACAATTACCTGATTCAAAGCAAATAAGAATCCCACCCAGAACTGAAAAAATACAAGCAATAAATGCTAACATTAAAGAACATAGCATAGTTCTGAATGAACAAATACAGGAAAGAATTTTCATAGCAAATTCCATTATCCCTGCCAAAGGCATCGCGCACATCAAAATTCTGAACACATTAGATATAGAAATAACATTAGATAATTTTGAACCAAAATTAAAACCACTCCAAAATTATCATATATTAAAAGCTAATCTCAAGCATAACAACAAAGAAAGATTCAGTAATCTTCTCAAAGAATTAAGTATTGAGAATTTGGATAAATATGCAACCAATTCCATACTTAACATCTGCAAAGACTTCTCAGACATTTTTTATTTATCTGGCGATAAATTAACAGTAAATAATTTTTACAGTCAAAAAATATCCACAACAGACAAAAATCCAGTTTACGTCAAAAATTATAGACTGCCTCAAACCCAAATAGAGGAAATAAACAGTCAAGTTGAAAAACTTCTTAACGAAGTCATAATAGAACCATCTATTAGCCCATATAATTCTCCACTGCAGATTGTTCCAAAAAAAGCAGAGAATGATATAAAAAAATGGCGTCTTGTAGTTGACTTTAGACAGTTAAACAAGAAAATTGTAGACGACAAATTTCCTTTAACAAGACCAGAAGATGTACTTGATAAACTTGGAAGAGCTAAATACTTTTCCACACTAGATCTCACAAGTTCTTTCCACCAAATAGAACTAGACAAAAAATGTAGGCCATTAACGGCATTTTCAAGTAACAAAGGGCACTATCAATTCAAAAGACTGCCTTTTGGATTAAAAATTTCAACTAATAGTTTTCAACGAATGCTCTCAATAGCTTTGTCTGGATTAGACTCAGAAGCATTCTTGTACGTGGACGACATTATAATTTTTGGATGTAGTTTAAAACATCACAATCAAAATTTAGTAAAAACCTTTAATAAACTGAGAAGATGTAACTTAAAATTAAATCCACAAAAATGTAAATTTTTGCAAACCGAAGTAACATACATACTTAGGTCATTTAATAACAAACGAAGGCATTAAGAAAGATCCAAAGAAATTCGATGCAATATTGAATTATCCTTTACCTGAAAATGCAGATGATGCAAGAAGATTCATAGCTTTCTGTAATTACTACAGAAGATTTATTTTCAATTTTGCTCATATAACAAAACCCATAAACTCTCTATCAAAGAAAAATACACCATTTGTTTGGACAAATGAATGCCAAGAATCGTTTACTGCATTGAAATCTAAACTAATCAAAGCCCCAATTCTAAAATATCCACATTTCGATGAAAAATTCATCATAACAACAGATGCTTCTCAATTCGCACTTGGAGCAGTATTAGCTCAAGGCGAAATTGGATCAGATCTACCAGTTTCATATGCTAGTAGAACGCTAACTAAGCATGAGCTCAATAAACCAATTATTGAAAAGGAGCTTTTAGGCATCCACTGGGCAATTAACTATTTTCGACCGTACATATATGGTAGAAAATTTATAGTGGTTACAGACCGTACATATATGGTAGAAAATTTATAGTGGTTACAGACCACAGACCTTTAGTGAGTCTCATCACACATAAAAATCCATCTTCTAAATTGACAAGAATTAGGCTAGACTTAACCGATTACAATTTTGAAATCGTTTATAAGCAAGGCAAAATGAATACTAATGCCGATGCTCTATCACGGATAAAAATAGATTCTGATATATTGAAAGCATTAAAAGTATTAAAAGTATCAAATGAATTCAAATACATATTGACGATACAGTGTGGCTTAACGAAATACATCGAAGCCATTCCAATGGAAACTAAAGAAGCAATAAGTGTAGCAAAAGCACTAGTTAAGGAATGCATATTAAGACACGGTAACTTCAAGAGAATAAAAACCGATATGGGAACAGAATTTGTTAATGACATTTTTTCAAGCATATGCAAGTATTTGAAAATAAATCACACCACATCTACACCATACCATCACCAAACTTTAGGTTCAATAGAGAGAAACCACAGAACGTTGAACGAATACCTTTTATCATTCACGCAAGACTATAATTGGGATGAATGGATCCCGTATTATACATTCTGTTATAATACAACACCTCATTCAGACACAGGTTATTCTCCATTTGAGCTAGTTTTCGGAAAACTTGCCAGTTTATCCAATGATATAGATCTTACTGACAAAAGTCCCATATACAATTACGACAATTACTGTGAAGAATTAAAATTTCGTTCAAAAAAAGCGCACGAAAAAGCCAAAAATCTGCTAAATATAGCCAAAAGAAAGCGAAAAGAAAAATATGATAGCAATTTAAATACAATAAATTTAAAAATAGGCGATTATGTATTATTGAATAAGGAAGATAAAAGAAAACATGAAAGTCCGTACAAAGGACCATATTTAATAAAAACAAGTGAAAAAGCTAGAACTTGTCCAAAAGACCAATTCTTATGATACCCTAGATGAATGCACGTATGAAAGTTCGTATGGTCACCCATTTGAGCAATTATGATTTTTTGCATTGGTTTCTCGCATATATTTCTAGAACGGCTCGTCGGACAGAAAAAATGATTATAACCAATTTTATAGGATTTCTTATTCTGAAGAAATTTTTGGTACAATAAAAATATCTAGGACTGATCGTTTTCAAAGTATATGTAAAAAACCAAAAATTTTATATGGCAACACCAAGAAGGGGTTGCCCGATTTAGTTCATTTTTGCAATTTTATTTGCTATTAGTATGAAAACACAATGTACCAAATTTCAGCTTTCTATGTTGATGTGTTCTCAGGTAGTGTCCAAATATATCGTGGAAAACGAAATTTTTGTATGGCAACCCCACGAAGGAGTTGTCCAATTTGTCCCATTTCCGAACTTAGTTTTCCTTTTTTTTTAATGTCCATGTACAAAATTTCAGCTTTCTAAGTGAACGCGTTCTCGAGTTATCGAGACGGACGGACGGACGGACAGACGGGGTGTGCAATCCATTTTGCTCTACCATCATTATTTCTGTGCGTTACAAACGGAATGGCAAACTTAGTATACCCTATAGATTTCATCTAGGGTATAATAAAAGATGTTAATGTAGACATAGAAATAGATAAGAAAATAAAGACAGTACATAAAAATAGGCTAAAAAGAATTGATTAACACTATAACTATACTACAGTAAAACAGGTTTGTAATTACATATATATAAATAATACAAATTATTAAATTTACTAACAATAGGATTAATATGTAGAACATAAAACAGATAAGTTAGATAAGATATATAAAATTAAGAAAACCAAATAATTGTAAATAATACAGCAATATATACAATTGTACATAAAATAGAAAAAGATAAGATAACCCTACATACTAACACCTAGCGATATAGAATGAATGTCAAATGCTGAGATTACTCATTACAACAACAACAAAAATTCTTTCTACTTCAACAAAATTTTTTTTTTTCATTAACGGATAGGATGTAGAGCGCATCACCACACACACACCATTAAATTAAATTAAGTAAATCGGACCCATAAGGTGATTCACTGCATTCTTTTGTACATGCAGAAAGAATGAAACAAAAAAAGAACATTGATCAGGCAAAACACCCATAAGGTGATTCACAGCATTCTTTTGTATATGCAGAATGCCATACAAAATGTGAAAATAAAACAAAAGCTATGTCCACCTGTTTATGAACAAGCGAAGTGCATTAAGCACATATGAGTGTCATGTATCAATGAATACACGACGGCAAAGCTTTACGCTATGCCTTTGCTTTGCAATAGCAAAAGGAAAAACCAACACCATATGGTACGATAGAGTAAACGATCAATGAAAAGCATTACATTGTAGCTTTCTTTGTTTACTTCTACCTGGCTAAAACTTTGGGTAATGCCCGCTGTGCATTATTTGCATGCACAGCAATTATGATCAATAATTGAATATAGCAATGGCTGAAGTGTGTGATTGGTTGAAATGATCGGAATAAGTAATGTCAGCACTTTTCATAATGTGTAAATTCAGTGTAATTATATGAAATAAATCAGAGTTTATATTGAACTCCACTGGTGCGTATCTATTTTATTTAGATCCTAACTGCGAGCTCCCTAGCTCCAACATGGCTGCACCTAAAGCTAATTGAGCTCTCTAGCTCTACCTTATTTTTATCTGGCTATCCTAACAAAGAGCTCTATAGCTCCCACTTGGAATAGCCGCTGGGCTAACAGAGAGCTTCATCGCTCCTACCTGCCAAGCACACGGTCTTACAGCGCTTTAAGAAGCACTAAGGCAGTTTAGCAGAAGACTTTAATGTTTCTTTTTCATTGTCAGATTTGAGTAATAAAGAAACAAGTTTTCTACAACGAATTTGCGATGACTTTTCGATGGCTAGCTCAATGGTATCCGCACCAGACATTAAATCATCTACGTATTAAAATCAGTTAAAGCAGCTGATGAACCCATTGGATACTTTTCTTGCTCATCTAAGGCCAATTTCTTGAGAATGCAAATTGCCAAATATGGTGCACTTTTGGTCCCGAAGGTTACGGTTTGCAATCTGTAGTATTATATAGGAATGATGAGGTAAGTAACATGAGATCAAAGTACTAGGATTCTCATTTGTCATGTGTTCCTTTTCAGGTATAACTGGTTCCATGTGATCCAATAATATATAATTCCTGAAGACATTTGGAATATTCTGCTTTCAAGTCTGGATTGCCCTTAAAACGATTTTCCATCTGATGTAATCGAGCTACAGCGCTTCCTCTGGAGTTTCCTAATTTCTCAAATGCGTTTTCTGTACAGAACGGGAGTTCAACAACATAACGTCCATCAGTTCTGCGTGCATGAGTTCTTTGGAAAATGTCTTCGCATCCCTTTTCTTCTTCAGTCCACTGCTTCTTTACGCATATTTCTTCCATTTCCCAAAATTGTCTCAATTGTTGATCAAGATCAGTAGTCACATGAAAACTGTTCATAGTTATCGTTTTCTCCTTTGATTCTATCTTTACAGATAGTATCCATCCTAAGGTGGTTTCTTAAGCAATTGGAGTGCCATCATTTCCCTTTATAATGCCATTCATTATGATATGTCCGAAAATATCAGCTCCAAGTAAGATGTCTATTTTTGAAGGTTGATAATACGAAGGATCTGCTAGCTGTAGACGCAGAATGTGTTTCCAATCCCCGACGAATATTCTCGTTGAGGGCAGAAGATGAGTCAATCCTCGACGCACTAAAGCGGACATGTCACATGATAGATCTTCATTGCATAATGATTTGAGAGCGAAGTGAACACGAGCATTTATCTGTCCTGCATCAGTTTGACCTACTCCGGATATGTTTGCTCTGACTGATTCACCTTTTAGTTGTAAAGCTTGAACAACTGTTTCAGTCACCAATGAAACCTGAGATCCTGGATCTACTAGTGCTCGAAATACTTCTTCTGTTCCAAATGCTGATACTACCTTCACAATCGCGGTTGCTAATAAAAGGTGATGGGTTTGGGGTTCCTCATTGACTATCAGTGAGTTTAAATTGCATAAAGTTGAGGTATTGGGTTGAGGCGTGAATTTTGAGGCTGTTGGCGATAAATTTGAAGGCGATATCAAGGAAGATGTTGCTTGGGCAGTTGGTGTTCGATGTTGATTCTCTCTAACCACAATACAGCTCTGATCGGGATTGCATTTTAAAGAATTTGGATTTCTATCTCTAATATCTGCATTTCGATGTAGTAACGAGTGATGTCTTTGTTTACAAGATAAACATCGCTGTTGACTAGGGCAATTAGCAATCATATGTCCTTGCCCTGAGCAATTTATGCATAGGCCCTTTACCTTCACAACATTTAGCTTTTCAGAAGATGATAGAGAAGAAAACTTTGGACACTGACGTATATTATGATTACCTGAGCAAAAGTTACAAGTCATCTTGGCTGCAACATGAAATGATTGATTTGGATTCTTAGGTTTAACATTATGAAAGCGAAAATCTTTCGATGAGCTAATTTTTCGTTGAGTAACGGCTTCTAAAGTTCTAAATCTAGCCTCTAAAAATTCTTGCAATTCATTCCAGTTAAAGTGGTGATAAAGTTTTATTTTCGTGTATCATAGTCTTAAAGAGATCATAAAATGTTGACCACTTTCACCGCTGAATTTTTCTAAATAAATTTTCGGGAGCTTAATTAAACTTTCCTTGTTTTGGTATGGAGTAATAGTAATTTTATCATTATTACCCTGAGGGAGAGTGGGTGTTGGAGGAAAATCAAGCTGAAATATTTTGTGTATTGCGGCATAATTATCCATGAAAAAGGTATCCATCTCTGAATACATATCTTCTTTAAAATACTTGTGCTGCAGAAGAGGCGAATTACTGGCTAACGAAGCTTTTAATATAAGGGTTTCTAGATGATTATTATTATTAAACTTATTGTATAATTCTTGAAAATCGCCTAATCGTTTCTGATAATAAATGTAGGTTCGTCTATCCTCACCATCCTTCTTATAATTTTTGATAAACTTTTTGAATAGGTCAATTAAGGCGATTTGCGTGCTCAAAGATTTTTCTATTATTTCTACTAAATTTTATTTTGATTTCAAGATTTAATGTTGATTAATAAGATGCAAATTACTTACCAACAATATATTTTTTGGCTTTGATTTCTAGAAAGCTCCGGTTCTAATTCAAGTTTCGAGAAAGCTCCGGTTCTAATTCAAGTTTCGAGAAAGCTCAAGCTCTCTAGAATGTTCACGGATTGCTGAATTTCAATCGAGATTTTCTCAATCCTTATCAAAACAGATCGGATTTACACATATCCGGCTCGAAGGACCAAAATGTTTAAGGATTAAAGGGATTTTCCAGGATGTAACCTAATAACACACAAAAAAAAGACTTTTCAAACTTAACTGCGACGCGCACAGTTTTAGGTTTAAATTTGAAGAAAATCACAATCTTTCAATTCACAAAAAAAAAACATGATTTATTGCTATCGTTTATAGATATCACACATAGTTTCTTCAATTCAATTTCAAGGAACAATAAAGGCAAAATAATCCGATTTAACTTACAAGTCCAAATTCTAGAGATTTTATTTAGAATTTACACCACCATACAAAACTATGATCGCCGTTCAATCAATTTCAAGATGTCAAGATAAAAAACTAAGATTTGAAATTCTAAAGAGATTCCGATGAATTTCGCTACCCGTCAGGATCTAAAGCTTTACTTCGACTGTGTCTAATCTCCTTTCCATTCCAATTTTCCAGCTTCGGAATTTTCTCGAATTTTCCCCTATTCATTATCGGTAAATTTATCATCTGATTAAATTCAAATATGCATATGATAACGGTCCAATAAATGTTTTAAGACAGAAAATGTGTCTTTCTCTTTTACCACATCTGTTTCAATTTTAATATTGGCCATTTCATTTCTCAGGTTTATGGGATCTCATCATCGATCTTTTATAGCATCAATCGATGATAATGAAATAATGAGTCTGTTCAGAGCAACACGCTATAGTCACTTATAGTCGCTTTTTGCGTTCAGATCAGAGCAGCCAAAAAGTTACATTTTTCCCCTGGCTTTTGACAGAAAAATGTGTTCAGAGCGGACGCTATAGTCACTATTATGTCGATTTCCATTGATATTTCAAGAAAAGTGCACGTCAATCAGTGAAAAACAAGTTCAATGGAACAACTTTTGACGCGATGAGAATGTAATTGTAGCTCATATCCGTGTAATTTGTCAGATTGAAATTTTCTGGGAACAATAATATCACGAATAACGTAAAAATTATGAAAATTGTAATTTAAAAGATTTTGGCTTGATTGCGGATGAATTTGGTAGAGCAGTAGTTGAAGATTTATATGTGATGCTCAATGACATTCAGTAGTGACATTTCTCAGATAGATGTGTGCGTATTCCGGTGTAACACCGCCGATTATTCGAGTGTAGCACCACAGGCGTTTTGACGTACACCATTTCTAGCAGTGCAGGTCAATGGAACAATTTTGGTGTAACACTTCTGCTAGAAAACGTGATCAATGGAAATCGGTATTAAAGTCACTTTTCTTGATAGCAGTCGGGACTGCTATCAAAATAGTCACTTTTGCGTTTGAGTGTGTGAATTGGAAATAAATAAATAAATAAATAATATAATATATAATAATAAATAATTGAAAGTAAATAAGTGAATAAAACTAAAATGGGTGTAAAGAGGAAAATTGTTTTATTGCTGTTTATAGTTTTAATTTATTGAAGTCTCAATTTACCAATTTAAGGGGGAAAAAAACTGAGTTTGTTTTCTGACCGTATATATGTACACATGAATATTTTCTTTCAAAACGCTTTTTTCGCTATTTCTCGTTCAGAGCAACCAAATTGCTTTTTACGCTATCGTCAAATTGACAGAGTCACTTCAAAACGCTTTCGAAGTCACTATAGCGTGTTGCTCTGAACAGACTAATAACTTGACGAGAAAAGGAAAAGAAAAGGAAAGGAGGATGAGACAAGTAATGATAAATGTCAATTAAAATTGTAAATAAAGAGTGTTGTATGGTGGTGGCACAAATAAATCTGAGTAAGTATACAAAAACAAAAATAATTAAAATTGCAAAATGAAAAACAGAAAATGATTTTAATTGATTAACTATTTTTCAGAGTTCAAAATTGAAGAAAAAGATAAATTCATAAAATGCATTACGGACAAATCATCAAAGTTAAGGAAAAACAAAGGGATGAAACTAAAGCTATTTTTTTTTTTGATATTATTAAGCCAAGCTCAGGGGATACCCTATGATGCAAAGCACAGCATGGCAGGAAGGAGATAGGGAAAGGATTAGGGGATATGAGGAGAATGGCGGAGGTGCCGATGTATGTCACCCTTAAACTTTCGCAGATTGTATGCCGGGGGAAAACAGGAGATGGTAAGCTGTTCCACATTCGCACTGTTCGGGATAAAAAAGCATCACGGAATTTTACTGTACGGCCGAAAGTAATTTGAAGGGTTAAGGGATGTGCGCGGTTTGCAGCGCGAGTATTGCGTGCAGGTATCATTCTACAAGGGATTAGACTAGAGATTTCATCAGAACATTGACCATGCATATAGCGATAAAGGAGCGAAAGGCATCCAACATTACGGCGGTGCTCGAGTGAGTCGATATGACAAGTTATTGCCAAATCGCCAATGAGCTTGAAGGCTCTCTTTTGGACAATATGCAATGAAGCTAAGGCTGCGCGACCAGCCCCGGCCCATATATGGGAGTTGTATTCCATTCTAGGTCTAATGTAGGACTTGTAGAGGAGCGCTAGATTTGACGGGCTGAAATATTTCTTACACCTTTTCAGAAATCCAAGACATTTCGATGCTTCTTTGGCTACAGAGAAGATGTGATCTGTCCAGTTTAACTTACTAGAAATATTAATGCCAAGAATGCTTAGTGACGGTGAATCAGAAATTAATGCTCCATCAAAAAAAACGGGTGTGGTTAAGTTATGATCTTGTTTTAATGAGATGAGACAGCTTTGGGTCTTAGATGCATTGAATTCGACGCGATTCGCTTTGCCCCAAGCGAGGATATTGTTAAGATCGTTATTCAATGATCTAGTCATGCAATCTCTTTTAAGACGTGCGGCGTTCCCCCTAGAGTCCGCAAGAGTGTCAAAGGAGTAAGCGAAATCAAGAGTACTGTCATCTGCGAAACTATGGATGGGATTGAAAGTAAGGGAAAGCAGATCATAATGAAAATTAAAAAGAGAGTTGGAGAGATAACAGAACCTTGACGCACACCGGCATTTATGGGATGCGGTTCAGATGTAACGCCATCTAATACAACACGTATTTGGCGACTAGATAGGAAACTTTCAATCCATAATAGAAGAGGAGGAGAGAGACCAATTGCTTTAAGTTTGGCTAAAAGGGCTGGATGCCAGACTCTATCAAAGGCCTTTGAAATATCCAGGGCAACAATTTTAGACTCACCAAAATTGTGAAGACTACGGTTCCAACGCTCCGTCAGAAAGGTCAGCAAGTCTCCAGATGAGCGTCCAGCTCGGAAGCCATATTGGCGATCGTTGATGAGATGATTAGTTTCTAGATACTTCATTAATTTTGAGTTAATGATGGATTCAAAAACCTTTGAAAGAATCGAAGTGATCGCAATTGGTCGATAATTTGAGGGATCGCTACCCTCTCCTTTTTTGGGAATAGGCTGAACGTGAGCTAGTTTCCAAGCAGTTGGGAATTTTCCTGTCGAATAAGACAAGTAGAATAGTTTGCGCAGAGGTTTAGCCAAGGATGAGGCACAGCTTTTAATTAACAGGGGCGAAAAACCATCAGGACCTGCGGCTTTGGAGACGTTGATCCCCTTAAGGACCCTGAACACATCTCTCGTACGAACGTGTATTGGCTCTTGTACACATTCACACGGGCGATGCACACCAGGTCTTTGTGAAGTGGGTGGAAGACAAGAATTTGAAGCGAATCTAGCAGCTAAAATATTAGCTTTATCCAGGGAGTCAACAATCACTTCACCATTATTAAGTAGTGAAGGTATAGAGGAACTGGTGAAGTTGTTCCTGATGGTTTTGACCAGAGACCAGAAACCTTTGCTACCTTTGCGGCTTGCCAAGATTCTTTGTCTAATATTCTGGTCAAAAAGAAATTTTTCTCTCTGGATAATGGACTTGCAGGTGTTCCGTGCAGTCTTCTAGACTTGTTTCATTTCCGAACATGGATGCAATTGATAGGCACGAAAAGCAGACTCTTTCGCTTTTATAGCTTGGTTGAACTTATCGTTAAACCAGGAGCTATCATGCTGTTGTGGAGATCTGCTGTAAGAATACGGAATGTATTCACGCATGCCAAAATTTAGTATGTTACTAAATTCTAATGTGCATTCATCAACATCCCTCGAAGCAAAACAGACCGACCAATCAATTTCTTTAAGATACTTATTGAGACTTTCCCAATCAGCATTCTTATAGTGCCAAAGAAGCCTACTTGTTGGTGGAGAGGTAGGGCGGCACATGTTTGAGGTGGTAAATTGAGCCCTGATTAAACAATGGTCTGAATTTCGGAGAGGGGAACCGACTGAGATGGAATATTTGTCAGGATGAGTTGTTAGAAACAAGTCGAGTAAATTAGTTTATCTCCAGCTGCATCAGGAATTCGCGTTGGTGCATCCACTAGCTGTTGTAAATTAAATGATTCACAGAAGAGTTCAACGAAACGGCCCGCAGGACTTGTGGTAGAAGAATGTCTGAGCCACGGTATATTATGAACATTAAAATCGCCTGCCAGGACGATTTCGGAAGAGGGGGAGACAGAAAGCAAATGATCAATATTGTTGGAGATATTGTCAAATACGGATACCGTGTCGTCATCAGACATATTTGGGCTGCGATAAAGGAAACAGAAGTATATGATGTGTTTGTGAAGTTTGAACCTAATCCAGATATAGTTAAACTCTGGATTGGCAGAAGGAAAATCTTGAAGAATAGTAAAGGCCACATCATTCCGAATATATACTGCGATCACTCTATGCTGAGAAAAAAGAGGCACGAAGCTGTAACCAGGGACGTGATACTGATTAATATCAGCATCAGAAACGACCTTGGTCTCACTTAGCGCAAGAATTGCCGGATTTTTTGAGTTAAGGTGGCAGTACACCGAAAACCGATTTGCTCTTAATCCGCGAATGTTGCAGAAATCTAAAATGAAATTCTGCATACTGAAGGCAAAAACAAAAAAGTAAAAAAAAAAGCGACACACAACAACACAAATATTTGGGCGCCACCAGCAGCAGTCAACGACACAGCGAGGTAAAAAAAACAACAATAGTGTTATGCCTATTGCTGCTTCCAATACCTCAGACCGTGCAGTTCAATGACCACAGCTGGGTGCATCCAGATTGCTGATCAGTGACAAGTGCTAATGCATTTGCACTGATCACAGATGAAGAGAAGGAAAGGAAACGTTACCGTGCTGCTGGCTTATATAATGTTGATAGGGCATAGAAGAGCCGTTCACTCGGCGGATAAAATTTATTTTATATTTATTTATTTAACGGTCGCGTCGGATTTTAAATAATTATATTTATCGATTTAGATTGAAACTGTTAAACTAGTACAACACTATCACTTGTTTTAAATTAATTAATTAGATCTGGTTAGATTAAATGATTTGATCTATAACACGAGGCAACGTCCGATCGGATTGACTCCACGCACTCAACTGGACCATTCTTTAGATAAGTATACAATGAATTAATATGGAATCTGATGCTTTGTGTGCTTTCACATTTATTTTTTAGACTGATTTGTTGTAGAAGCTTCTTCACGGAACACTCCCTACCGAACACTCTTCGGTCAGCAAATGATTGAGCATCCGAGCTCCTATTCCATCTTAAGGAGCCTTGGAACTCTTAATGAGGCTCTGAGAGTGGATGCTGAAGATAAATTGAGATTGATCCGTGCGAGAGTGCAGGAGAACTTACACCACGCGTTCGAACAGGGTTCAAAAGCTTATAATCTCAAAGCGAAGCCTGTTCATTTCAAAGTGGGTCAAGAAGTGTTCAGACGGAATTTTTCCCAAAGCAATTTCCAAGAGCAGACTAGTGCTAAACTAAGACGAAAATTTGTAAAGTGTTGGGTCAAGTCAAGGAAAGGAAACTCCTTATACGAACTTGAAGATCTGTAGGGAAAAACGGTAGGAGTCTATCACGCCAAAGACATCAGGCCGTGATACTCATATTCTCGGACACGTCATCCGCCTATTGTCACTTTCAATCCTGGTAGCCCTAAGAAGGCATCCAGCCAGCTTAACTGGTAAACAATAGGATATCGCGAAGCCCTCCTATTGCCTCGTCGATGGTGGGTGATATACCTGTTGGAATTCAACCCTGTCTACAGTCTTTATCAATTCATGGAAGAAAATCGGCAACGTTACTACTTCGACGACGCCTTGAGGGCACACCCTTGAACAAGCGTCGGTCGGAGATCAGAGTGCGATGTCAGTGCTGAAAGAGCTTTACGATCAGTTGGTTAGGTTACTGACCGCGGGTCTCTCAGCATCTCGGTGAAGGAAGGCAGAGGGGGACTGACCGGCTGGATTTTTTGGGTTACCAACCTGTCAGTGCACCTCTGGTTCCCGACACGGAGAATGACGTCGAGGTCTGATCAAGGACTAGCGGGACTTCAGGGATGTGCCTTCGATTCGTCATCTGTCGAGTACATCTGACTGTCTTGGACAGTCCGTAGCAGCCGCCTAGGCAGTCGAGCCACACATTGGGCGCCCGCAGCGATGAGGCCTATGTTTAAGACCGGCTAGATCAGTCAACCATTTTTCAGTGTTGTTTGAACCACAGGTGGACTAGACAACCCTGCCCTGTTATGGTCATAGCATAATGTAAGAAACAGTATGCTACACAAACCCGCATGGCGAATGTGCTGCCATCCTCGCAAGTTGCACGTTTGACAGCTGACGGCGGGCGACTCGCTAGAAGGGACTGAAAAGAGGAAGAAGAAGATTCTGGTGAACAAGTGTAATTTGTGAAGGCACGAAAAAGACAAATCAAGATATATTTTTGTCATCGAGATTTGCCGGATAAAAGTTTTTGGAAGTAAGGAGTGCACAAGTTGCGAGATTCCCTGTTCGTGTAATCGTTTTACATCTGGGATCCTAATTTAAGCTGATGAATGACCGATTTTGAACTTCCAGTCATCACGTACCTAAAGTCTGGATTATGGTGAAAAGTTTTTCCGGAATCCTTTAGTACCCGAAAGGAAGCCCGCCTTGAGTTTTCTGTACAAGAATGTTTATAGATCATCTATTGGAGTGACGGGAGCTTTTTTAATTTAAACAGGAAAATATGTTCGCCGCTGATAATGGCGATCGCTGTTCTAAGGCGCAGATGAGGGCTGTTCACAATCTTGTAATCTATTAATGTTTGTTCCAGTATACATCGTATAGAGTAGTAACAGCGAATTATGCATGATAAGGTTATCCATCCTATTAGTACAAGAGGAAGTCCTTTTTAAAAAAAAATAAAAGTGGTCTTCAAACAAAAACGTCGCGGCTGGCCTGGTGACTAAATTCAAATTTTGTATAGAAGCTTAGCTTTTAAGTGCAGGGACAGTATCCCAGTTAAGTGACATAATTATAGGCTACGGATAACATTTTTTTTTACAATATATTGACAGTGGCATCGTGGAACATTTCTGAGGCGCCTCTACGATGGAACCACAGCAACGGAGTATATGTAAGTTGTTGCCATTTATTATTAATTCTTGCATTTGAATGAATTCACAAATTTGTCTATATATATAGGTATGTAAAATATATATTGCACTTTTCTTCTATATATATATATATTGTTACGTGCAATAGAAAGAGACAACTGATGACATCTACTGGCAATGGAGAGTAAACGACTTCAGGTTCGGAGAATCGATGGAATCGACAGGAAGGTTCAGGAATAAGAATGAATAGAACAGTCAAGAAAGTTTATGGAATAGAACACTCCAGATTAATCAGGAGAGTTTCTAGGGTATAAATATAACAGTTGTCATCGCCAAGAAAAGAGTCTTGTCTTAGACGTTGCAGTGTTAACAAGTGAAAGTAATAAAGAAGCGAAAGAGTGCGATAATTGAAAGTACAGTGTTAGCGATAATTAAAGTTGAGTTGATTAAATGAATGTTTGTGAACTTTATATGATTTAAGTGTAATAAAGAACTTATATATTAATTATTTAATATTGTGTTTTAAATAACGAACCAAAGGCCACGCTCGCAACAATATGTATACTATAGATAAACTTTTCCTTTAGCTTGAGAGTATAAATTTTAGTTCACGTACGCCGAAGAGGTTATATTTCGTACCGCTATACCCAGAATGTGCTTCCATGTGTTTATTTTCGTTTTCAAATCATTTTTACAGTAAAATTCAAAATTTTATTAATGCCAAATTCATTGTAATTTAAAATTATTGCACTGAATATGAAGAATACGTGCAAAATTTGTTAAACTCAGAATTTTCTTCCGTGATGAGTTTTTGTAGATTGGCTTTTCTGCACACCCTTCAAATGAATCCACAATACAATAAGTAATCATTGCATTGAAGTAACTAATCACGTTACTACTTAATCTTATAACGTTATTTTACTTGGACTTTAATATTTAATCTTTGTAAATGGGGACTATGCTCTCACTACACATTCAGAGTCTTTCACATGCTATTTATTTGGAATGTGTTCACATTGCCATCAGTATATAACGTCTTTTTTTGTTGAAAAGTATTAGGATATCCCATTTAAATCTCAGGATCTCAAAAATAATTAGATAATAAAAATTCTTCTTATAACGTAATGGTACCGTAGAGTTTCTTTGTTTCTCGCCTCACTCTCCTGAAGCCCTCTTGATTTGGAGGTCGTCTAGGTCCGCTACTCTCCTCTCTTTCAGGTCCAAATAAGGGACACTGAAAACAATCTGCCCTCAGTGTCGTTGGGTGGATGGGGCAAGCAGTAGAAGGCAGTCCATATGTGCCTTCACACATGTAAGGGTAAGTGGTGTCAAGGCTCCTTCAGGGCTGGAGTGTATTCTACGGCTTGTTGGTAATAGGCACGAAATTTTTTTGATTATGGCAGGTGGCAGCGGCAGGGCTTCGTTGAACCCCCCACACGCTCCGCCAATAGCCGAGGTGAGCTAGCGTGCCGCCCTGCAGTCAACGCTGTCCACCGAGTGATCTGTCAGCTCATGCTGGCAGTTGGGACTTCACGTCGAAGCCATTCACTCTCAACATACTTCCATAACAAGAAAAAATAAAGAAAGGCACTCACTGTAAGTAACACAGTAAACAGATTATTTTTACAGTTGAGTTGTGACGTCACGGTATCACAAGCTATTTAAATAATTTAGGTTTTACCCGGGGTTTACACCAGATAGTACAGCTTCCATGCAACTTTCCCTGCCATACTTCTTGCACGAATCCCTCATGCCATGCAGGCAGCTTAGCTTTCAGCGAACTTGCATGATGGCAGCTGAGGTGATAGTAATTTGACATTATACAGTTTTCAAGATGGCGGAAAAAAATGCTTGAGAGAAATTAATAAATTTATACCTGGAAAATGATATTTTCTTGTATCATTTCCATTATATCATTTACCAACACCCTCCTCTTCCTTTTTTCTTCTTCCTTTATTGCAAAAATTTCCGACATACATAAGACTTTACGTCTCAATGAAATTTTTTAAATGAACTTGTATGCAAACTGCATTCTGCTGCTAAATTTAAAATCGCGTTGGAAGGGTGACTTGCATGCAAGCTGTACTATCTTGTGTAACCCCGGATAAGATCCAATTTTTCAAAAGCGCATGTTCTCCCCAACATCATATATGTTAGCCTTGTATTTGCCAAACTTGACTCCCTGTGTCAAGGAAAATTAAATGCAGCGTTTAACGATGTCTGAAAGTTTTCGGAAAACTGAAGGAAGAAACAAAAGTTGTGTTCTTTTGTGTACCTTGTTCTAGAACTCCCATATACTAGAGAGAACAAATTGTTTTGTCAATTGAAGCGAACTATTTGTACTGTTCGCTTCATTTATAAATCTTCTATGAAAATGTATGAGGCGTTCTTTTGTGTTAATTTTTATTTTGCGGACACAAAAGAACACAGCTAAAACTTCGCTTCCGATGGTTCTTTACGAATTCGTGATGATGCAGGAAGTGCGAATATTCGTAACATTCACAATTTCATACGAATTCGGGAAGATTTCGGAAGAGCAAATTTCAATTTCATTTTCTTACGAACTGTCATTACGAATTCGTAAAGAAATCGAAATTTAATCATATCGTAATAGCACAATGTGGAGTTAAGCACGTTCAAAATTTTACGGAATTGAAGCGCACAGCATTACGAATTGTGATTTCTTCTAGTGCGGTTCAGTGCGTTCAAGTTTTTTTTTTTAAGTTAAATAAATAAATATTTAAAATTCTAAAGTGGAGTATATGTAGAACAAAAAAAAAACGTAAGCTTGTGAGCCATATATAAAAGAATTAATTTTATTTAGAAAAGTAAAGATGTACGCACATTTAATATTTGAATGGCTGATTGTGATTGCACATTTGAAACCGTACTGTTTTCTTTATTGTTTGACCTTTTGCCTGAATTCCCTCATAAATCAAAGGATGAATTTTTCAAATACGAAGTAAATTTAAAGGGAAATAAGGGTATGCAGAAACAGCTGGTAAGAATATATGTACATATTATAGATTGATTATTATTATTGGTTTTTGTGGAACATTTCAAATTAAATTTCAGAAATTTTCACTACACGGTTCCGAAGATATTGGAAAAGCTGTTAAAACAAATTTGAAACAAATTTTTGGAAGTGACAAATTTGCTCGGCACTTCTCCTGGATAACCGCTAGCAACAGCATTAGCATTAAAGACTCGATTACCGTGGAAATTCTAAAAGGTATTGAAAAATTCTTTATTTAAGTACTCAGCCACTGACGTATATAAGTTTTAGAATTTTACCTTTTTCACAAGATAAATAATAAAAAAATGATAAGAGAGAAAAAAACACAACTTCGATTTTAAACGTTTAATAAAAAAAAACTTTTACGACTACGACCGACTCATATGTAAATTTAAAACAGACTGATTTTCTTATTAATTTGAACTTTTCATTAAGTTTTAGATTTTTCGTCTTCGAGTAAGTAAAAATACTTACTTCTGCAAAACGCGCGTGTGAGAATGATTAAAACGTTATTTGATACTTTTGTTATCCAGAAAAGTATTTTCCGGTGGAGGAATAATTTAAAATGTTATTTGATACTTTTGTTTTCAGAAAAGTATTTTTTTTTAAAAATTGTTATTATTACGGGAATGGTGCTGAACGTAATTCGTTCATGAAAGACGCCTCTGTGTTTTAAGATTTCGATTACTTTTCTATTATTCAAATGTTTAATGTGTAAATCTTCTAATGAAAAGTTCATTACAATATTTTTGATAGTTAAATTGTTGAAATTTGGTATTATAAATAAATTAAATACATAATTTTCGTATGATACATGGTTGATTTGAAGTTCGCAGTTTACGAATTTAATTGTTTTTTGATACGTTTATTTCAAATGTATTACAGTTATGAATTATCCTTGTATTTGGCATATTTTTTGTAACTATAATATTATTACTTATCTGTTTTATTTCGGTTTTGTTATTAATTTTGAAATTACATTTGGCTTACCAGGAGCACCTAAATTTTCTGCAATATTTAGATTTTTCTTTAATATAACATTTTTTTCATTTTCATACATTTTTTTTTCATTTTCATACAATTTTTTTTCATTCATTAAAAATACTTTGTTTTCTAAGTCGATTTCAAGATTATTTTTATTTGGTATTGGTTCAATGAAAACTCTATGAAACTTACTATCAGAATAAATTGGTAGCATTAATATGAAAACAATATGGTCGTTATACAAGATTACTGAATGGAATGCGTGTTGCATATTTTCTATTTCTATTGTTTCTTTATTTATTTTATTAGATTAGCTAAGTATGATAATTGGTAATTTATTTGCGTTTGCTGTGTTTTAATATGTTTCGTTATGTTTGTTATGGCTTCGTTAAAATTTTCGTTGATATGGACTTGATTTTTTAAGTTTTGTATGAGTTCGTCCTTATCTTTGTCTATTGCGTTAAATTTTTCTTTTATTTTCTTTTCGTCGTCTGAGTCCATTACTCCTGCTATGTATTTTAATCCTTTACCTACTAAATTTATTAGAGCTCTTTTATTCTTATTATGTGGTACTAAATTTTCTATTTCTTCGGCTAGAGACATAAAATTAGGCTTCATCGCTAAATATTCGCTTCCGTTTCTTAATTTTTCTATATTATTCTCAATAATAACTAACGTTTTTGACCATGAGTTTAAGTTAATGCTACGTAATATTTTCTTATAACCTGTATTTCTTGATCTTGAATCATCACGTATCCTTGCCCTTCGTTTAAGTTAAGTACTTCAATTTTTGGCGTCTGTACTCTTGCCGCCGTCAGTATTATTATTATTTTTGCCAACACTGTCACCTGGAATAGTAATAGGTTCGTGTTTGTATTTACGTTTAACTTGGTTTTTGTAGTATTTAATTCCGTTCTTGTCCTTGTAATAGTCACCGCTTGTTATTTTATCTTTTAACTTTTTGTATTTTGGCTGTAATTTAAACGTCTTTGATATTGCGTTTTTTGAATTTACATACTGATGATTATTATCAGTTAAAATTACATTTTCCCTATTCTTATTTATTTTATCAATGCACCTTTCTTTATTTTTCTGGACCTTATTAGTTATTTCCTCATACTCTTCTGCTTTAATTTTTCCATTAATAAAATCTAAAGGTTTCTTTTTCGTAGTAGAATGAATGGTTTTATTATAAGTTTCTAATGCTTTTAAAACTAAATTTATTTTATTTTTATTTTTTTTTTATTTTATCTAAATTTTTATTGTCTGTATTTTTGGTGCTAGTCTTTATTATTCTAATATGCTCGTTTAAAGTCGAATGATATCGTTCGATGTCTGAATTACCTGTGGTCCTTTGTGCGGTTGTGGTGTGGACTTCTATTTTATTTTCCGCGAAATATTGCTTTAATTTTTGTACTGTGAAACCAGGTTCTCCATCTATTGCGATTTTTCTCGGTACTCCCATCATTGCTATTCTCGATTTCATTGCTTCTAATAAATCTACCCAGGAACTACTTCTTAATTTATGCATTGTTACGTGTTTTGTAAATTTATCAATTACTGTTAAGTACATTGTTTGTCGATTTGTAATCCAGACATCAATATGTAAAATTTCATTAGGTTTAGTTGGTGTCTCAGTTGCTACAAGGGTTTATACGGATTTCTTTCAAATTTTGAAATGTTACAAATTTCGAATTTATTTAAAACTCTACCTATCTTTTCTTTTAATTTGGGAATGTATTAAGTATCCTTGATTTCTTCATATGTTTCATTTATTCCTCTGTGATTAAATCCTTCATGCGTATTGGATATTATTTCTAATGCCCTTTCTTCATCTTCAATATCTTGTAAGAGTTTGCTACTCTTGAAGAATTTTAGTAGTTTATTATTGCCGAAATATTTCAAATAAGTTTCTTGAAATTGTGCAAAAAAATGGTCATCGTTTGAGTATATTACGACGATACCCTTGGATACCCTTGGATTTTTTCAACAGATCAGTTACACTTTCTTCATTGTATATTTTTAATTCGCTGAAAATTCTTCTTTTTCCGAACGGTTTACGTAATTTGTGACAGCTAATTCTGTCGGTTTTGTTTTTTTGTTTAATATAATGTGGGTTTTGAAGATATTCACGGGACTATAAACGATTGGGATATGATTTGAACTATCCTCTCTCGCACTGTGAATTGTTGTTCCCGTCGAAGAATTACTATTACTTTCTATTTCGTTGCCTTCATTCTCGTCCTCGTTTGTTTCATTATTATGGATTTCTATTCTAGAAAGACCGTCTGCTACATTGTTATCCTTACCTTTAACATATTCAATATCATAATTATATTCTCCTAATTTTCCATCTTTGGTTCTTTGAGCGAAAACCATACCCCAAAGGTCTGTGATCAGTCTGAATAGAAAACTTCCTGCCGTAAAGGTACGGTCTGAAATATTTTACTGCCCATAAGATGGCAAGTAATTCTTTTTCTATGTATTGTCGAATAGTTGTTTTCGTGGTCATTAAGCGTCCTACTTGCGTAGGTAATGGGATACCCTTCTTGTGACAATACTGCTCCTAACGCGTAGTTTGACGCATTTGTTGTTAAGGTGAATTTTTTATTGAAATCCGTGAACCTGAGTATTTTTCAGATGTAATTAGAGTTTTTAATGTTTCGAAATCTCTAACATTTTCTGGATCGTTTATATTAATTTTCTTACCCTTTTTTAAATAAATCGTCATGGGTTTTGCTATCTTGGAATAGTCTTTTATAAATTTCCGGTAATAGCCCGTAATTCCTAAAAATTATTTTATTTGCTTGGTGGTTTTTGGGATTTCGTATTTTATTATTATTTCTATCTTTTTGGGATTTGGCTTTATACCTTCAGTGGATATTACATGACCTAAGAATTCCGTTTCTTTTCTTAAAAATTCACTCTTATCTAGTGGTATTTTTAAATTGATTTCTTTTAATTTTGAAAATATTTTCCTTATAGAATCAACATGTTCTTCTAGGCTAGTGGAAAATATGATAATGTTGTCTAAGTATACTAGAGAGATTTTTCCTAAATATTCTAAAGGTACTGAATTCATCAGCCGTTGGAAGGTGGCTGGCGCATGTTTAAGGCCGAAAGGCATACGCGTGACTTCAAAATGCCCTTCATTAGTAGAAAAAGTAGTCTTCTTGATATCTTCTTCTTCTATCTCGACTTGGTGGAATCCCTTTGCTAGATCCCAGGGTCATAAAATATTGTGCGGCCCTCCCTAATTTGTCGAAAATATCATCTATGTTCGGTATCGGGAATTTGTAATCTATTGTGACTTCATTTAATTTTCTATAATCAATCACTATGCATCCAGTTTTTTTGGGTACCACCCATATTGGAGCAGAATGGTGAATTACTAGGGCATAAAATATTTTGTTTTTGCTTTTCTTTTATTTGTACCCGTACTTCTGTTTTATGTACCTCAGGGTACCTGTAACTTTTGTTATAAATTGGAACTTCGTTTCACGTCTTAATGGAATGTTTTATTACATGCATGAAAGACAAATCAGTTTCTTCTTGGAAAAATATGGATGTAAATTCTTTTACTAGTTTTGTAATAGCTTGTTTCTCTTCGCTATTCAAATGCTCAACTCTAATTTGATCAAGTGGGCAAATATTTTTCTGAAGATCAAAATTATAAATTATTTCTGTATCTAAAGAGTTTATCAAGGTTTCATAATCCTTTTCAGATTTATCAAAATATATTTTTATTTTAGCATCTTCCGTTTCTAAGGTTCTATTTTTATAGCTTAAATTAATATTCTAGGGTTTTAAAATATTGTTTCTTATTAGATTGTCGTATTCAGGGAAATTATATTCTAAAAATTCTGCCATTTCGTCAGTTCTATTGAACTCTTTGAATAATGGTATTTTAACTTTATTAAAAATTTTTACATTTTGATTTATCGTTTTTAGCTCAATGGATATTTGCATGAGGATTTGCCATTTAGGATTGCATACGCCTGGGCTCACGATGCTAGATGTAGTGCCGGTGTCTATTAAAAATCTTAACTTTCGAACAGCTGTGTCAATTATTTTATAGAGTAGGACCGGATAATCGAGGCTATTAATTGAAAACTTTCGTTTCTATCGTGTTGATGTTCTTCGAAGTTATAATTACGTCTGTTGATTGTCGATGTGTCAACGTCCATCGGTTCTACGGTATTGTTTCTGTTAATAGTCGTATTGTTGTTGGTTTGACTGTGATAATTTTGTATGTACCTGTCGGATCTAGTTAGTTCAAATCTTTGATTTGATTGATTCTGATACCTCCAGTAACTATTGTTATTATTTGTATTCGGATTCTTTTTATTTCTGTCGTAATTTGAGTTATCGTTTCGATTGTTGTTATAGTTATTTCGATTATTTTTATTGAAGTTACTATTTCGACCTACATTAACCCTAGTGAAAGCATAGCCAGTTTTGTATAAAATTTGCAAAGCGTAGCGGCTTCTAAACTAACTGGTTGCCTGCAATAAGACAGACCGATCATTGGCTCTGGTAACTTGTTTTGAAAAATTCTAAGAGCTGTTTTGCAATTACTTTTTGTTTCAGTTTCGGCACTATTTTAAAATTTTATTTTATTATTTAACCTGCGTAGCATAGCATTTATTTCATTATAAAAATCTGCACATTTCGTTTTAAATGTTATGAATCTAAGCATCGAAAAGTTGATCACCTCCTAACCTATCACCGAAATATTGAACAAAAAGAGTTTTCACCCCTTGCCACTTTGTAATACCATCACTTCGCGAGCTTTTCCAATTAATCTACTTTTAATTATATCAAAAAATATTTTTTGGCTCAGATGTTCATACTTAGCTAATAAAGCAAAAACCCTATCTACTAAACTTGTAAAATTATAAAGATCATCTCTATCACCATTGAAAGTAGGCAATTGACTCAAATATTTTATTGGATCTAGGCTTATGTATTTATGCTATCGTGCTTATTGTGTTGATTTCTCCTTCGTGTACGTTGAGAGTTAATTGACCGGTTTTTAGTAGGTTGCTGCTGATTTGGGAATTAATTCTTGGTTGTTGTTGATTATCGATGATGATATTGCAGCTGTCGTCTGATTGTACTTCTGTCTGTTTTACTTGGTCCTGTGAATTCTCTTCCACTGGCAGCAAGGGCCTGTTGTTGTTCATTAGTCGATGTCGCTGGCCTTTTGTTTTAGTTTTCCTGATTTTATTCTCCACTTTTTTAAATTTTGCACAATTTACTTTTGATTTCAGTATTTCGCAATCAATTAATTTATTTTATTTATTTGTTTAATTTATTTTGGTTTATTATAAAACTATTTTCTTTCTTTTCTTTCAGGTTCGTGGAGTTAAATAATTAAAATTAACCGTGTTTCGTTATTAGAATTTTCACTTCCACTTTATACGTACTCCGAAAGGATGGCAAATACTTACAAATTTTATTAACAATTTTCTGATGTTTCCCTTACTTCGAAATGAAAAATGTTGTTAAAAACAAATTTGTTTCGCACAGAATAATTATAACAGTATTTGAACTGAATAACAAATTTACTTCTATTATATTTTTTTGCACTGGATGTCCTTTCGTGAACATCCCACCGACTACGCCAAGTTACATACAGAGCATCCGCTTCGCTCCGCGCGTGTGTGTGTGTGTGCCCCTGGCAGCCTGCCTGTGTGTGTGTGTGTGTGTGCCTGCCTGCCTGTCGTGTGTTTCTTTGCGCTTGGAGCGGAGCGTACTCCTCATATTGATATTAGTGGTTTAAAAAACTTAATTTAACTTACATAGATCAGGTAAAGATACGTGCTATATCAATGCGTTGACCTTAAGCATAGCCGCGCGTTTCCAAAACAATGCGTAACCCTTAACAATTGTGCGCTTCGCAAACTCCTGCTTGTGCGCTAGGAGAAGTGTTTTTTTATGGCTTCGCAAATACACCCATTTGATAACCTTGCGCCAGCGGTAGAACTCAGGTGAACGAAACAATGGTTCACGATGATGTCATAATAGCAGCAAAGCGGCGAACGGTCTGCGGAAGTATTTATGTATGTACATATGAAAGCGATGAATGCCGTGATGTAACAACAACAAACCGGCAAATGCTTTGCGGAAATTAATTTATGAATGCCACAAATAAACACTTTATGGAAATACTAATTATATACGAATAAATGCTGTGATGAAATTAGCTTAGCGTAATAAGAAAATAACAATAGTATTAAGTGGAAAATTGTATAAATAAACTGTGATTTTGAATAAAGAAGTTAGTAAGTTAGTTAGTTAGTTAGTGAGTAGCAACAGAACCCGAGTTGTTTCATTTACCTGGAGTAAAGCTAGTAAGCTGCTCCGTTCTTCTATACTAAGAGTAAAGCTAGTAAGCTGCTCCGTTCATCTATACTAGGAGTAAAGCTAGTAAGCTGCTCCGTTCATCAGATGAAATGGCTTTTAGAATTTTACCTTTTTTACAAGATAAATAAAAAAAATGATAAGAGAGAGAAAAACACAACTTTGATTTTAAACGTTTAATAATAAAAAACTTTTACGACTACGACCGACTCATATGTAAATTTAAAACAGACTGATTTTCTTATTAATTTGAACTTTTCATTAAGTTTTAGATTTTTCGTCTTCGAGTAAGTAAAAATGCTTACTTCTGCAAAACGCGGTGTGAGAATGTTTAAAACGTTATTTGCTTGATACTTATGTTTTTCAGAAAAGTATTTTCCGGTGGAGAAATAATTTAAAATGTTATTTGATACTTTTGTTTTTCAGAAAAGTATTTTCCGGTGGAGGAATGAATAATTTAGAGTCTGCGTGCTTTTGATTATGTGAAAAAAAACGGTGAATCTTGTGGGGACGTAACCTATATATGTATATTTTTCAGATTCCTGCATCCAAAACAACATCCAAGCTAAGGTTTCTTTTATAGAAGCCCTTAAGAAGAAATATTTCAACGGTGCCAAGGATCGCTTTACAAAATGCTTAAAAAGACGGTCGGAATTGAAAGTATCTAATAGTGCAGGAAAAAAAAAGTAACACTGAGCGCTATGATTCTGAATACCATCAGGAAACATCTGAAGAAGACATAGTTTGACAATGAAACCATATTTGCGTAAAGAATGCATATATGTTATTTACATATTCAAATACTCCTATGTAAAAAAAAACATTTTTTATTTTTTTTTTAATAATAAGCAGTTCTTACTTTAAATATTTTGGTAATTGCAATTAAAATAACATTAAGGTTAATATAAATATTTTTTTAACTGAACTGATTGAAGTATAGCTAAAATAAACTTCTGTTGTTATACCTAAGCCGTAAAGATATTTTTGAAATACTTTTGAAGTGATTTTTACTTTGATTTTTACAGGTGGGAGCTCATTTCTGGGTGCCGTTGCTACATCAATAGACGAAAACTAAAACGCTGAACCGAAAAACTCATTTTGCTACCCTCCAAGTCCAACACCGAATATTTCCAACTAAACTTATATTAAAAGATCGGAAATATTAAAGAATAACAAAAGAAAAAGATTAATAGGAAATATTCGGTGTTGCAGGGTAAGTATTAATGTGACAACGACACCCTGAAATGAGATCCAACCACGCCACTGGCAGAGTTATGAAAGCTTTTGAAGGGAGAGAAGCTTTTAGAAATAATTCAGACTTTTCTTACCGAAGTCGTTACTAATTTCCCTGAAGAAGTCGTGTCAACCGCTTCACACATTTTTCGAAATGAACTCGGGCCGAAATCGATTCCGACATCGGAAGATTTTTCCGACACTATTATCAGTACTTTTACATGAATACTTCAGTACTTGACTTGAAATCCACTTGAAGCTCAGGTAGGGCGGATGATTGAATTAATTCCAATTACTTAACTTGAATTTTTCTTGAATTTAATTTCCCAATTACTTAAGTTGAAATTTACGCGTTGAATGAGCGTTTTCATGATATTTTGATTACTTCAAGCATACTTCAAGTATACTTCAAGTATTCATAAACGTACTGTATGTGACGACTTCGAAAGGGAATCGGAAAATTTGGTTTGGTGGGTATTCTCCTGTGTCGTATGCAAATTTGTTCCTTGGTATTTCCTTCGAAACTTACTTACTTACCTCGACGTGATCGTCTCGAATTAACATTCTTACTTACGTTAATTTATGAGAAAACATCAGAATATCTGTATGAAAAACTGCAATTTCTGAATTCAACACATGTTAAACTCCTTGCTCCTTGATGTTCTTCACGATTTGGCGACCGCTCCTTCCTTTTTCAAGCAATAATTCGAATGTGGAACTCTCTTCCTGGTGGTGCTCAGTGTGCGAGTTCCTTCAGCTATGAATGATGCAAACTATGTAGCGATTAATCAATTTATTGCATTTAATTAAAACTTTATTTTATTTTAAGCGTTGTTTTTACCTAACTCTGATATTTTGTTATTAGTCTTTGTCTTTGATTTTTATCAGTAACTTCCGTTTTAAAGTAGAATATTCTATTTTTATTTATTTATTTTATTTGTGTTGATTTCCTTTTTATTTATTATATTATTTGTTTTTACTGGGACATTAAGTAGGTTTGTTTTTCAATTATTTTATTATTTTCAGATTTGCAAAAATAAAACGGATAATATCATAAATAAAAACTACAATATTTTAATAATATTATACTAATAATATTTATTATGTTTATTAAGTTTAAAGAAGTGCAGATTGATCGAATTCTAAGAACAAAAGAAAATTTCCTATTATTAAACTTAATTATTATATACTTTACAATTATTTGGCCAAAATAAAAATAAATAAAATTAAAAAATTTCCGCCCGAGCAGGGACTTGAACCCTGGACCGTTGGATTAAAAGTCCAACGCTCTACCGACTGAGCTACCCGGGCTCTTAATACAGCAAATCCAGATGGCAAAAACATTTTGATGTTGAATTACTCAGTTATCAAAGATACACTAGTCTATTATTATGAAGAATAAGTAATTCTTAACTAAAAAAAGAAATGTATATTCACATAATTTCGAAAAATGGTCTCTGATAAAATAAAACACTAAATAATATCAAACCCGAGTAGCCAGATATGACATATATACGACGAAACAACGACAAATTGTTGTCATTTGTCGACAAAATTATGTGACAAATATGGAGCCAATTGTCACATATACATAGATATTGAGGAAAAATACAAAAAAATTTCGAAAGGATTTAATCAATTTCAATACTTATTTCTGAAAGATGCCATTATCAAATGTCTTGCAGTCTTTTGCCAGAAGTCATTGAAAGTCCCTGTAATTCTAGAATTTATGTTTAACCTCTTGCTAAAATATTTAGATACCTATATGAGTCATTTTTGCACGGTCTGAAGAGGTGTATTTTTAATAATCTGTACCTATTTTATGTAAAAGGTTTCCATCGAACCGTTTTATTCCTTATCTGTTTTAACTATCCCTTCCATTATCAAACAAGAACTCATTTGTGACACTGCTAAAAAATAACTCAACAAAATTATATATTAAAAACAAAATTCAATTTTTTGAAAGTCCGGCGCCTTTCCTTACTCCAACCAACAGAAAAAATTTTCATACCTACAATAAATCAATCGCACGTTAGTTATTCTAGGAACATATTTACCATCATACAATGGAGTTTTTTCACACTCTGTTCACAATTTCTTCTGAAATTTTGTCCATAAAAATGATATGGCAGGACAATATAAATCTCAAACTATTGTGTAACATCTCCTTTTCACAATAATTTCTTCTTTTCGAAACTGTTTTGAGGTGATATTACATGGCTACCCGGCAAGAAATCTGCTGCGGCGTAACACAGACTACAAATCTAAAATGTTTACACGGCAAGAGAGTTTTGCCTTTGGATACCAAAAAATAAGTCTGGAGACGATAAAAAAAAACATAGTGTCTCTATGTCTTTAAATTACATACATCTCAAGAGATCTTTGCTAATTGTTCAGAAAGATATTATCTCAATATGCTTCCGTTCAAAAGTTATTAATATTTTTATTTTCGGAAACGAAAAATCAGAAAGTTTTAAAAAAATAAAAGGTGTTTTTACCAATAGGCCTAGTAAGCCTGAGTCTAGGGCCCGATAAAAGAGGAGTCTGGAAAGAGAGCTTTACAAACCTAATAAAATTATTCAAGATCCACAAAAAACAATCGAGTTTTTATCAGAGCAAAAAAACCTATATCATTGTTATATGTATAGAATTATATAGTGAACGCAAGAATGGAAATCGTCTGTTGAGTACACAGCTTTCTAGAGGCGTCACGACGCGATACTGTGTCAGAGATTCAAACCTATCCACTATGTCTGTTCCTCACCTCAGACAACTGGCATCTGACATCGTCGCGTCGCGTCGTTGCTCTCGCATGGGGTGCGAAGAGACTATCGAAATTATATACGGGCATTCATCTAGGAGGGTATCTTAAGAATTGCTCTTAGACTAATTCCGGCACTTTATTTGTTTTATTTATTTTATTTTTATTTTTTAAATATATTTTTCAATAAAAAAATCAAGCTGGTATTCCAATTTTTTACAGACAGTTTGGGCTTTACTTAAGTGTATTTAATATTTTTCATTAAGAAATAGAACCTCTATGCTGCGGTTGGCGCTTCGGCGACAATGTAAGGTAAACATACAGTTCCGATGTTTGTCGCCGTTGCGGCGACATTGTATTGTAAGATACTCCGTTGTCGCCGCAGCGACGACATCTAAAAGAAACATTGTTTATTTTATTTAAATATAAATATTTTTTCACAATTTTTTGTGGGTGCGGTCGTACCGATGTCGCACATGTTTTAATGGTATTGGTTTTTAGGAGAGGGGCTCGCAACCGGCGGGGTAGGAGGGCAAAGTTACAAGTTCTTTTGCTTATAACTCCTTATCAAAAACGCCCACAGAGCTCATTGAGGACTTAAATGAAAGCTACCATCGGGGGCTAGGAGGTGGTGGGGGTGAGGTTGCTGGTAAACGGAGGGAGCCTAAATCTCAGTTTTTCGTCCTATACATGTACAAAAAAATTTGCAGGGGTAATCTCCAAAGATACCCATCTGATTGACTTGATTTCAACGCGGTTTTTAGATAATCGCCTAGAAGGACCATTAGGGTACTATGTTTTTCGATTGTTCTTAGGGTGAGGGGAAACGGTGGGGGTATTTAGTTTATCGCTAATAACTCAGCCATTTCCCCTCCGACCGGGGGCTACGCGCATGCCCTTGATCGCTCTTTGAATGTATTAGAAGACGAGTACGATTTCAAAACAAAAAGCAAAATCGGTTTGTATCATGGCCTGGAAAATAAAGACGGCGATGGCAGAACACAATCTTTCATTTTCGGTAGGAGACCATTTATTGAAAATGATTAAAAACATTGCGCAATTGCGTCCTTAATTGCAGAAAGGCATTTCCGATGCGCAATTCCCTCGCGCAATTACGCCAGCGCATTCTCTAAGAAACCATAGCTTTAGGTTTTATTTTTACAAGACGAGAACATCGAAATTGATGACACAAAATTGATAAATGAGTGGGTGAATTTAAGAACTTTCAGTCAAAATCTAAACGACCAAGAAAAGCTTTAACGGCAAATCAATTTTGGCTTAATTTTATTGCACAGTATTGTTTAGCAAACCAGCCCATAATGCCAACGTAGAGAGAAGGTTGTCACTAATTTCTCAACACTGAACGAAAGAAAGAAACTTACTAAACACACAAATGGTTTCGTCACTAAAATATATTTAATTATGTTTATTTTTATAAATTTTTACCGAGCAAGGAAACTGTTTTGAAGACTATGTGGCAGACTGAATGTCTTAAAATGTAAAAAGTTGATGTTTTTACTTGCTTTAACTAATATTAGACAGAATAGAATAGAATAGAATAGAAAAGTCATTTATTAAAGAACCTCAGCTTACGCTACGTTACAACGTTAGGTACATTGAGTAATTAATAGCTAGTTGGCATAATCGAAAAAATACATAGTCGTTTAGCAAAATAAAAAAGGAGCAATGAACAGACTCATTGCTGTAGAAATCATTTACAGTATTTACAGGAATATAGTCACACAATAGAGAACACTAAGGGCCGTATTCACCAAGCCATTTAATTGAAGTTTAATTTAATTTCTGTTTTAGTACTCCTGTAAGAGAGGGTTAGGGCACACTTAAAATTAAATTAAAATTTAATTTGGGTTATTTTATGTTATAATAACGCATATATAACTTTTATAATTCAAGTGAGCCCTAACCCTCTCTAACGGGAGTACTAAAACAGAAATTAAGTTAAATTTCAATTAAATGGCTTGGTGAATACGGCCCTAAGCACTCAACCATAGAAATAGAATGGCAAACACCATTTACAAATACAAATAAAAATGTGAAGGTAAAGTAAAGCAACAGCTGATAATAATAACTCAACTTAAAGGTAAAAGAGTAAATAAAGAATAAAGAATAAAAATAAATAAATACAACTCATCAACTCATAATCCTTTTTTTTGTTTTTTTTAGAAGTAAAATTGTACCATTAATTTTTAGAAGATAAGTTTTTGTTCGTAAATGGAAGAGAGATTTAATTTAGTTCGTTGGCATCGTTTTGTTTTACTGTTTTTTGTAAACAGACTAATTTTAAAATAAATAAAGAAAGAAAGACACTGTACACAAATTTGAATCTATTTCATTAGTAAGGAAAATAAGCAAGAATGTCCTGGTTTCATACTATCAAATCCGGGCCTTTCAAACTCGTTTTCCTAGTTTCATGCCTACAGAGTTTTGTTACTGATGCGTAACTTCTTCGGAAAAATATGATTAAAATGTCACCAAATGGCAACCATTCCAGCGGTATTGCTTTAATAGTGCATTTATATTTTTTTAATCATGAAATAAAAATTAAAACATAGGGGAAAAAGTAAGTGGAATATTTTTGATAAAGATTTTTGGTGCACTCCTCCGATTTTCTACATTGGGTAAAAATAAAAATTTATATTTCTTTAATTTAAATACAAAAGTCAATTAAAAGGACGAAAGAAAAATTTGACTATGTTGAATTTATATAAAATAGCTTTAATCGAGTGCATATAGGTATTAAAAACAAAAATCTGCATAAAGACAAAAAGTGATAAAGCTATAATTATAAAATTAGATTTACAGTAAATATACACGAAACTTAAAAAAAAATATAAAAAAAAATTTATTCTATGCAATAATCTATTTTTAATGTTTTAAGTGTTCAATGAAAGCAGTTAGGTATTAAACGTATTACAAAATATCTTCCCTTAACTCATGTATGGTGACAAGAGAAAATGACAACACAACATTAAGATTAAACAATGCAAAAAACAGCATCAGTAATTAACATTGAGAAAATTATTGACCAAGGAGATTTTATCAATAATGGTTCTTAAAACTTTCTAAAAATGGGCTATTACACATAATGTAACCCATAGTGCTTCAGCTATATTGAGCTAATGCAGCTTTGTGGGTTACTGCCACTGACATATATAATATGGACTGACTCGTAACCCCCGGAATATAATACAAGCCATGAAGTCGCCGAAGTCACCGACACATTAAAAGGCCTCACAGTGCCTGGTACAGCATGCAGTAAGAGCTCACTTCCACTGCTTTTTGTATACTCGTCATGGAGGAAAAACTAAAATTTCATCTTAAACAGGTCCTAAAGCCCGAAACTGTCACTCCCCAGCAAAATGAAGTTAAAACAAATTGCAGCCAAATATGTTTTCTTTCTAATAGTTGTAAAAAAATAGCATGTAGAACAAATTTACGGAAATTATAGCGTTTGAACAAAATACAAACAACTTTTATATGAAAAACTCCTGCAGTAAAACAAGGCAAGAGGACTGTGGATGTCGCCTGCTGACCGGCCCGCTGCTCTTTTTTCGACTTTGTTCATGGCTTGCGGGGTTTACGACTGACTACGTTCATAGAAATGTACTGCAAAAAGTGGGCTCACTTCTATATTGCTGACTCTTTTGGTCTAAGCACCAAGTACCAACTGAGAGAGAACTGTAAACAACAAATAAATAAGTGGGTCTGTCGAAATAAATGTTTTTAAATTAATTATTTGGATTAATTACTGATAAAATTGTGTTACCAAACGCAATATATTCATTAGATATGCAGCAGAAATTCGAAATGTTTTATTATAATCGCTTTTCCAGCTACACGCTCATTTTTTCAACTTCCCGCCAATGATTTTTTTCAATGTTGGCACCGGGCGGAAGAACTTTTTTTGACATTAGTAACTGAGCCCACATGAAATAGTAATATATATGTCAGCGGTTAGTGCCAGTTGTTCGAGTAAAATACTCGCTTGTGGTTGAGGAGGAAGTAGTTTAGTCTTGACTTGACCCAGTAGTGACTAGCTGCTCGCTTGGTACTAGCTTGAATAACACCTTAAGGATAAAGCAAAAGATTAGCTTTGCATCACTGACATACATACATATATAATGTGGATTGCTTAACTTTCTATTTCATGAGGGCTCAGTTGTTTATGTCAAAAAAAAGTCTTACGCCGGTGCCAACATTGAAAAAAATCACTGGCGCGAAGTTAAAAAAATGAGCACTTCGCTCGAAAAGCGATTATAATAAAACGTTTCGAATTTCGGCTGCACATCTTATAAATATATTTCTTTTGGTAAAACAATTTTATCAGTAATAACCCTAAATAATTAATTTCAAAATATTAATTTCGACAGACCGACTTATTTATTTGTTGTTTACAGCTCTCCTCAGTTGGTACTTGGTGCTTAGGCCGAAAGAGTCAGCAATATAGCAGTGAGCCCACTTTTTGCAGTGCAATTCTATTAACGTAGTCAATTCATTTGTAAAATGCACTGAACGGAAACTGGACTATGATGGATTTCGTATAGGACTTATTATTTGAAGTTCAGCGGAATACAGTAGTTATGCCAAAACGAGACAACTATAAAATTATATGTATGTACCACTGACTTATAACAATGGACTGAGCGTATTGCCATTTTCCTATAGGAAAGCATGGCACAAGTTTTACAGTTCTCTCTTTCGCCCTATGGCAGAGTTGGAGCTACCAACACAAAATATTGCGTTCTAGAACATTTGCTTATGCCATTTGATGTTTTTATGTTGGTTACAGATGAAAGCACCGCAGAAGGAATAAGGTAAAGATAGTGTTTACCATGCTCCGTCTCTCTTGCCCATAAGCAGGATTCAGTTAAGAATAACTTTTGAAAATTAAAGACAGAATGAGTTTAATTCCTTATAAGCGATTAAAATATCACTTGGGCACAAGAAAATATAATTTTTTAATTAAATTCGATTTACGGGTGTAAAATTTCATCTGATTGGTTGAGTTTTACATGTTTTTTATGTAATCGTTTTAAAGGGTGCTCTAATGGTGATATCCAGAAACACAATATTTTTTGTGCCACATGAAATAGCAAATCGCTCAGTCCATTGTTATAAGTCAGTGGTATGTACATAAGCAATTTCTGTAGTGCCAGCGGTCTATATTATACATCTCACTGAAACTTTAAAGAACAAAAAAAAAATATTTTGAACAATTATCTTAATATTTTTGCTTTCCTATCCTTTTTTTATTTCTTTTGCACGTATAGAATTTAATTCCAAGACTTAATCACTAAGCTAAATGTTTTTATTTAAAATTAACACAATTAGCTGAACAACTTAACGTGTTTTAATTAAAGAAAACACAAAATACAAAACAAAATTCGAATTGGCATTGGCAAATTAAACTAACGATTTCCAGAGTGCACGCAACGAGGTAAGAACTAAAGTAGATGCAAATGAGAAAATTTAACGTACCCATTTCTAACACATTGACACTGATATTGTTTGTACATAAGCGCCGCAAAATTTGTACACCTGTACACAATTGTACAACCTGTTCGCAATTTTAATCGCTTTTATTGTCACATACTTAAAAGTATTTACTGAATTTGCAAACATGAACATAAAAATGTTAATAATTAAGAAAAGTTCAGTGATAAAAAGTTTTTGAGTAATATTTGCTTCATGCCCCTACGGTTATTTCATGAGTTTTCCTGCGTCAATGCGCCAAGCCCAAATCAAACCAAACCTATGTATGGATCTGACAGCGAAGACCAAAAATGGCGGAATGAAACATACACAAATGCAGGGCAATTTTGGGTACGCTCATGTACACGGATCGTACATATGATTGCATCTCCTTTAGTTATTACCTCGTTGAGTGCACGTCAATCAAAGCCAAAAGCCGACATTTCCTTACACTGACAGGGGTTTTACATGGTATTGCGTCTCCTTTAGTAATAAATATAAAAAAAAAACTATCTATTTAAATCCATTCTTATTAAACTACATTGAATTAATTAAGTAGCATGTTAGCAAATGTGGCCCGGGTAGCTCAGTCGGTAGAGCGTTGGACTTTTAATCCAACGGTCCAGGGTTCAAGTCCCTGCTCGGGCGGTTCTTTTTTTTCCAATGCCAAATTGAAATAAATAATTAGAGAAAATTGTTAATAAAAATAACTCATCACTTATTTATACCCTGTAACGACTATCTAGTTTTGCAATTGTTTTCCATTTAAAATGGCTAGAAAAGTAAAGAAAGAAGAAAAAAAAATAACAACTTTTACGAATAAAGGCAAAAAATGTGAAGACTGAAAGGGAAAGCGCAGATTGCATGCAACGAAACAGAAATAAATTAGAAGAGGCGGAATTTTAAGATTTCACTCTCATAAAAGACAAATCTGCAGTTGCCGTCGTAATTGATGAATTACGATGGCCAGAGAGACCGACGGCAAATACAGATTCCATAAAACGTTCCTGGAGAAAATTTGTCCTATTACTGCAATAGTCTGCCGTTTGCCGCCGCCGTCGCAATTGTTTACATGCCTTAAAATGTGAAAACAGGTTTTTCTGAAATATTGAAAAAGTTTGTTCCAAAGTTGCCTTATAGTATCGAGATGACAGTGTCATTGAATAGTTTGAGTTAAAAGTGAAAGGTTGTGGTAAAAGTGTATTTTCGTAAAGAAATTAACAGAATATAAGGGGGGAAGGCTTTTTAATAAGCTAAAACGTGTAATTAAGTTAGTAAGTAACATAACATTTTTGTTGTTAAAAGAAGTAAAAATTGTTTTAAAAATTTAAAAAAAAATTATGTAGTTTTGATTTCATCACGTGCTTGGTATTGGATACTGAAATTGGCATAAAACTAGTGGCGAGCACTATGCCCGTAATTGGGTAAAAACGTGCAAATTTTAGGATCTAGTAAGGACCAAATTAGTAACAACAATTTATTGATTTTAAAAAATGCACATACATAATAAAAAATCAAGAAATTAATAGACGTTGCAGGAAATCTTAATCCAAACTGTCGCTAAAAAATATAATATTCCACGAGGAACTGCGTACAAAATAGGTTTGTTCGCGTACTTCTCGTGCAAAAACTTTCTGGGTAAAAACTTACTCGTGTGGTGGGAGAAGAATGTAAAATGCATGAAAAAGTACGGGAACGCTTTTCATGCAACTTCGTGAAAAACAAGAAGAAGAAGTGTGGCATAACATTTGAGAATAAGTATTGTTTTATTTTTTTTAACTTGTTGCAGTCTTGAAAAGTTTATGAGAGCATTGAATGCTTAAACTATCTTATTTCGACATTTTGATTGCGTTTTAAAAACTTTTCAGAAAATTAAAAAAATTAACTTTCCTATGACAGCTGTCAACCTTTCCTTGCAAGAAGTGTGCAGTAACTAAAAACTTCGGGTAAATTCATGCAAGAGGGGAAGCTGTGACGTATGCAAAACTCGTGTAAATTTGTGTGCACGAGAAAGTACGGGAACGGAAATTGGGTAAGTTCATGCAAATTCATTGCAATGCATTGTCCCAAAACTGAGTACGCGAACAGGCCTAATATGTAGACTTAACGCACACAGAAATCTTCATTAAGGCCCTCGGCATTTCTTATAGAGAATGAAGAGAAAACATTAGTAGAACAAAAAAAAAAGGATTTCCTAGAAAAAAGGAAGATGTCCAGCTAGCTGTAAAAGAATTCCTCGATAATATAACTCCAGGCAATACTTTTAAAGTAAATATACCTACCTACCTTAAAAAATGGTAGGTATCTATAAGAACCCCGGAAGCTGCCACCATTTCGCGTTCAAAGATCTGTGAATAGTTTTCTAAAAAAAAATGTTATATCGAAGAAAAAAGCGTTCAATATTTTCCACTTCCTAAAGATTAGGTATCTTCCGATTGCCTCAAACCCACAACGGCTTCACAAACAAGAAAAGCAAAACAAACAAAGCAAGAACAAATTATATTATTCATCTCACTATCGAATTTTTCATTATAAGATGGAGAAAAAGATTTCTGCTGAAAATGTTAAGGGATAAAATCGTTTAAAATGTAAAGAAAAAGCCTTATCAGCTCAAGAAATTGAAAGAAAAAAGCATGAAAGACAGCAACGAAGTTGTCAGCAAAGGAACCACGAAAAACTAAAAACGGGATGAAACACAAGCCGCAAATGCAGTCAAGATGTAGAGCATATAGGTACCAGAATTATGGGAAAGCAACATAGAAGCAGAAGAAAACATCAGAAATCGAACCAAAATTGGAAGAAAGTGACCAAAGGACATCGAAAATAATGGACAATAAGGACCGCATCGCATTAAAAAGAAAATCAACTGAAAATGAAGCACCCCCAGACAAAAAATAAAAATTAGTATAACAAAAATATTAATGTTGCATAATAAAAAACAAAAATAATGCAAATATTTTTATATTTTCAATTTTCCCACTATTCGTGTAATTTTATGGAATTTAAAAGATATTGACTTTTTAAAAATACTTTTTCAATATCAAAATGACGATGCTCCTTACTGGAACACCAGAATGCTCGTTACTGCTACATGTTGTTGTTGTAATGGACACATGTTGTTGCTGTAATCCTATGATATTTGAACAGCACGTGCTTTTGTGTATATTCGTTTTGGAGAAACTCATGCTGAATTCTCTGATATTTTCTGGAAAAATTAGAATTTTACATCTCCTTTCAAGATCTTGGCCAGAGCGAAATTTATTTTTCTTAAAAGAGTGCGGTAGTGTGACCCGAAGTACATTATTATGAATAGTTTGATAGGATTTTCAGTGATTCAATAAGATTTTGTCGTTCGGATAATCTCTACGTTCTCTCGATTTTTATACCCTAGATGAAATCTAGGTATAGGGTATACAAGTTTGTCAATCAGTTTGTAACAGCTCGAAATACTTAGAGAGCTGAAATTTTGTACACGAGTTTTAAAAAAAAAGCAAAATCAAGTTCGAAAATGAGACAAATATGGCAACTTCTTCGTGGGGTTGCCATAAGTTTCGTTTTTCACTATATATTTGGACAATGCCTGAGAACGCGTCGACGTAGAGAGCTGAAATTTCGTGCATGGTGTTTTCATTGTACTAGCAAACAAAATTTCAACAGTGGACTAAATCGGGCAACTCCTTGGTGTTGCCATATAAAAATTTAAGTATAATTTACGTATATTGTACTAAAAACTTCTTCAAAATACAAAATCCTATAAAATTGGAAAATAATCCTTTTTTCTGTCCGACAAACCGTTCTAGAAATATATGCGAAAAACCACTTCAAAAATCAAACTTGCACAGAAGGGTGACAATACGAAATTTTATACGAGCATTCATCTAGGGTATTATAAGAATTGGTCTTAGACCAATTCTAGCTTTTTTACTTGTTGTCTCAGTTGCACTACAATAATGCACAGCCAAGTTCTTTTCCCCCATTCATGCAAACGACGAAGGTATATGAAATTACCTGTTTCGGTCTAAAAAACACGAAAAATTTCCAATTTTGCATCCTACGAGACAGACTGACTTCATTAAAAAAAAAATAAAAAAATGTTTCCGCCCGAGCAGGGACTTGAACCCTGGACCGTTGGATTAAAAGTCCAACGCTCTACCGACTGAGCTACCCGGGCTACAAGTCAATACGATTTAATTATTCATTAAAATTCTGGAGGGTAGTTATGTTTATAATATTGGTACCTGGAAGATTCAATTCCCAGCAACAAATAATTTTAGTATTATGAATATTTCGTCGACCACTTCCGTATTTTTTTAGAAATCAGCATAGGTACAAATACTCGGTATAGGTAGATATAACTTTTGAATTTTATATAATTTTTACCAATTTGAATGAAAAATATAAAATAAATAAATATTACAAAAATTTAAAATAAATAAAAAATTTATATCTAGGTAGGGCATGCCATGCGTGCATTCTGCGAATTTTTTCTTGGATGATCTTTAAGAAAAATAAAACATGTCGCGGTTATAGAAAATATTTCAATATTGTATTATCATAAAAATGTGTGCAAAATTTCAAATCGATACAATGCAAATTTATTTGCAAAATCTTACTCAGGCACAAACATAAATACAACTATGTAAAAATTAGGAGTTTTCGAAAATTCACTTTCTACAGATAGCGCGCTGCGTAATCCAACTTAATGATTTGAATTACGGAGTTGCGCAGCGCATTTCTGCAGTGAAACAAAAAGAAACATTTACTATGAAAATTATGATAAATATGCTTAGGTAGGTATAGGGAATATATTATAAAAAAGTAGAAAGTGGGTATATACCTACCTATATTCTAAAATATTTGCAAACTATTAGGTATAACTTACTTAACGTAACGTAGGTACATATTAATTACTGCAATCGGAGAAAGTACATAGTTGAAAGGGATCTTTAACAGATATTTTTTACTTATTTTAGTTCATTTATTTTTAATTTTCCTCAAATTCTTAAAAATTCTTAAGTCCCAAGTTCTATTTAGCCAAATTTTTGCTATATATTTTTTTTATGAATAACTAGCTAAAGCTGCTCGTTCTTAGAAATGAATTCTCTCTTAAGTTTGTACATTTTTTTTAATGCTTTTTTTTTAATTTTTTTATATATTTTTTAAATATTTTTCATTAAAAAAAGCTTGCTGGGATTCGAACTCAGTACAGACAGTCTGGGTTTTCTACATATTTATTAAAACATATTTGCCAAAAGTTGCAATCTACAAAAACATAACCACAAGAGAAAAAAATGCTGATTCTCTTCTTCACCAGTAAAGTTGATAGGTCCTATACTTATGTCTAAACAGGGTGGCCGTAAGTGGTGTAATATCCAAAGGCTACGGATAGGTTATGCTTAGACGAGCCAAAAATTGTATGGGTGGAATGGGGGAACCCTAATGGTTTCCGAGATAGCGGATATTTGGGTATGTTTTTATAGATCACTCTTTAATTTAATCCGAGATAGCGGATATTTGGGTATGTTTTTATAGCTCACTCTTTAATTTAAAGCGTAAATGACTAAAAAAGGTCACTTCCAAAAGATAATTGATTGCCTACTTTTTGCACTTATTTAACTTTTCCAGCGATTTTCTCTGGATATGCTTAAGAAAATGTGCAAAAAACGCAGAGAATTACTCTTGGACTTGTTAAATCTAATATGAAAAACTGGTATTAATAACGTGTTTTTTGATAAAGATAGTAGTTAAATAAAAAAAAACAAATTCCAAAATTTTAGCTTTGTGAGTCCTAAGCTAACTTCAAAACGGAGATTAGGGAAATAATTTACAGACCATTGGAAAGGTCCACGATTATCTATCTACCAAAGTTCAAATCATCACCATAGGGTTAACTTCCAGAAATTACAGGGTGATCTATAAAAACATACCCAAATATTTTTAGTCCCGTTATCTCCGAAACCGTTAGGAATCCCTCCCACCCCAGCCGTACAATTTTTTGTTCGACTAAACATGACCTATCTGTAGCCTTCGCATATTACACTTACATCACTTATATCGGTGCATTGCATAACCTAAAAACGTCCGCCTTTGCGTTTGTGCCACGGATTAGTCCTCTAATCATAATAGCAGGCACATGAAACATAAAGAAGCTACGCCACAAGCATACTTTGCCTTAATTTTTCAACAGCCGCCTCTCCGATTTCTTTTTTTCTTATGGCGCTGGCCTTCTGTGTTCTGATTTTTTAATTCATTTTTCTTCTGCATTGCAGCCCCAGCCACGCCAGGCTATAATGAACTCTGGCAGTGGCACTGGCACAAATTAATTTTTATTTCTCCTCTCTGTTTCTCCCATGTTGTCATGTCATTCATGCCATACACATACCGTGCCTTTCAGTGTGTTTAGAGAATCGACAGCAAGTGGCTAGAAGTATACACGGTTACGGTCACGTTGTACTGTTCATGCATGCACGACGATAAGTATGCCATAGGCACCCCGTCGCACTCATGCTCATGTAGCAGCATGCTGTTACGAACCAAGTACACGCAGACATTCACGTCACTTACAAACGCCTGAGCACGCTATCACGCCATCTGAAACTCGCATAGTCGCTTTCTTTTGACACCTGACACGAATTTCTGTCACGTATTCAGTCATTGCAAACCGTGCCGCCTAGTGTAGTCGTTTTGAAGTAATTTCCAAATCCCAAAGCAATGGAAGAACTATTAATCAAAAAAGTTAAAGAACGTGATTTCTTATTTGACGTAAAATCTCCCAGTTATAAAGATCGCAATGTTAGACAAGAGGCATGGGAGCAAATTGGCAGAGAGCTTAACATGAAGCGTAAGTATCTATTCAGTTGTGCTTGCATTTATTACGTTTTTATAACGACGCGATGCGTCGTCGCCAAGATTATTTGTAACCATAGTCAGTGCTGTGCTGTTAATAAACTTAAGAAATAGCTGTGAAGTTCCCTTTCATTTCAGTATTCGCCGAAAAGTTTTGTTGCACACAATATCCGTGCGTGTCATGTCCATCCATGTGTTGCCATACTTTCTGTTTATTTGATCACTTGTAAAATGTTACCCATCCATGTATATAAATACAGAGAAGGTCTGCATGCATGCAATAACATCGTAAAGGAGAGTGAAATATGTGAGAGCTGCATTTGTGTAATTTTACAGCGGTTACCGTTCTGAAGCGCCTTTTTCATTAACATATTTACACTGTCAATCAAAGATACGAGTGAACAAATGTTAGCTATTCTCAGGTTTGATGTACATACCAAATTGATTACAGGTTTTTAAAGAAAATCCTTTGCTTTTATACACTGAAGGCATATGATGTGAACGTCTAATCTTATAATTGTAGCAAAAAAAAAACAATTATTGTTGCTAATAAATATATTATTATAAAACCATACATTTGTTTCGTTTACTATAATTCCACCTTTATGGTTGGCTTACAGTAAAAATGAAATGAAATTCCAACATTGAATGTATGAAAAATTAACGTTTGCCGAAAGGCACAAGACTTGTAAAGTTGGGAATTTGAATTGAAATAATATTTTTGTTATAATATTGCCCGTTGTCAAAAATAAATAGAAAGTGACGTGTAGGGGAAATTCGCACCCGAGCGAATTTCAAATTCAAATTCAAAGAGCATTTATTTTTGAGCCCCTGCCTAAAGCAACGTATAACGCTGGGCCTTCCGATATACAACAGCTTAGAAATAGATTATTACACTGGCAAAACAAATAATAAAAGTAAAAATAAAGGTAAATTAGTCTACTATAACATGTTCAGTATTTGACTTAAATATTAATAAATAGATTAGCTCATACAGCTAATGGACCGTAGTACATCCTTACAGATTCATTATTAGTACCAACATAGGACCGACTTAGACAGTGCTTGCAGTCCTTTACATTCACGACTCATCCAGTAGTATCCTGGATGATAGCAGTATATAAAACATTTGAAAGTAAATTATTAATAATAAATTCAGTTTGCAATATTATTTTAAATCAGGTTAAATAGATCACATTGCTTTAAATTAAAGTAAATCACACATTTAATTTTAAATTAAATTAAGTTAAATTCAATTCCATCTAGTTATTATTATTATTAATTGATTAAACATTATTATTATTTGTACTGTATTAACTAAGCCTACGTTGGCAATGGACCCAGCTTTGGCACCGGACCCACCCTCAGCATGTTTCTTATTTTTTTTTTTTTTTTTTTTTTTACTTAACACCCCCGCTGACAATTCCAATGAATTCACAAGCCAGTAGTAGGTGGTCAGAGTTAGTGTAAGATATTATTGTTTTGCAGTCAATGAGCCGCCCTTTTAACTGATTAGACAGCACTAATCACAACCTTTACTTCTGTGTTGAACTGCTTGTTAAGACTTATTTCTCTTAACTCGCATGGTAGTTGGTTCCAAGTAGTGACTCCCCGCGAGAATATATTACTGCTCCCAAATTGGGTGTTTACACGTGGGTATATTAACCTACGCCCATCTCTTCTACTCCATGAGAATCGACCTCTCACATATCCTGGTAGAAGACCAGATTTTGCCTTATGTATAAATGACAGTACCTTCAGTTCATATAAACTTTGAAGTGATCCTGGCAGTAGAAACTCAAGCAAGGGGCCCACATGATCTCTTCTTCTCAGACCAAATACATACCGAGCACAGGCCTTAAGGGCTCTTAGAAGTTTTGAAATTCCCGCCTGTGAGAGAGGATAAAGGACTATGTCCGCATACATAAAATGAGGTAAAATTAGTGCCCTATAGGGGAGAAATTCGCACCGTCATTTTTTTTAACTGAAAAAGCACGTACAGTATAAAAACATCGAAAAAATGATGTAATTTCTTTTACAGAAATCACAAGTTTATAAAATTTATAACATAGCGTAAAGGAATATACAAAATACGATTTTAGAGATCCGACGGGAATTATATACCTTAAATAATGCTCACATTAACAGAATGTTATCTTGTAAGCAACTATACCTTCAGTTCAAGCAGTTCAATTTATAATAGAGAAGATTAACATGTGTGCGCATTTTACAAGAGCAATTATTATGGTGTAAGTTATGGCTTGCATTCAAAACTGGGTGCGAATATCACAGGTGCAATTATTAGAAGAACAAATACGAGCGTGAAAAATTAAACAGGGTACGAATGTCACTGATTTAATTTTGAAAATTCTATCGATAGCCTTTTACTCTAAACAGGGTGGGAATCTTATACATGCAATTTTTGGCAGTTCCAGGATAGCCTTCTATTTTAAATACGGTGCGAATTTTACAGATACATTTTTTGGCAGCTCAAGAGGAAGCATTTTCTTAAACATGTGTGCGCATTTTACAAGAGCAATTATTATGGTGTAAGTTATGGCTTTGCATTCAAAACAGGGTGCGAATATCACAGGTGCAATTATTAGAAGAACAAATACGAGCGTTAACAATTAAACAGGGTACGAATGTCACTGATGCAATTTTGAAAATTCTATCGATAGCCTTTTACTCTAAACAGGGTGGGAATCTTATACATGCAATTTTTGGCAGTTCCAGGATAGCCTTCTATTTTAAATACGGTGCGAATTTTACAGATCCAATTTTGGCAGCTCGAGAGGAAGCCTTTTCTTAAACAGGGTGCGAATTTTACACATGCAATTTTTGGCAGTTCAAGTAATAGCCGTCTGCTTTAAACAGGGAGCGAATGTTGCAGGTACAATTTTTCCCAGTTCGAATGATAGCCTTCCGCTATAAATAGGGTGCGGATGTTACAGGTGCAATTTTTGAAAATTTGAGCGATAGCCTTTTACTTTAAACAGGGTGCGAATCTTATACATGCACTTTTTGGCAGGTTGAATGATAGCCTTGTATTTTAAATATGGTGCGAATCTTACAGGTGCAATTTTTGGCAGTTTGACTGATAGCCTTCTATTTTAAATAAGGTGCGAATTTTACAGGTGCAATTTTTGAACATTAGAGCGATAGCCTTTTAATTTAAACATGGTGCGAATGTTGCACATGCAATTTTTGGCAGTCCAAGTAATAGCCTTCTGCTTTAAACAGGGCGCGAATGTTACAGGTGCAATTTTTGAAAATTTAAGCGATAGCCTTTTACTTTAAATAGGGTGCGAATCTTATACATGCAATTTTTGGCAGTTTGAATGATATCCTCGTATTTTAAATAGGGTGCGATTGACAGAATTCTACCTTAAACAGGGTGCGAATCTTATACTTGCAATTATATGCATATACATGTATAAGACTCCCACCCTGCTTAAAGTAAAAGGCTATCGTTCGAATTTTCAAAAATTGCACCTGTAACATTCGCACCCTATTTATAGTAGAAGGCCATCATTCGAACTGGCAAAAATTGTACCTGCAACATTCGCTCCCTGTTTAAAACAGATGGCTATTACCTGAACTGCCAAAAATTGCAAGTGTAAGGTTCGCACCCTATTTAAGGTAGAAGGCTGTCATTCGAACTACCGAAAATTGCACCTGTAAAATTTGCACCCTATTTAAAATAGAAGGCTATCACTCAAACTGCCAAAAATTGCACCTGCAATATTCGCGCCCTGTTTAAAGTAGAAGGCTACTCGAACTGCCAAAAATTGTATGTATAAAATTCGCACCCTGCTTAAAGTAAAAGGCTATCGCTTAAATTTTCAAAAATTGTACCTGTAATATTCGCGCCCTGTTTAAAGCAGAAGGTTATTACTCGAACTGGCAAAAATTGTATGTATAAGATTCGCACTCTGTTTAAATTAAAAGGCTATCGCTTGAATTTTCAAAAATTGCACCAGTAACTTTCGTACCCTGTTTTAAATGCAAAGCCATAACTCACACCATAATAATTGCTCTGGTAAAGTTCACACACAGGTTAATCTTCTCGATTATAAGCTGAACTGCTTGAACTTGAAGCTAAAGCTGCTTACAAGATAACGTTCTGTTTTTGTGAACATTCTTTAATTCTTTAAGGTATAGAATTCCCTTCGGAGCTCTAAAATCATATTTTGTAATATTCCTTTACTCTATGTTATAAATTTTATAAATTTGTGATTTCTGTAAAAAAATTTACAGCGGGCGAATTTCCCCCCTATAGGGTGTAATTCGCTCGGGTGCGTATTTCTCTTTTACTAAGCGTGCAAGGGAAATTCGCACAATGGGGTGCGAATTTCCCCCCAGTCGAAAGTGAATATATATCAAATCAAATCAAATTCAAATTCGAAGTTTATTTATTACATACCGCGGCATAAGCGCCACGTCACTGACTTTGGGTAAAGCGTTAGAGTATTATAACATAAGAGTACATAGTTTGTTACAGAGTATTAAATCAGCATTTATTCAAAAAACCCCTGCATAAAGCAACGTACAACGTTGGGCACTACGACAATATACAGCTTAAAATAGATTACTTACTCAGCAAAATAAACAATAAAAATTAAAATGTTATTAGCAAGAGGCAGATTGCCATAAATCAGCTCAAAAAGTTCTTGAAAGAAATGAGAAAAACTCAATATAAAAAAAAATTTGTAAGAAACATATATACAAAACTAAAACATAGTATTCATTAGTAGCCCAGCTCTGTCAAAGTAGGATGCTTCTATAAAGAGACTATACTTTCTCTTTCAACAGTTTTAACTAACACACTAGTCAATTTCTAATACAAAGATTCCTATGTAAATCTAAAATGGAAGAAACAGAACTTACAGCATGCACATACTTGTACCAGAGGAAGAGGGACAAAATGACAATAAAAACTATTTCTGCAAGAAAAAAAAGAAGCTAAAAACAATTTGTTCCCATGCCAGTCGGCTTGGTAGAACTATCGAACTGTCACAAACATTATTACAGCCATTTTGCCTGTTACACTGTCCATGAAACGAACCACACCTTGCAATCGAACAGCTGTTTGGTAATGGAACAATACATTTGCAGACTGGTGCTGAGATGTACTTACATAAAACTAATACTTCTCCCAACCATTGTGCAACTAGCTACTGTTCGTTCATTTATGTACATCCGTATCATACTTAATAGTTCCCTCTTATGGGAGAAATTTTGGGGTTTTTTTTGTAATTAAAATTCTAAAATTCATTTTTCAGTAGTTTGTTCTAAACTGGGCTACTGATAAATATACTGTGACTAAAGTGTCTTAAAAATTAAAAAATTATTGGGATAGGTTTGTTCGATGAAAACACCATATAAATTTTCCCCTCTCCGGGTTTCTGTGTTCTGGTTCTGATTTCATCTGCCAATTTGATTTCAAATCGAGGCGGCAGAAAAAATGCTTTTAGGTCCTCTACGAAATCATTCCACTTGGACTATTTCTGTCGGTTGTTTCTATACCGTTGGTGCGCATTTTTATGCATTAGCTCTGGTAGTGCTCGTAATAGCTGGTCGGTCGGAATTTGATAGCAATCTGCTCATTCTTCTACTCTTTCCAAGAAGAGCAGTGGCTCTTGCGTCTCATCAAATACCACATTCCACTTCCTCACTTTGTCCATCACTTCTGAATCTGTGATGTGAGAAGTGTTCGCTGCTACTGGCAACGATGACGGTATAGGGGTTGTATATGTCTGTGTGTACACAGGCGGTACTGATGTCATGGTCGTGAGATGATAGCTAGTTATCGGTGTGGTGAAATCAGTTGTTCTGGTCCTGGTCAGACCACTCACATTGCTAGTTGTCGTTATGATGCTGGTTGCTGTCACAGTGTCACTTGCTATCGTAGAGACAACTTCACTGCTGGGCTTGGTTTTTCTCTGTCTGTCACGTCTGAGATGTTCGCTCAGCCTTTTCCTTAATTCATCGGCAGTGCCGGTACAGTCCAGATTTCGCCGGATTAATTCTATAGCCAAGTCCTCCTTTAGTGTATATACCCAACTGGGGGTCTTTTCTGGATCCATCTCGCTCTATCTACTCTGGATGAACAGCCGGTCCCTGCTCGGGCGCCAAATTTATGTAACGTCGGTTGTTGGTGTGCGGGTAGTCAGGAGATTGTCCAGGGCCGTTTTCCGACGTTGCTAGTTTTAGAGCGCTGTTCTAGCTCTGCGGTTCGGGCGGTCTACGTAATACACACTTCTTAGTCTACACTCACTCTCTCAATCACTTATAATACCATAGAACTACGCGGCGTAGGTGCGGGGTAGGAGCGCGCGCTCACTATTCCTTAGACCAACACGATTAACGTGCGCTTGTCGTCAGGGGGATACGGGACAGAGTGTGCGCTTCGTCGTCAGAGTAGCCAACACGGTACGGGGACGGAATGTATATTCGTGCGCTCACTACTCTTACATAATTAATTCGGAGTTAATTAAAGCTGTGTTCTTTTGTGTACCTTATTCTAGAACTCCCATATACCGGATAGAACAAATTGCTCTGTCGATTGAAGCAAACTATTCGTACTGTTCGCTTCATTTATAAATCTTCTATGAAAATGTATGAAGCGTTCTTTTGTGTATCTTTTGCTCTGCACATACAAAAGAATACAGCTTATATATCTATTCAAAGACTTCCGAAAGAATCGAAGTAGTAAATTGCAATAATCTCCAGGGTCTCCACTCTCACTTTTTTTGGGAATAGACTGAACGTGGGCTAGTTTCCACGCAGTTGAAAAGCTACTAGTAGAACAAATAGTTTGCGCAGAGGTTTAGACATAATGGCCATCCTATTTAATTCCTATAACCAAAAACGGAATGCATTGCAATTGACATAAACATTTAGAGAAATATATTGCTATATATCTCCTTCAAATTCAATTATGTTTGACATAAATCTGCAGAGGAGCACATTTTTCAGTAATACTAAAAATTAATTTTTATTTAATGAAATACTATTTTATAAGAGTTTTATTGTTTCTAATCCCTTAATCCTTTCCCTATCTCCTTCCTGCCACGCTGTGCTTTGCATCATAGGGTATCCCCTGAGCTTGGCTTAATAATATAAAAAAAAAAAAAAATAATAATGATAAGTTATGAATCGGTGTACAATTGTACGAAATAAAGGGTTTTCACAGCATGTTCAAAATTTGTACCATTTTTGAACCAAGAACGATCAGTCCATTCTTATTATGGGTTTAGTCAAGGATTAGGCGCAGCTTGTACTTACACACATCTTGAACACATCCCTCATATGTATGGTATTGGCCCTTTACACATTTACGCGGGAATTTGAGATCATCCAACATTATGAAGGTTATCCAATACTAAATTCGAAAATTGAAGCTGAAAAAAAGAGAAATATTCACTAGGTACATTGATTTTCCTAGACGGATACCTTTAAATTTCACCGGAAAGTCATTTTAAATACAAAACGGCCTTTGGTCTTCTAAACGCACCTTTAGTATTTATGAAGTTGATGTGAAAGTGATCCAACCGATGATGAGTGGGAGTAAAAAAATTATTTACATCGCGGACAACTTTAAATCGAATTTACGACAATAGCAGAAAATTAAGAAATTTTAACGGAGTTTTTGTCGAAGGTAAAAATTCCGGCTTAAATATTTTTTTTTTCATTTTTTTGGCTGTGCGTCAATTATTAGCATAGATACATAACTACCTAAAGGTTCAAAAATGTATTCCGTGAATTACTAGTACACTTACCTACTTACCTAAAAATTTATAGAATGATTCACGTGAATCACTAGTATGCTTACATACTTACCTTAGCATGTATAGATTGATTAACATGAAGTACTAGTATAATTACATAATTACCTTAGCATTTATGGATTTATTAACGCGAATCACTAGTATATGTACCTACTTAACTTAAGATTTATAGATTCATTAGCGTGAATTATTACCGTATAGGCATACTTCCTTAAGATTTAATGTTACATGTATCTACTAACCAAATGGTAGAATCGGTCAGGGAGTTAGAACCGTGGCTACGAATTATCGAATATATATCTAATGACTAACTCAGAACTTGTTAAAAATTTGTTTGTTCATCTCTATTCATAACTAGTTCCAGTCTAATAAGGTATGTTACTGTACGGGTAAGTTACTGGTTAGACTACAGGGGATATGATAGTACTTTTGAATCACGTCAAAGGAATGAGGTCTGCTAGGATACACATGTAAATAATCCACAAGCGAGTTGGATCGTTGAAAAGGGTAAAAATGAGTTTCAAGCACTGTGAATGATGACTCTGTTTCACTTACGTCGGAGTTTCCTCCTCCTCTCGCTCACCTGGAGACTCTCTTAGCGACGATGGATGATTGAGGTCCGCTATTTCGCGCTTTCAAGTGTCAACAGGGACACCGAAAAAGATTTACTGCCCGCAGTGTCATTGGGAGGATGGGGCCAGCAGTGAGGCCAGACCATCTGTGTCTTCATGTACGTAAGGGTAAGTGGTGTAAGGGTCCTTTCAGGACCAAATGGTGCTTGTGTTTTTTTGTATGACAGTAAAACCGGCAGGATTTCGAGTACCATCTCATTAACTCTCTGGCAATAGCCGAGGTGCTAGCGTGCTGACTTGTGTTATCGCTGCTCACTAAGTTAGCTGTCATCTCATGCTGACAGATTGGACCTCACGTCCAAAGATCCTCTACTTCTACGTAATTTCTCAGTCAGTTCTTGCGGTATCTTATCAACTATGTATAACGTTTATTAAGAGGAAGTCGCCCGTTAATGGTCATTTCAGCATATCTTTTGGTGATGAGCAGAACTATTTTCAAATTAAAATAAATATTATTATACAGATTTTTAAATACTTTTTATATTTCCAAAAGCATAGCATATCTAAACAGTACTAATTTGTAAGTTTTAATATTATTTAAAAAATTTCTTTTCAGCGGAAATTGTGAAAGAAAAGTGGTTGAAACTCAGAAGATGTTTCACAAATGCACTAAACAGGCGTCGCTGGAAGCAAAATGACGAAGCAGCGAAGAAGATTTCATCATGGAAATTCGGAAAGCAGATGTCATTCCTTTTACCACATTTAGACACTAGAAAGTATGTTTTTTCCAGATAACATTTTAAAAGAAATTAAAAATTTCTTCATAATTTAGAGTACCTTCATATATAGAAGATTCGCAACAAATAGATTGTAAACAGGAACTCGATTTAAAACATTCAGATGAAGAAGATCAGCATGAAGATATTGATTTTGATAATGAAAAAAACGATAGCATAACAGAAGATGCGGAAGAGTCTGAAATTGCAACTCAGAACGCTTTAAGAAAATCTCATAATATACTCCATATGGGAAACAGGGAATCAGAAAGAAGATTACAAGATAAGGATGACAATCCACTAATGCGAATATTAACAGATACCTCGGCGTTACAGCAATTCATTTTTCCAGAGAAAAATTTTAAGATTCCAAATTTATCAGATTATGCAGATTTTGACGAATCAGATATGTTTTATTTGAGTATGTCAAAAATGGCGAAACGATTACCATTAGTGGCCCAGGCTAAAATCAAACTACTCTTAAGTCAGGCAGTTTTAGAAGCCGAAATTGCTAACGCCAGTAAGCAAATGGAAAATGTAATGGCGAATTTGTCAGCAAGTTTTATGTCTCCAACTGACCCCCAATCGTCATCAGTTGGTAATAACTAATCATTGCCCAACAAAATTTCCTCAAAGTAAGTTAATGAACTATAAAAGTAAAAAAAATGTATTAAAAATAAACTTGATCAATTCTCTCTTCAATTGCTGTTAAAGGTGATGTGGAATATTCATTTATTTTTACTATACAACAAGTTGGGATAACAGAAGTTCTCGTTTAAAGTAGTCATTCATTAATATTGTAAAAAAGTGCGTTCTTGTTAACAAACTTCAATAAATTTTTATCAGAAATTATAATTGCTTTATGTATTGGAATATTTTATATTTTGACATAAAATTCAAAGCCTTTTATTCTGCACACAGGAGATTATATCTATGAGTGATAAGTAATATTCAATGTTTTCAACCTGCACAAAACTTTTATTAAAATGTCTAATTTCATTTTAAAATTTCGAAAACTATTTTCACTGACAGAGTATTTATTATTATGACGATATATTTTAAGTTATATTAACTGCATTTAAAAAGTATCTTTAATTTTTTTTATTTTGAGTCGATAGATACGGGTAGTGGGGACATTTTTTAATCAGAACGGGGGTGATCACTGACATATTGTCAGTGGGGGTGATGCATATATGCCAGATAAGCTGATTTTGATTAGTAAAATTGTAATACATACTCGGACCTCAGAGTTGCGATTATTTGTTTCATTAAAATAATTTTCTTATTGTTCCTAAAAGTCCACGTAGAAAGTTCTGTTTTCTCTATATTTATCATTATCAATGGTTAATTAATTGATGTAAAAAGAAAAGATAATGGAAAAGAAAAATTTGTATGGTTAAAATTGAGAGAATTAATTGCTTGAATAACGAGGAAGAAAATTAATTTAGAATATGTAGTAAAGAAGGATGTTAAAAGTCAGAACTTTTGGTGTGATTACTATTGGACGTGAAGTCCATTCTGTCAGTATTAGCGATAGCACAGGGCGGCACGCTAGCACCTCGACTAGTGCGGTAGAGTTATAGGGGGGGGGGGGGGGGTTACCCAGCACCTGCTGCTGTCACGACCCATAATAAAAACAAAAATCGTGCCTATTCAAAAACGAAGCACACTGTCCAGCCCTGAAGGGGTCCTTACACCACTTACCTTACCGTTACAAATAATAACTATCATTTATTGACTAATCTTATTTTCATGTCGGTCACAGCACTTTAAATAAAATTCAAATGTTTCGTTATGCCCATTAGCGGGTCTATGTCTACAGGTCATAAGTGCCTTGTAAGAACTTAAATATTTCATTATGATCAACTAATATACCTAAATATATAAATTCATGTGTTTGCAATATCCTACTAACAAGGCTAATTAATTCTTTATGCCACCGGCCACAACTAACTTGCAAAATTTATATATCTCTTTAGAAAAACTGAAGCATATAATATATAGATCGATTTTTCTATATTATGATAAAGAGGGCGTAAATATTTCGGTATATCAAATAATATGTACTACATGCTACGATTATCTTAAAAAAATTAAATATTCTTCTAAGGCAAGTAATGCATCTATCTCTACAGGTCACAATTACCTTGCCAAAATTTATAGGTACGTTATGCCGATTTGATAAGTCTATCCTTTATTGCGCTTAGCATTCCGCACACAATCTTCAGACCAGTATTGGATCACCAGCACTATCCTTTCTGTCTTTGAGGTTGACGAACGCTTACTATTTTCTCCAAAGACTTTTCTTCAAACTAGATATATTACGAGCATGATGTATTGCATTTAATCCTTGTATTTATGACGTCTGAGATGATATGACTTTATGAAGTACATGAGATCTCATATGATGTGCAATAAAGCCTTAGATTTTTAAAACCTTGGTGATTGGATGGGATATGTACCAGGATGGGACCAGGATACTTTTCTTCCGCTTTTCCAAACTTATGTCTGCAATCCTGCGTGGTTTTCTTAATTCCAATTTTCTGACGAAGCACAGTTGCCAACTCGTCCCTTTTCGGAGGATTTTATTAATTCCCGACTATTTAATAGCGCACTACTTTAACTTTTTTATCTTTCATTTCCTTGACCGTCACAATCATTTTTCAGAATTTGTTCCCTTCCCTCCTGTTTCGTTGGGGTTCGACTACATTCTTGACTGTCCCCATCATAGGGGTGCTTTCAGTTTCTTTCATACGGACTGGAATGTCTAAGTTTGCACCTACATACGGCCATAACAATGCAGGGTTATATGCTCCCCTGTGGACCAGACGACGCTGAAAAATGGTCGACTGAGCTAGCCGGTCTTAAGCATCGCTCCGTATGAGAGCGCCTGACGCGCGTTGACTGCAGGTCGGCACGCTAGCTCACCTCGGCTATTGGCAGAGAGTGTGGGGAGGTTCCACGAAAACCTGCCGCTGCCACCAGCCATATACAAAAAAATATTCGTGCCTGACAAGACAAAGGTCGTCGCACACATCCAGTCCTGAAGGGGCCTTTACACTACTTACCATTAACCATGTAAAGGCGCAGATAGTATGCCATCAGCTGCCGTCGCCCCATCCACCCAATCGACACTGAGGGCAGAGTATTTCCAGTGTCACTGTTCCCCTTTTTTTCGTTACAATTTGATCACTTAAAACTCTCGTGTCTGATTTCAATATGATTAGTACTATAACAAACAACACTATGTATGTAATGTAGTTATATAATTCTATTGCTAAATGTTCTTCCTACTCTTTCTTATTGTTTCCTGAATTTTCCAAAAATTTTCTAAAATTATTTCTATAGATAACACTCGTGCCTGATTTCAATGTGATTAAGTTGCGTCTACGTATGCATGCATAGTGTAGGATTTTTTTTAAGCTAAGATTTTTTTTTTAAATATATATAGTTAAGCGAATTTAAACTTAACTCTGTGTTACTAGGCACACCAACATACACACGCGCCGCGCGTGTATGTGTGTATGTGGGTGTGTGGTGTGTGGGTGTGTGTGTCGCAGCCCTGGGTGCGACTTCCCCCTCCAGCACCCATCTCCCACTACCAGTATTTGGTTATATAGGGTGGTATTACAGTATCGGCGTAAACACTTTTAGCATTTGATGAAGTGACTAAAAATTTCAGACACATAATGTAAAAAGGGGCTAAGTCAAAACCATTACATTATTTGCCTACTCTCCATGAAGTGTTAGAGACTTTTCGTGAAATGCTGAGTTACATCAAATGTCTACGACATATATACTATCAAGAGGTATGCGGGCCGCTAGGCTGGGAAGGTCATAAGCGGCACATTGACATCCTGTGGCTTACCAGTTAAGCTGGCTGGATGCCTTTTTAGGGCTACCAGGTTTGAAATTTTCAATAGATCTACAGTAAACAGATATCGCACAGTAAATAGCTATCGCTATCAGGGCTTGATGTCCTTGGCGTGATAAACACCTAACGGTTTTCCCTGCAGATCCTCAAGCTCATATAGTGAGTTTCCTTTCTACGATTTAATACGACACTTTAAGAATTTACGTCCTAACTTGCACTGATCTGTTGAGGGAAACTGCTCTAAAATTATAAGCTTTTGAACCCTGTTCGAACGCGTAGTTCAAATTTTCCTGCGCTCTCGCACGGGTCAATCTTAGCTTGTCTTCAGCATCTACTCGTAAAGGTTCATTCAGAGTTCCGACGCTCTTTATGATGGAATATGAGCTCGCGTGGTTAATCATCTGTTGTAGCATTCTGCCCTCACGCTACTTTCCCTTTTCTGTTGCTGTTCCCACTTACCTCTTTAAATAATTTTTTTTGTGGGTTTTTTCCTGGGTACCTGAAAAGGGGGAAAGTTTTCACATAATTTCGAAAGGTAACCCTATGCGACCCTTCCATACGAAGACCTAAAATAGCTGAAAAGGGGAAAAAAGTTTTCACATTTTCAAAAAGCAGTCCTACGCTGCTTCTCCATAAGGCAGATATTGTCCTGAAAAGAAAAGAATTTTGTCCATTCAGGCAACAGAACTACAAATCCGCACAAACACACATATTCCACAGGCCGGCCCTAGAAACGACAACAACATCAAAATATTTCCAAATGAAAAATTCTAAAATGTGAAGAACGCGCACAAATTACAATTTTTCGTTTGAATATCACCGCTAGTCACCAACATCCAAGAGTCGAAAACGGTAATTCACCTAGCCGTAAAATATCGCGTGATACCTACACACAATAGATCATTGCAAGCCGCCAGAAATTCCCCGAAAAATTTGGCTTCACAACAGACAACAAATATCCGATGGCAACAATTTTGCCTAAAAATCATACACGCCCACCCGTACGTAGCCAGCAGCACCGCAGCCCGAAGATATTTCGGTAATCAACCGAACGAAAACCAAGAACAGAAAAATACTCCCTTGCCGGTGGATGAATCAAGAACGGCTGCAATGTATGTAGGCAGACTGCGTGGCGTGGAGTCGGGGAGTTGGATTTTTTTTCTTTGGTCGAGGCGGACGGGCGCGAGAGTTCAGCCAAGTTTTGATAAAAAAAAAAAACAAGCTGAGAATACTTTTGAATTTTGGCTGGGACAGATGCGCGCAGGACTGGTACGAAATTCGTTGGTAGTGCCCCTAGAAGAAAAGGAAATTTTATTACATAGTGCCGGGACAAAAATTTTTTTGTTAATTTACCTTGAATTTTCGTCATAATTTCGCAGCAGTGTTCCTGAAGGAAAGGAAATTTTTTTTGAATATTGCTGCACACCAGCGTTTAGTGATCTCACCTGTGTTTCAGCACATTTTCGTCATAATGTCGCAATTAGTGTCTCTGAAGGAAATGCAAATTTTAAATATTGCTGCGCACAAATTTTAGTGAACTTACCTGGGCTTCAGCATCTGCTATTGAAATCTCTCCAATAGTGTCTCTGGAACGAAAGAAAATCTAATTAGATATTGCTGCAGACAAAATATTAGTGAAATTACCTGTGCTGCAACATATTTTTGGTTGCAATTTCGCAATTAGTGTTTATAGAAAGAAAAGAAAATTTCATTAATTATCGCTGCACACAAATTTTGGTGAACTTACATGTTTATTAGTGAGCCGCTTGAAGAAAAAGTTACTTGAAAATAGTTTAAAGTTAGTTTTCGGTCACAAGAACAATTTTTTTTTGGGGAAAATTACCTACTTCGTAAATCATACCTGTTCGACTAGTCCGACATTTCTTCGGATCGAGTACAATTGATACCTTGCTGTAGACGTAGAGCATTCAGGACACTCTAATTAGTGCGAACATTTCGTGTGTTATTCCTTCGAATCGAGTATGACTGGCTCAAGATCAAGTTTTTTATTTGCGCTGAATAAATTTTTTACACTTAACCTAACAATATTTTTCTTATCTAAACCTATTCCCTGATTATAATTCCTACGGGCTTTTCTTTGGCCCTGAGTTCAATTTATCTAGCTGAGTTTTCTTATTTTCTAAATACATGAATTACTAACTAACATATGACTTACTTCTAAACTACGGCTAGCGCTACCTAGTTATAATTAACTAACAATATTTCGTAATTCTAATACTTAACTAATTTAAGTACTAGCTACTTAACTTAGATATTACATCAGGTTGCTACTGTCTTCACTTCCTGGTACTGTTTTTAGTCTCCCTATTTCGGGTCTTGTCTGAAGCAGGGCGCATATATCCTGTCCTGCAGGCTGCAGTCCTCCTTCCGTCATCCTCTCCTAGCCTCTGTAGCTGTCTCCTTTTTCCCTGAAAAAAGTAAAAATTTCTTCGCGGTAGTATTTTCTATGACAATTTAATATACAAAAAGGCGATAAATATTTGTTAGTGGGTAAGTGGGGAAAATTTGTTAGTTCCTGTACAATTGGGTTTGGATGATTGGGGATTTTGGCTACCTCTTCATTACCTCAACCAGATAGTCCTGTATCGGAGAAATACCAGCTTTCTCGTACAGGACCTGATTGCGATAATGCTTTCCACAGGGCCTTCGGTAGAGTCCAGTGCAGATTCGGAGCGTTTTCCTCTCGAATCTCGCAAGGATATCCATATAGGTTGACGATATAGTGTGCCATATGGGAAACGAATACGTTAAGGTGGGCCTAATGAGCTGCTTGTACATCAGCAGTTTCGAACTCAGAGTGAGTCCATTCCTATATCTCATTATAGGACTGACAATGCTGAGTGCAAAGTTTGCTTTCCTAGCAACTGCTTTTGCGTGAGGGTTGAACTTGAAACGTTCATCGAAATTTATACCTAGGTATTTGACGCTCTTAGTGGGTTTTATCACTTCATTATTGATGGTGATTTCGATGTTTCTTGCGTTTTGACATACGCCTCTGCGTGAACGTGCAGTTCTAATGCAGAGTAAACTCGATTTAGGGACGTTGATCTTTATGCCCCATTTACGATAGTACTCGTAAAGCTTGGCAATATGATCACCCACTTTCCTTGTCGCCAATTTGGGGGACTTAGAGTGCGCATACGTTAAGGAGTCATCCGCGTAGAGAAGGGTCGTGACTCCTCCATTAGTCTGCGGTTGGTCAAACGTGAACAGATTGAAGAGGAATGGCCCGAGTACTGAGCCTTGCGGGACGCCCGCTTTTATGTTCTTATGCGCAGATATGCAATTCTTTATTTCCATAAAGAATTGTCTCTGAGATATGAAGCTATTTATCATCCGAATGAGGTAGGGTGGGAACTGTACAGAAAATAACTTACTTTTTTTTTCCACCCCACTTTTCGGTCGATTTGGCGCCAAAAACCGTTATTTTTTAATTACGATTTCCAAATTTGTCCTTAATGATCCACCTAACGGGATTTTCTTGAACTATGGCAAGCATGTTCTTCTAGGCATAATAATCATAGGTTTATTTGCTATTTCAAAAAATTTATATCAGTCTAATAGGACATTCCTTTGAATAGTTACAAATATATATTTAACCTGAGTCCATGATCGGAGTCGAAGGCCTTCTCAACATCAAGAAAACAGGCCACAGTATGAGTCTTTTTATTAAGAGCTTGGGTCACATCGGTGTGAAATTTTAATAGTGGGTACAGAGTGGAGTGCATAGCCTTGAATCCAAATTGCTGATGCTGCTCCATCTCCTTCTCCACGTAAGTGTCATCAATGTGCTGTTTCACTAATCTCTCCAGAAGTTTTCCCAAGTTGGAGATTAGTGAAATCGGTCTGAATTCCGAGATGCTTTTAGAAGATGCCTTCTTCGGAATAGGTATTATCTTAGACACTTTCCAGCTGTTGGGGAAGTAACAATTGTTGAAGATTATTGTTAGCATTTCGATTGCCAACGGTGGTAACTTCCGGATTATGAAGTTCGGTATACCATCTGGGCCACTCGACTTTTTATTGTTGAGTGAGCGAATAAGGGCGGCTAGATGAAGCGGGCTGGTGTATATTTGCTGGTCATTTGGATTTCCAGCTGGATTTTTAAGGCTAAATTCTGCCATTGGTGAGGTATTTTGTGTCTCAAAATTTTCTACTTCAGTTAGGACTTGCCTATGAAAGTTAGGGAGATGAGTTGGAGGCGAGCTTTTGAAGGTTGACTCAAAGTAGTTGGCGAAGGCACTGCTTTTCTCTTCAGGAGAATTTAAGCAGTTGTTGCCATCGAGTAGTTTTGCAGGGACTTGGGCTTTCCTGCTACATACTTTGTTGATTTCGCTAAAAGCTCGCGGACCTGACTTGAAAGCTTTCAACCTCTCGCGAAATTGTTCATCGACAAAGGTACGGGTTTGCTCGTCAATGATTGTCGACAGACACCTAATTTGGGAGAGTAAAGATGAATATTCCGGGTTCTGTGTATTCAGATTTCGCCGGTAAATTCTGTTCAAGGTTTTCTTTAACTTTTGCCTATACTTGTACAGCTCTTGGATTCTGGGCGGAAGGTTCTTATACCGGTAGTTATTAGGTTGGTGCGTAGTGAAGAAAAACGCTATGTTGTCCTGAAGAGCAGTTGTCAGCAATTCAACATAGAAGTCTATTTCTGTATTACACAGATTTCTATGCTGATCTGGCAAGAAATTGGGGAGTAAGTAGGCTACTTAGTCTATCCTGAAACTGTGGCCAGTCGACATTGGTCAGGGACGAAATTGCTGGAGCAGTTAGTGTGCTCGCGGAGAATTCTCTCTGTAGAGCTATTTTTAATTCTACTGCCAACTGGTCAGAATCAGAGATATGGGCCTGGCAGGTAAAATATCTAATTTTGGGGAGAATGTTTATGAGATTGCCAGAAACGAGGAAAAAGTCCAGAAAAGAGCCACTTCTGGGGAAGGTTGGTGTATCCTGGGAGACAGCAATAAAATTGTGGTTGTGGATATTATCTTCCAACCATTTAACTATGATCGTTTCAGCTAAGTTGGTCGTGGGATCGTTCCATAAGCTGTGTTTAGCATTGAAATCGCCTCCAACAATCGTATATGTGAATTGTTGGGAAAAGGCGTTCAGCGCGATCAGATCACTACGTACTCGGGAGGCTGGAGTATGGCACGGAATGTAGAGTGAAACAAGTAGAAGAGTTTCACCGGAATCAAGGTTTATCTTAAGAGACGTACTCTCAAAGTTGGAAAGGTTAATCTGGGTGGGTTCGAAGTGGAGATTTTTCTTAATGAGAATAGCGGTGCCACGCTTACCCTCACCTGCGTCATTTCTGAGCAGAGAATATTTTTCTAAAGACACTTTGTGTCTTGCTTTTAGATTTGTCTCTGAAAGAAACATGAAATGGGGACGATGCTCCTCCAGAAAAAGATTTTGGGAGACTCGTTTCCCGTGAGACACAAGGGAGTTGACATTGATGGCAATCGCCTTCAGTTCGCTTAATTTCTGCTTCCGCATAGCGAAAACGCGAATTGCTGATAAGCGCTTTGTTTTTCCGGAATGGAAGTCAGCTTCCTATAGCTAGGAAGGAAAGTGTTGATTTTGGCCATAAGGCCGAATAGATCACAGCCAAAGAGTGATTTTGCCTCCTGATTGCAGAACGTGTCTGCTCCCAAGGCACTGGGTGAAGAGGGTTTTGGATTGCCTGCAGTCTGGGGCCTGGGGACGGCTTCCTGGTTCTTCCTTCCTATGTGCGTACCTGAAATATTAGAAGAGAGGATTTGTGCAAAAGACTTACCGGGCTTCACATATTTCGTGCAGACTCCCTGAAAGATTCTTCCCTCTGCTTCTTTGTCTGGACCGCTGATTTCTTCCTCTCCATGAGCTCCTTATATTTCGGGCAGCCTCTGTAGTTTGCCGGGTGTCCCTCCTGTTTGCAGTTAATCCAATAGGGTTTACCTTTTGATGTATCTCTGGTGCAGGCACCTGGTCAATGTCTGACGTTGCATTTCACACATCGATATGCAGTACTGCAGTTACTGGCAACATGGCCGTATTTCTGGTAATTCTTGCACTGCGAAATACACTGTTCTGAAATCGTTCCCAGTGAACGGCTTGATGTAGGATTCTGTCTACCGTGATGACCCGGTTGACATCCGTTTCAGCCTCGAAGTTAACCACATAGGAGTCTACTAGGCGTCCGCTTTTCCTTATAGCGGGAGTTACGAGGTGCGAAACCATAGTTACCTTTATTCCTGGTAGCTCCTTCTCCAACGCTGTTGCTACCACTTTCGGGTCGATGCTGCATTGAATTCCTTTAAGCACCAAGGTCAATTTTCTGTTGTTCTTGGGTGTAAATGTGAAGCAATCTACCTTGATTGCCTTCACTATGTTGAAGATAACCTGGGGGTCCTCTTCTGTGGCTGGCTTAAGTGTTGACTTCGTCTTATGATTGTTCTTTAAGAAGAACTTAGGGCGCTTCTCCAGCTTCTCGAGCCTCTCGAAGAATTTCGCTACATTTAAATTGTAGCAGATGATTGGTGGGGGCTTGGCGATCTTCCTCTCCGTTGGTGCTGCATCGGTCTTGCTGCTGGCTACCTTGGTCTTTGGTTTCTCTGGTTTCTCCGCTGGCTGGATCAGTCGATAGTAATTCCCAGTAAGCGCCTCTTGATCCCCTTTTCCTTTCTGATGTAGCTGCTTGCCCTTCTTCTCCACGTTGTTCGACAGTTGAGTCTTTGGCTTCCTTTTGTTCAAAACTACTTTATAGCTGTCGTCTCTTGCTGATGTTGATGTATCTCCAGAGTTATCACTGTCATCATCCTCATCCTTTTCTTCCTCGTTGACGACTTTGCTTCTGTCCAATACTTCCGTGTCATCGGCATCCATAAATTCATTTGTTGGTTTTCAAGATCAGAACTTTTGCATGATGATTCCTTTAAAAACTGCATCTGGCTGAGGATGCTATTCTCCACCGTCTTGGTAATCTCATCCTCCGACATGCGTTTAGTTTCGCACATCTGCTTCATCCGACTTGCAAATGCCCTTGACATTATTTTAAGCTCCATGTCAAAGCTTTCAGTTTGCTCCTTATCAGCCATTTTGCTTTACCTAAACTTCACTTACCTTACTGAGTCTTTTCTCAAAAGGTGTCCTTATCACCACACTCTCTTAGTGTTTATTATATAAGCGTCTTTGTTTGTACATATATATGTACTCTTACAAGCACTAATCACTAACTTGATACACTCACATATACACAATTCTCATCCACGCACTTGTGCATGAAATGCCGTCGGCAAAATATGAGAATTGCGGTTGCTTCGATGATATCCACTTTGATGTTTTTCTGCTAATTCCTTTAGTCCGCTCGATGCTCACTATTCGGTCGCTCGCTCACGAATGAATGAATGAGTATGACTGGCATTCTGCTGTAATGCACCCATTTCAAATTTTTTTGTGCGAACATCTTGCGAAATCAGACCTATATCATTAGTGCGATATTTCCTCAAATCGAGTACAATTGGTACTTTGGTGTAAGAAACTCAGTTAAAATTTTTCGTGCGGACATTTTGATAAATCAGACCTATATCATTAGCGCGATATTTCTTCGAATCGAGTAGAATTGGTACTTTGCTCCTTATATTTCCTGGAACCGAGTACAACTGGGCGCTGTTTTCATCGAATCAAGTCGGACTGGCATTTTACTGAAAAGCATTTAGTTCCAAAATCATCTGCGTGTTTATTTTGTAAACATATATCTATGAGCATATGCATACGAAGCTGTGGCCGGTGGCCTGCCATGCTAGGAAAATTTTGGGTCCTGGTCTGAGATCACACCGTCAACCCGTTCCGAGGAATTAATACGAGAAGAGTATCCCAGAGCGCTTAGGAAATTGAAAAAAAGGAGGAAGAAAGGTTATATAACAATCTAGTTGGTACTAGCGAAATTAAAGGTAAACTCTTTTATTAAACTAAGTTGAAGAGGCCCTTCTGGTCCAATTTTTCTTTGCACTTTTTTTTGTGGGCATTTAACTTGGTTAGTCCTTTAGTAAAGAGAAACAAGAAAGAATGAAAAGGGCCTTCCACACAAGTTTGCTGTTACGTACACTTATTCGTAAGCGTCGCTCGAGCACGTTAGGCAGATAGAATACACCCATGTTTGCTTTAGATCGTAAGACTGTAAGAAGTAGCTAACTAGAAATAACAAATACCATCCAGCTACACTCTGTAAAGGCTGTCGTAAAAAAACAAACGGGAACGGAAGTAAAAGATATTATATAAGCTTATCCTGCCGCTTTTCTTTCATTATTTCCTCTCCCTTGATACAAGCAACATGATGGGATAAGAACCCAAATGGAAGGTGGTGAAGTCATGGGGTGAGAAGTCGGAGCACACACCCACTAGAATGTGGGGCTAAGGATAACATACATGTTTTGACGCTTAAGCCAGGGTGAATTTGAATTTATAAAAACGAAATCGAGTGGAACTAGAGGAAAAACTGGGATAAACGGCATTTTTTGACGGTCGAGTTTCTAGACGTAAACGGGTCGATTTTGTTTTGAACTTGGTCGCTGCAGTTTCGGTTGAGATAACACCAAAGTACATTGAAATACGAAAACGGTTTTATTTGTGACACCAAATCAAGTTAAAGATAAAAAGAAAGTTTTATTTGTGAAATAGAAAAAAAAGGAATCTTGAAAAAGGTTTTATCAGTTGAAATCTAGAATAAAAAAACAGCGACTTTGTGTAGTGTAAAGGAACGTAAAATAAAGCTCAAAAGTATAAAAGAAGGGAGTATTATTGAAGCGAAAGCAGTTTGGAAAGGTATAAGTAACATTATAAAAATTGGCGGAGCCGGTAGAATAGTGGAAGCCAGTTTTTCAAAAGTCAAGAAAAACATAAGAGCTTGAAAAGCCGCTATCCTACAAAGAGCAAAAGGGGTTGATCAGATTAGATCAGATTGATCTAATAGCCCCCAACGCTCGGGGTCAGATAGCTTTAACTGCCTCTGTTGGAAAAACACGCAGCCACCACCTCATCAAAGCACAAAGTGCCAACGTGGGACAATAGCGGGCTTCATCCCAGCCCAGGAAAAATAGACGTCCACATCAAGAGGAAAATTCCAACGCGATACCTGAAGGAAGATCAGATACACTCCAATCTGCGATCTGGAGCTGAAAGGGACTTCGAAGTAGGCAACGCGCCCCCCTTTCAGCTTTTATCCAGGGGAATTTAAGAAGGCCCCCCCCCCTCAAGCTCCTCTTGACTAAGATGTAGTTTATTTTTCTTTAGAATTTTCTCCCTATTTTGGGAATTATTTCTGTTTTCTGGTTCAAGAGTCATTCGGCTTCATTTGATTGAGTTCTAAGTTTCTGGTAATAGCTTCGCGTTTTCTAAATACTAGTTTCTCTAGTATGTTATGTCAAACTCCTTTCTTTCTAGATTTATTAACTATTTTTTTTTATTCATTCCATCAGTTTCATATCGTTTGCCTCCAGTCCAGTCAGCGTTTTTTTTCTATTTTTTTTCTCGATTTTGCGAATAAGTTCTTGCTCATTTCTTTTCAAATAAAAGGGTTTTTTTTTGCCAACTTAAGGATGTAGTCTCTAGCTTGCTGAAATGAGTTGCCTTGCTAAGCTGCCAATGGCTTGGCCTACACAGAGCTAACTTTTGCTCCCGTAAAGCTCTCTGCTTTCGTGGTAGCTCCTTTTTTGCTCTCGTTAGATCTGGCTTTGGTAGCTGGCGAGATGGCTCATGATTTGGCTTCATTGGTGTAACCACGTAAATTTCCTCGAATCAGATCCAAAATTTATTTTTTTGAATTTTATAACCTTCGGTATCCATCTTCCTCGGTAGTGAGCATCGAAAATTTTTTTTTCCGCATTTAAACAGGCTTGGCCATATCTCAGCTCCGTCGTCAAGTTAGTGCACGGCGTTCATCTTCTGATTCTGTGTTTTCCCTCGTCAGTGCCTATCGTAAGACATCGGCACTAGCAATGCATGATGATCGAATGATCAGTGAAAATTGAACGTTGTATGCGAAGCGTACTTTACGAGCATTGGCTCCGTTCACAGCTGCTAGTTCCAGGAAGAAGTCAGTATTTTCCTATATTTGTGACAGTAATTGTAGTATCTCGTCCATTAGGGACATGATGAGTGATGGTTTATTTGTATTCTCTTTGGGTGTCTTATTAATAAACACCTACTGCATCTTCCTGAGAACTTGCAGCCACTGAATAATCGATCACTTGCTCCTGATTTGGTTTGTCCCATTGTCTCGGCAAATTGATGGACGAAGTCCACCTTCATGACGCATGGCTTTGCTTGGGCAGTCGAGCCAATAAACCGGTCGTAATTCCTTTCTCACTAATTAATTCGGGAGTTGGACAGAGGTAGAGAGAGATTGAGAGCGATGTGTTTTCGTAGAGTTCCCAGTTTGCAGAGCTGGATTGCTGAAATGTTGGTGTGTGTGTGCTGGGGTGGACCGCTTCGTGGCCAAACCACCTCCTCCGTATGATTTAGCATTTTGAATAATACTACACGCACGTTTCACAAATCTTCTTCCTTGGATTTATAATAAAGTTATTATTTTTGATTTGCTTTCGAGCATATATATATTTATATACGCACGAATATAGTACACGCACAGTTTTATAGATATTTTGTACTTTGCGATTATAACAAAGGTAGGCTATGGATCTACTCATTTGAATGTATCATACGATCATTATTCGGTATTTTCTTTTGAATTTATATATTCATATACACACAATAATATACGCACAAATTTACAGATCTTCCTTGTTGGATCTATTATAATAAATTTATTATTCTGGATTTTCTTTTGAATTTATATACTTATAGATGCACAAATTTATAGATCTTCCTCTTTGGATTTATAATAAAGGTATTATTTTGAATTTTCTTTTGAACTTATATATATTTATATACGCACAAATTAACAGAGTTATCCTTTGCTGCCGTTCAAGATATAAGCACTCTTCCTCTTCGGATTTAGCATTAGTTAGGATTTTCTGTCGAACATAGGTACTCGCGCACAAATCTCGATTTCCTTCTGAATAATATGTATCTATATGCACTAAAAGCTATAAGAAATTTCGCTTCATCGCACAATCATAAACACCTAATTTCCGAAACTTCCATCTCTATCGCGAAGATATTCTGGATCACTTTGAATATACATAACACAATTTTAGAAACCTTTTAGTAGTTATTCCACCGTTCCTTCAGAACTATTATTGAGGTTTCCACAAGCACAGTTTTGAACTGTTTACAATCGGCAGATAGGCATACCTGTAAATTATCGGTGAAAATATATATGTAGCACAGTTTGAATTTCTCCCGATATATTCCTTATTTCGAGCTCTGCGCAGGCTTCCATCCGCTCGTCACTGGAAAAGCCGCTAATTAGTACTGGTTGCACCTGCGAAATCACCGTTCTCATTCCTGGATGGAACTACGCGCGACACTTCTTCGGGAGTTCAGGAATCAGGAGACAGATTACGAAATACGTAAACTAGTAGAGGCTCGAACACAAGATCCTCGAGAATCTTTTGCAGGTTTTTAACTTCTCTGGGTCGATTCCTCTGGACAGAACATCGGCAGGACTTTCTTTGGATGTTACGTGTCTCCATTGTTCGGGGATTGAAGCTTCTTGAATGGCTGCAATTCTATTTGCTACAAAGGTCTGGAACGAAGTGGATGTAGCGTTTATCCAGGCGAGCGTGATCTCTGAATCAGTCCAGAGATAACTAGGTGTTTCTCTGAAGTTCAAGTCTGCCTTTACTCGGGCCATTAACTCTGCGGCTAACTTGGCAGCACATAGCTCCAGCCGTGGGAGGCTTACCTTTTTTGTTGGAGCGACTCTTGATTTTGCACATAGAAGATTGACAATGATTCTTCCTTCACTAATGATAGAGCGCACATATATAACGGCTCCATATGCCTTTTCAGAAGCAGCAGCAAATCCATGCAGTTGTATTGATCTCGGTGCTTCAGTTGAGAGAACATGTCTTGAAAACTGTATATTGTTCAATGTTTTCAGACTGTCTCGAAACCTAGTCCATTTAGTGTAACGTTCGATGGGTAGAGCGGCGTCCCAGTCAAGTTTAAGCATCCACAATTCCTGGAGGAATATTTTAGCAGTAACTATAATGGGCGACAAGATCTCAAGGGGATCGAATAACCGAGCAATTTCTGATGCGACTGTCTTTTTCGTTACCTTATTAGTGGATTCCCAATTGCTTCTTACACAAACCTTATCTGTTTTTGGCATCCATGTTAGGCCGAGCGTTTTAACAGAGAGGTCCTTTTCATCTGTGAAGTTTAGTTGAATTTCTTGATATCCTAAGGGTATATTCTGCAGCAATCGTGGATAGCTTGCGCACCATTTTCGTAGTTTGAAACCTGCTTCTTTGAGTACAGCGATTTGTTGTGTTTGCATCTCGAGAGTAGTGGCGAGGGAGTTAGCGCCAGTCATAACATCGTCTACATAAAATCCTGTTTGTAGTATTTTTCCAACTGGATATTTGGTTGCCTCTATTTGGGCCAACCGTTGAAGACATTTCATGGCTAAGTATGGTGCCGCAGATGTGCCATATGTAACAGTACATAGTTAGTAGCATTTCAGCGTTTGCTTTGGATCACTTCTCCATAAGATGGAGTGGTATTTTCTGTCTTCTTCATGTACCCTCACTTGCCGATACATTTTTTGTATATCCGCTGTGAATACAAAACGCGGCAAGCGACACCGAAGAAGTGTGTGTCTTTCTGGATTGTTGGACCTTTGTGTAAAATGTCATTTAAAGAAATGTTTGTGGAGGTTTTCGTTGACACATCGAAAACCACTCTCACTTTTGTGGTGCTACTATCTGGCTTTATTACACAATGATGAGGAAGGAAGTAGTGTTGTGACGAAATATGTCTTGAATTGATTTCTTCCATGTGCCCTAGTCGTATGTATTCGTCCATAAAATCGATATACTGTTTACGTAAGTCTTCGTTTCTTGCAAGCCTTTTTTCTAAGGCATTAAATTTTCGTAGGGCAATATCTCTTGACTGGCCGAGGGTGCTTGGGTCTCCTGCAAATGGTAGGCGTACAATAAATCGTCCTGTCTCATCCCGATGAAACGTTTGGTTGAAGTGTGCTTCGCATTGTTTTTCTGAAAGCGTGAAATTTTTTCTTGGAACTTCTTCCGCTTCCTCAATCTTCCAGAATCTTTCGATGGCCTTGTCTAAATCTACCTCAGAATCTGTACATATTCCACAAGTTGCCACAGCTGCCGTTGTGCTACTAGTCTTGCCAGCTACGATCCAACCAAAAACAGTGTTTTGTAAGGTTGGCAGATTTGGTCCCAAACTGATTTGTCCAATAGATAGAAGTTGAAGATAAAACTCGGCTCCGAGGAGAAGGTCGATGTGATCTGTCTGATCGTATGTTGGATCGGCTAGTGCAATATTCTGTGGTATTTTCCAAGATGATGTGTCTATTGGTTGACTGGGTTGATTTGAAATTATATGAGTGAGGACAAAGGCCTCCAATCTGGTAGAAAACCCATTTATTCTGGAGTTCAATGTGGCACTTATTCTATTCTGTGAGTGCTGCTTTCCACTTCCAATGCCTTGTATGTGCAATGATTCTTGCGTTGGGTTCACACTTAGTCTTTTAACAATTTTTGTGGTAATCAGGTTTATTTGTGGGCCTGAATCAAGGATGGCACGGCATTCTATTTCCTTACCACTGTCACTCACTAATTTAACCCATGCAGTACTCAGAAGTACATGATTCATCTTTTCTTTGTTCTTGTAGGCAGTTAAAGCAAGTGGCTGATCGCTTATCCCGATGTTAACTGAAGGGGAAGGGATGAATTCCTGAATGTTAGGCCTTAATTGATGATCTGCTGGCTTGTTGAATGCCCTCGGAGGTTCAGTCATTTGAGTTTGCCCTATGTGCACTAGGGTGTTATGCCTCTTAGCGGATCTGGTGCATCCTCTGAGGGTACAAGTCGAAACCGAATGACCTGGCTTTAGACAATTAATGCACAGGTTGTGTTTACATAGTAAATTCAGGCTGCAGCTGGGTGACATTCGGAGGAATCTACTGCAGTGAAACAGTTGGTGCTTATCACTGCATGCTGCACATCTTTGATTTGATGATATAGTTGATGTTAGAGTTTTGGCTGTACGCTGTTTGTTATAGTCATCTGGACCCTTGCCCTTATGGCACAGTGCTTCCAGAGATTGAAAGCGAGTTTCAAGAAATGCCAGAAATTCCTTAAGTAATTGAATCTCCTTTGGCTTGGCTAGCGATTGCTCGTAAAGCTGGTGTGTGGTCTTATCCACTTTTTTGAGCAAAATGTGGAGCAGGAGTGGATTCCAATTGTTGGTAGGTATGCCAAGATTTTCCAATCCTAATATGCAGTCTTGCGTTGTGTCATGCATTGTCTTTATTGATGTAGCTGATGAGGTTTCTGCTGCATGAGATGACTGGTTTAGTAATTTGTTGATAAGTTTTGCGACTAATAATCTTTTGTTCTCGTATCTGTCCTGTAATAATTTCCAGGCGGTCGAGTAATTTTCATCAGATAGCATAAAGTGTCTCACCAACTTCTCAGCTTCCCCCACTAGATTCATCTTCAAGTCCCACATCTTTTGACAATTGCTCCTTGTCTGATTGTGAACCATCTGAGAGAACAGATCGAAGAATTGTCGCTATTTTGCGTAGTCGCCATCAAACTTTGGTAGCGTTATTTTTGGTAAACTTGCAATAGCTGTATTAGATGCTGGAGCCTGTGTTGATGGCAGTGGAGTATGGCCTTGTTTTTATATTATTGCAGATAATTCGATTAGATGGCGATGCACAATGTCTTCTAGCTGAATATAGCCTTTAGTATCATAACCCAGTGTGGCGGGGTCCTCTACTAGCTCCCATATGGCGCTGTTTTGCTCTTCCACTTGGAACCAGTAGTGCTGAATTGTCTTGATTTTTAACTCGAAGAAGGACTGTGGATGTTGGTCGGGGTCCAAATTCTCGAGTGTGGCGTATAAGCGATAAAGTGACTGAATTATCACTCTTTGTCTTCTCATTATTCTGGTTATCTCTGATAATGGCTTAGCAGATTCAGCTAAATTGCCGCTACCAAGGGCTTGGGCATAGCTTCCTTGGAAGCTCCTTTTGTGGTTGATTTATTCGTCAATTGGTTTTGTTGTTCATCGTTGGCCATTGAAATTAGTGGCTCTTCAGATGTTTGACTATTGACGTCTTTCTTCAATTGCATGATTTGTTCTGTGAAATGTGCAACATATTGTTCATACAATTGAGCCGTAGTTTCATAGCGTCCCGTGGTGAAGTATGAATGACTTATAGGCGGAGAAGGCAGATTTCTGATCTCTTCATCGATCTTCTCGAAAAGCGACCATGCTGCTTCTAGACGGCGAAGCCTCTCTTCATAGTAAGTTACTGTTGTTTTCCTGTCGAGTGGATCTTTATCGTAATTAGAAGTGACTTGTTTCACTCCTTTCGCATATTCCTTTTACTCTGCAGCTAACTGATCCATATATGCGTACCCTTTGACATGTTTCTTCTTGTTGAACTTGAAATTCTTCTGGATTGTAGTAAGCCGAAATCTCAGAAATGATGGTTGATGTGTTTAACTGTGATTCAAGTGTTACACTTAAATCACGTCGGGGTCACCATGTGAAATTCTTTTATTTCACGTGTACGTAGACGCAGTCAAGGTTTTAAACCATGGCTGTAATTTGATGGGGTGTACGCGGTACATAAACCACTACACCAGAATACTAATCTGAAAGATAAATGGTTAAAATGTATAATTAAAACGACGATATTTAATTTGAAAACAAAACTGACGATTTATTTGACTTGTTCCTCTTTATATTTAAAATTTCTTTAAAGTAATTCTTGTTAATTTCCTCACTGTCGCAAGTCGTGCTTGAAAATTATGGAATTTGCTGATGGTGAGGAAACGCGCGTTTGAAATAATCGAAGAATTCACATGTGGAGCAATGAACTTTGTGCATATCCAACAAATTGATTGAATGGCATGTAATAAGCTGTAGGTATGTGCTGATAATAAATTTGTTGGATATGCACGTACAATGACCTTACATTATTTTAATTCTAAGATTGTTCACATGGATTTCTGCTTCCTGGACATCAGTCGAACTTTAATTTTATGGTCATATTTTGACACTCCGCATCCAGTTAATAGTGCTGTCTTAATATACACCCACGTAGGTGAGGAGTTCTATCTTAAAAGAGACCAGTACCAGTCCATGGCAGGACCGGATAATAATGAGCTCATATTTCTGACGAGGAGGTCGAAGTCTCCTTCCATAGCAGAATACGTTAGTGCTTCAACTCGAAATACGAATTCATCGACGGAGAACCGAAAACTGTCTCCGTTATAAGAGATATTCCATCGTCTGAAGGGACTCCCTGAGCGCATATGCCAAGGACTGGCTTGTGCTCGATTTGTAGAACTAGTTCTATTGGGTGGCTCCATCGGGTTATTGATGAAGGATGCTGGTTCCTGCCGGGCCCCATCGGGTATTCGAATCGGTCTAAAAGTTGGTCTAGGTTGGCTAGCTGAGGACAGAGGTCTCTGATGCCACTGTCTAGAGGATGCGACAGGCTCACCAACAGGTGGTGGTGGACGGGAAACGTCCACTTGGTTGAAGACCGCAAAAAGTCTTGCGGTCGTACACAGTCTGCAATATCAACTCGCAACGATTCTTTGCTTCTATTCATGCAATAAGTCTTGGAGCTGTACTCTAAGACTAGCCATCAACGCGTCTGCGGGATCTGCAGGAGCATTTGATGGACAATTTCGTCTGGAGCTGATGTGTGAAAGAGTTGCGGAATGTAGGCCAGGAGACAAAGATCTACGAGTTGCCTGTGGAACTATTGGTGGTGGCAAATCAAGATGTGGTGGCTGAAGAAAATCTTGGTTACTATGTCGGGTGATAGGTCGTTTCAGAATCACACCGGGATATGACGTAAAATCTTGCTGGGTGAGGACACATCAACAATTAGGGTAGTTGTTGGCCTATCCATATTCGAAGGCATGCTTTATGGAATGCATGCCCACAGATAGTTGTTACAGGTTTTCTTTTGACGGACCCGTCTCCGTTTGACAGATGGTGCACTGGCCCGGCATCTGCACTGGGACATCAGTCACAGGAGGTGGTGTTCCCATGGTAGCCATGATGGAAATCTAGCCACCTCAAGAGGAGCAACAAAAGTGTGACTCTATCTCCAACTTTAAAAAAATTGAACGAGTCGTCCTATATACTGCTACGAGCGTGGCCTTGATTTGTTATTTTAAACACAATATTTCAGATATAATTCAGAAGTTCTTTCTTTATTTAACTTTATTACTTACTCTCACAATTCACAAACAAGAATCAAATCAACTCTTTAATTATCGCTAGTACTGTACTTCTAATAATCACAATCCAAATAGTTTACTTCGTTGACTTCGCTGTCTGAAATAAGACTCCGCCTCCTGGATGTGTGTAGCGCCGTATTTATACACTACACATTATACTAGAACCTTCCTGAATATTCCGTTTTCCGAACCCAAGGTTTACTAAGATGTCACTAGCCTAAAGTTGCTTCCATTTCCAACAGATGTCGCTTGTGTCACTTGGTGGCACGTAACACTGCCCCCTCCTTAAAATTGTTCGTCCCGAACAACAGGTGATTCACGGTCTTCATGCTCGCCGAATTGACACAAGCGATCTAGATGACCGATTTTTCTTTTGCATCTTGTACCGCGCTGAATCTTGTATACCATGTTATTAGTTCTAGTTTTAACTGCATTCGGTCCCTCCCATTGTTATGGTAATTTTGGAGAACGTCTCGTGGCCTCATGCACATCAGCTAGCTTCGTTACGCAGTCTTCTGGTAGCTCCTCTGGGTATACCTAACTTGAGGTCGCTAGGTAACCGCATTTACTTTCCGAATAGGATCTTAGATGGGCTTTGTCTGGTCATATTTTAAACAGCTGATATATAGACCATTAGAAATATAGGAATATATCGATCCGAATTGTGCTTATTTTAGTTGAAGGCCTTCCTGAGATGTTCTGTTGAAACAGTCTTCCATGCGTTGATTTTTCTTTCGTCCCTTATCACCTTCATCATCATTGTCTTTGATTCCTTTGTAATTAATTTTTTTGTTTCGTTGTCATCCTTGTCATTGCCGCCTTTGCGATTCTTATCATCATCATTGTCAGAACCTTTATCTTTACCTTTTCCGATCTTCATTATGACTATCAGAACCAGCTTAACACAAGCTCGCTGCATGGACACGTTTAATAAATAAACGTCTCAACAATACATGCGTTTCATCATTTAGTCGGTGTTAGTACTAGTATATTACACTAAACATACACCGAACACCGGATAAAATGACATGCAACATAGAACAAGACAATTTAAAAAAGTTAATTAAAACAAAATTAAATATTAAATAGGCGTTTTTTTAAAACATGCTTAGGGATGTCAACAACAAAATTCTCAGCCATATTATTGACAGTAATACACATGCGATTAATAGGTTCATACATGCTAAAGTTAGACCTTGAGGAGTTAACATGCAACAGAGGTAGCCTTCTCAAATTGTGGCTACTATCACGGAAAGAGATTTTGTTACGTAACAATAGAGAATCAATATTCGCGTTTAAGAGTTGATGCACAAATGTTACATCGGCAACCAAGCGACGTTTCTCAAGCGAGTGCATATTCAAAAGCTTCAAGCGATCCTCGTAGGGTGGAAGAATTAAAGAATTATTCCAGGGTAGATGCCTGAGAGCAAATCGTAGGAAGTTCCGCTGAACAGACTCAATACGGTCGATGTGTGTACCGTAAAATGGAGACCAGACCTGGCTAGCATACTCAAGAAGTGGTCTCACAAAGCAAGTGTACAAACGCAATGTTATGGTAGGATTTGAAAACTCTCGGGACCAACGTTTTATAAAACCCAGCATAGAACTACTCTTTGAAACCATGTAGTTTATATGGGAGATAAAATTCAATCTGTGGTCACATTTGACACCCAAGTCACAGACAGAGTCCACACGGCGAACCGAGGAATCCGAGAACTCATAATCATAAGTGATGGGTTTCTGATTCCTGTGGAAAGTCATAACCTCACATTTGTTGATATTGAGTACCAAATCATTGCTCTTGCACCAATTGTAAAATTTTTGAAGGTCACCCTGTACCTGTTCACAATCGTTAACAGATTTAATCTGAGCGAAAAGCTTAATATCGTCAGCATAAATCAAGACCTTACAGTACCTCACAACAGAGACAATGTCGTCAATAGACAGAATAAAGAACAACGGGCCCAAGTGACTCCCTTGTGGTACGCCAGACGAAGCCTTCAATACTCTAGAGATGGAATGGCGGAATAAGATTTGGTATGTTCTGTTATCTAAATAAGACTACGTCCATTTTAGAAATATTGGGGGAAACCCATATTTTTTCATTTTAAACAGTATCACGGAGTGAGATAACTTGTCGAACGCCTTACTAAAGTCTGTATAAATGCAATCTGTCTGATAGCCTTTTGCAAGCCCGCAAATGGTATCCGAGACAAATTCCAACAAATTAGTGGTTGTAGACCTGCCCGAAATAAACCCATGCTGGTTTGAAGAGAGTAAATTCTTACAGGAAGATGAAAGTTGAGAGTAAATGATAGATTCGAATAATTTGGGCATGCAAGATAATTTTGCAATAGGTCTATAGTTAGAAATTTCATTTTTACTACCTTTTTTGTGGATAGGTATGATAAAGGAGTTTTTCCATAGCTGCGGGAAACAACCACTATCGAGCGATTTTTGGAAGATAATTCTCAGCGGAGCTACCAGGGCGAGGCAGCATGACTTAAAAAAGGCTGGAGGGATCCCGTCAGGACCAGTTGTGAAGTCATTTGGAAGCCCATTAATATGATCCAGTATATCCTCTTCTGAAATTGAAGGGATACTGAATGAAACGTTATGGGAATCATTCATATGACTGAAGTTGCCATTTTGAGGTTGAAAATTTGATGAGGCAAAGGCATTGTCAAAAAATGAAGCAAACATATCGCAAATTTCAGACGAATCATCACTAGCAGAATCCTTGTACCTCATGGTATTGGGGTAGTTGTCCGTTTTTTTCTTCATATTAATAAACTTAAAAAACATGCGTGGGTCACTAAATAATTTCGTACGCATCCTTTGAACATACTCATCATAAAGTGCAGAAGATAGTTCTCTGAACTTATTATAGGATGTGAGGAAGTTGCTGTGACTTATAATGTCCTTGTCCCTCATATAACTTTTCCATAGCTTATTCTTCCTATTTTTAAGACGTTTAAGTTCTTTATTGAACTATGGCGGTGATGTTTTATTCAACCGCTGACGCTCGCGGGGAATACAAGAAGAAAATAAATCGAAAAGAATTATGTAAAACTTAGAAACGTCTTCATCAACACTATTGCAAGACAGAAATGTGTAGAAATCAATAGAGGTAAGTCTACTGGAAAGTTCTGAAAAGTCAGCCTTTCTAAAATTGAAAAAGTATTGCGCTTCGTCACAATATGTGAGGTTTTCAGTTACATAGCAATGTGTAATTTGAAGAGCGGGGTGGTATTTGTCAAGAGTAGACATTATAACTGGGCTAGGTTCAACTAATAAGTTACCCGCGTCAGTAGAAAATACCAGGTCTAACTGCCTACCCATGTCATTCTTAACATTACTGATTTGGCTGAGACCAAGAGATGAAATAGTGTCAAGGAAAAGTGATTTCCTTGTTGTCAAGTTATTAAGTGGAAGATAGTCATCGTCATCATCATTAAGTACCCATTTTATATTGGGTAGGTTAAAATCACCAATAAGTAGTAATTCGTCAAGAGGTTCCATCTTACCATGGATAAAATTAGATGTTAAAATGAGTAGGTCATAAATATTCTGACCTTTGTCGTCGACGATATTTATGGAGTCTGGAGGAATATAGCAACAAAGTATGTATAAGTCATATTTTACGAGAGACATCTTAAGAACTATAAGTTCAATGTCGAGAGTGTTGGAGAAACTGGGGAGCTCAACTTGGCTGCAATTTAAGTGGTTTTTACAGGCGAGGAGTACGCCACCGCCACGAACCTCAGAATCAGTATACCTATCTCTTCTAAAAATTTGATAAGAATTGTCAAAGATTTCAGCATCGCGAAAACCATGATGCAGCCAAGTTTCAGTAAAAGCAACTATATCAAAACAATTTGCAACAGAGGACTTAAAGATTTCTGCAGTTTTTGTCCGAATCCCCCTTACGTTTTGATAGTAAAGGGAGAGCGATTTGAGTTTTTTGAGATATCGCTGCTAATTTTAGCTGTACTTCTATGTTGGTGTCCAGAAGGTACGAACAATTTAGTAAAAGCGCCAGAGGGCCAAAAAGTGGGATCCAATAACTTATCCTGCTCATCCGCGGACACAGTTAGAACAAAAGATGCAACAGGTTTAGAGGATTTACTAATTTTTCGACAAGAAATACCATCTGTTGCAATATTCTTGGACTTCAAATACTTCAATATGTCCTCGCACATCGTTTCTGAAGAGAAACGGGTGACAAAAACATTCGAAGGTTTTGGCACCGTTCTCAAAGAGGCACCAATGCTATTTCCTGGAGGGGACACAGATGAAGTATCATTCGATACTGTGGAACGCTCCTTCACTTCAGCTACAGAAGCAGATGTAACGAGAGCCAGATCACCGCTTGCTGTGGATTGAACAGAGTCCTGGTATGAAAGAATCGCCTCATTGGGGCTATGTTGGCGTCTTCGGCGGTTCCTCTGCTTTTTGGCTGGTTTACTACTATGTGCATTAGGTACCGGACGGTTAGAGTCTACTTCCTGCTGCAGGAGAGGTGATGGTTGAGAGTCAGACAATTCCTTATCCACTGGAGATAATTTTTTGACATCAGTCGCCATGGAGCTGATAAGTCTCGAGTTTTCAGAAACAGCAGATACCCAAGACCCGATATCGTCTTCAACACGCTTTAAACTACACCGAACGTCGTCGATTACTGGGATAAGTAACGTGCTGTTGGAATTGTGAGACGCAGATGGTGAGTCTTTGGCAAATACTGCATTAACATCAACCAGTGAGTCAGACAAATTTTGAACCTTTAAAGCTAGGTTATGAGACTTTTCAAGGAGTGTGTCTGAATTCATGCTCAATACATCCACAAGTTTCAACAGCTTATCAATTTTACCATTTAAAACATTAATGTCATCGGAAAATACTTCGAGACCAGTCCAGTTCATAGATAAGCTATTAAATTTATCCGCAATGAGAGACTGAACGGTAGAGAAAGAGTCAAGACGTTCGGTAAAGCTTTTTAAAAACCTTAATGTGTGGCAGGGCTTTATATCTGAGCATTCGCTGCAGGTTGTAAGTCCAGGAGTAGGAGCTCTGGAGCTCCGCTTCAAGCAAGAAGCATGGAAAGATTTACCACATATACCGTTACAAGCCACCACGTCCTCTGATTTCTCTAAAGAGCAGACTTTACAAGATGCCATTCTCAGTGATGGCGATTGAAATAAAAAAATTGAAGATGTACAAAAAAAAAAAACAAAAAAAGAAATAAACAAAAATTTTGAGTCGCAATGTACCTGCCCGTTGAATGGTTTAAGCCCGCGAAGGGAATAACGAAAATGCACAATTATCTCCGCAAAGCGAGAATATTCACAAATAGAGGGCGGAAGTAAAATCGAAAACAATAACAAATGAAAAATGAATATATATATAATAGGTAAAAAATAAATTAAAAAAAAAATACCAGCGATTAAGAAGAAGTTCCCAATTCACAAAAAAGAAAAAAAACAATAAACAATACAGATGAGCACGAGCGATGAGCCTCAACCGGCAAACAAAAAGGGCAGCGCAGCTCCAGTCACAAATTAGCATTAAAAACCAAGCCGAGTGCAAAACAAGCAGATGATAACAAACAGCACTATGGCACAGTAATGGCTAAATTACAATATCACTCACGAACATCAAATAATTAACGATAAAATCACCAAATCAACACAAAAACAAGCATGAAAACAGAAACTTGCACTGACATATACCCTTACCATCGTCCTTATCAGCATTCTTAGACCCTTTGCTTTTCGTCTTTTTCTTTCTTTCATAGTCCTCACCCTTGGATTTCTTTCCTTCCTCCTTTTACTGTTATCATCGTGGTCATCATCGTCTTTGGATTTCTTTCCTTTCCCCTTTTACTGTTATCATTGTAGTCATCATCGTCTTTGGATTTCTTTCCTTTCTTCTTTCGACTTTCGTCATCGTCATCTTTTTCTTCCATGCATGGACGTTTTGAAAAGGCTTCTGCATTTCCGTGGATACATCCTTTGCGGTGTGGGATTTCAAAGTCATGAGGTCGCAGTCTTGTCTCTCCACGAATAGCTTGTGTAATACATCTGTAATCATGCATCGTTAAAGCATGTAATTGCATATAAATCATATGCACATCTCCCTAAAAGAAACACGAAACCAAGATTACAACTAAAGTTTGTAAATCATTTCAAAAGATAAAACTCCTCGAATAAACAAAAATGAAAATACAATTTACACACATACAGATTTGTATGTAATCACTTTTGTGTGAATCATTCATACCTCGTTATGAATGAAGTAAAATAAAAGCGCATCAGATTACATCGCAAGCAGAAATAAATTATGTATGTGCAGTGCACCAAATTTATCAATGGCAACAAAGAACGTTACTCACGTGAGGTCACCGTTTCTTTCATAATGATACGGTGAGCAAATTATCGAATGCAGGTAGCTTTAAGAAATTAATGTAAATAGCTTACTTATCAATAATTAGCGATTATAAATAAGGTAGCATTAAGAAAGAAATCAAGAATAAAGTTTTGACCATTGACTGGTAAAGTACAAGTCTTATTCTTCAGAACGCAGCGGAAATTAGCCAGGCGTTCACCTTCCTAAAGATATAGAGGCCTCTTAGCCAGATATCTTCTTCATAAAGATATTGGGGCACTCCAGCCCAATATCAAGTAAGGATTGAGGCATTCAGCCGATCCATAGGTAATTTTCATTTCTTAGCCTTTCATAAATATTGAGGCGACACGCCATATATTCGGCATAGTAATTGACTAATTTAATCATGAGCAGAATATTGGACATCGGCGAATACGCCAATCCATTGGCAACCAGCGTAAAGGCAAACATGGCGACCCTGCCCCCCCCAAAGGACCCAAATGAGATGGAATTAACGATATCGCAGAACTGAGAGGAATGGATAGCAGAAATCGATGAAAAATTTGAAAAATTATACGCGAAACTCAACGAAGAATTAAAGAAAGATTTGAAGCAAAACCCACAAGCTGGACCCAGGCCAATTTCCATCGAGAAGTACAGACAAAAGTACCAGCGGAAAAACTAAACAATAGCAGACAAGCAGCCAGAAGAAAAACCAGCAAAGAAACCACGAGGAGGAAGATTGATTGAAGCAGCGCCAACGTATAGCTGAACTAAAGCGGCTAGTGAAAACAACAGTAGGACAATTCAGAACAAAAGCAGTAAGAGAATTAGAGGAATTGAAAGAAATTCAAAAGGTTGCAAAGAAAAAGAAAAATAACAATGGGAAATACAAAACCCCAACAGGGCGTTGTTAATTGCAACACAGAAGAAGTGAAGTAAAATCAGATAATAGTTTATGTAATATTAGGTGATGTTGAATATCACATACCATATAAATTAGTAATAGCAATAAAAAGTATCAAAATTCCATAAAAACAAACAGATTAATGTATGTATATAACATTCATCATTATTGCTAAATTTCACAGCTCTTACAGCAATTTTGTTGACTAGACATTTCCCACATTCTTGTCGCCACAAAATCGTCTGGCAATGAAATTAGAATCCGACAAAGGTATTGCAATGTAATTAAAATCCGACAAAAATATTTTGTGGTGATAAGGTGTGGGAAATCATGAAATAATAAAATTTTATGTTGCTTAGATTTTAGCATTTACGAAAATGTCAAATAAGCATCTTTTTATTATAAAAATGTAATTTTGTGTACAATAAAATATAGTGCAGTTTTTACTTTTATCAGAAGCAGGCGTATTAATTTTTTACTAAGTTCTCTTCGAATCGTTGCACTAGTTATGTACTAGGGTAACACGTAAAGTTGCATAGGTATTGTACTTAGGCAACGTTCTGATAAACGGGCGGCAATTAAGCCAATTGAATTGTCGCGGTACAAAAAATATTTGGTGACCCCGACGTGATTCTCTATTAAGAGAATTGCACTACACTGCTTCCATAGCGTGGAAGGCCACAGACACCAGCATCAAAGGTGAATTTATAACAGCACTCTATTACTGCTGCACATCATAGAGGATCATTACAAGGGTTAAAATCAAGAAGTTTTATCCGGATTCGAACCATGGCTGATGCAGAAGTTGAACGGATGCTGCAAGAACAGGATGATATTGGTAGTAAACTAGAAAAGCTACTAATAAATTTCGGCAAGGATTCATTAGACCGTAAAACTGAAGTCTACATCGCAAAGAGAACATAGTTATCAGACAAGTACTGGCGTGTAATTCAATCAAACCACAAAAGACTCACTCTATTCCAGGAGCGGCTTGCCAGTTCATACTACTTCAAAAACGAGTATTTCAAGAAGCTAGAACAGGTGTACCTTACACTAAACAGTTTATTATTGGAATATCAAGCGACGTGCGTGCCCACGGCTACTACTAAAGAAGGCAATCATGGAGCGACAAGCTCAGCAGGCGCTGCATCCAGCAGCAACAATAAGCAGGCTGATGAGAACAGTGGTAACTTAGATGATGAGGAAGGTAGCAGCGACGACGACAGCGATGACAATGTTAAACAAAATGACAACGGAAGCAAACCTTCGTTAATTTCGGAACTATATGAAGGCAAAACTATGGATGTGGACGCTTGCAAGCTAATACGCAAGCAAAAGGGCCTAATGCGGCTCACAACACACCAAATAAGAGATATTGAGTCAAGGCAGGATCAACAGCATCCAAGCCAATATTTCAAACTAAAAATTGACATACTCAAACAATATCAGAGAGAGATGGTTGACAATGACCAACAAATTTGGGAAATTGCCAATGAAGACAATCCATTGGGCTATAAATCAGATCTGTTCTATAACCTTGATGGCTGGACGCAAGATACTATCATTTCACTCCAACAGCAAGTATCAATTCTTGAAGATAGATCCACCGAGCAGCCTGCACCTTCAAGACTACAAGAAGGCTTTATTAAATTGCCAAAGATTTCTCTGCCCATATTTGACGGCAACTATTTGCAGTGGACACTGTTCCATGATTTGTATGTCCAGCTAATACACAACCAAACTATAAGCAACACTCAGAAGATGTTCTATCTAAAAACCAATCTGAGCAGAGAAGCAAGGGCGTTAATTCAACATCTGCAGCTATTAAGAGCCTGAACGACACAACCAATGAATGTCTGTATGGACTGAAAAATTTAGGATTGCCCACAGAAACATGGGATCCTTTGATAATACATATAGTAATCAAAAAATTAGACAAAACTACACATGGCTTATACGAACAATCACTAGGTGCACCAAGAGAACTAGACACAATTGGGAACTTCCTGAAATTTCTAGAAATTCGATTTCAGTCCCTAGAAGCTCTTGGAGGCCGAACTTTATGCAACGTAAGAAATAGCCCGAAACTTACAAATCAGTCGAAATCTTCCGCATTCATGGCAACTTCAATGAAGAGCAAGTGTACTATTTGTAAGCAGAGTCATCCATTATATTCTTGCAAAGACTTCCTTTCCAAGAGCCCATCAAGCAGGCTTGACATGGTTAGAAAACATAATCTATATGTAAATTGCATGAAGGGGGCCATTCCGCTAAGAATTGCTCTCTTAGAGGTTGTAAAACGTGTTCATCAAAACATAACACCTTATTACATCTTGAAAGAGAAGGTAAAAATCAGTACAACACAAGAGGAGAAGCTCTACAGAAGACACAGGAATCAAACAAGCTATACCCACCAACGGGTCAACAAAACTAACATCTTTCGCCTATCAGCTCATCTTCTCAAAAACCAACCACTTTAGCTGCACAAGTAACGAAGGCGCAAAGGAGTTATGTTTTGTTAAGCACTGTGATTGTAAGGTTACGAAACAACGAGGGATTGGAAGTGGAGTGCAGGGCAATACTAGATTCCGGTTCTCAATTGAATTTTATCACAGAGCAGCTGGCGAAGAAACTGTCACTAAGAGAAACATTTGACCCATTACAAATTCAAGGCATTGGTCAAGGTCCACAGAAGGCCTACAAGAGGATCAATGTAGAGCTGCGATCAAGAGCATGCAACTTCTCAACCAGAATCGAAGCGCATATTCTGCCAGAAATAACAACACATCAACCATCTCAGTCTTTGGATATCACAAACTGGTTCATTCCACGGAATCGACCTGCTTATAGGAGCAGATACATTTTTCCAGCTGCTCCTAGCTGGACAGATTAAACTAGAAGATACCCTTCCCATCCTGCAAAACACTAAATTAGGTTGGATAGTCAGTGGAAAAACGTCGAACACATCCGCTACCCATGTCTTGTGTGGTATTTGCTCCGAAGAAGAAGAAGCCAAACTAAATAAACAAGTCAAACGATTTTGGAAACAAGAAGAAGTTGACTCTACTAACCCAACCTTGTCGGCATCAGAAATCAAGTGTGAATCACACTTCAATCAATCCGTGAGAAGGGATGAAACAGGTCGTTTTGTGCTAAGGCTGCCCTTCGCAAATGAAGCAACGAATCTAGGAGAGTCGAAAGACATCGCGCTTAATAGATTTTATTCGTTAGAACGAAAGATGACTAGAAACCCAGATATAAGGTAGTCAATATACTACTTCCTTAACGAATATAAGAATCCTGGGCATATGGAAGAGATCAGTTTAAAGGAAATCTCAGGATCATACTTCTTCCTTCCACATCGCTGCGTGACTAAGCCAGATAGTACCACCACGAAGCTTCGTGTAGTTTTCGATGTATCGATGAAAACGTCATCGAACATTTCATTGAACGACATCTTATGTATATACTTAGTTATACTTATATATCTTATATATTCAAGATGAACTCTTCTCCATATTACTACGCTTTCGTCTACCACGGTATGTGTTCACAGCGGACATAGAAAAAATGTACCGTCAAGTAATACTGGACAAGGATGACAGGAAATATCAATTAATCCTTTAGAGAGATGATCCATCCAAGCAGTTGAAATGTTATCAATTATCTACGGTTACCTACGGTGTAAGAACGGCGCCGTACTTGGCGACGAAATGTCTCCACCGACTGGCGGGCCAAATGGCAGAACAACGCCCTCTGGGAGCCTCGACACTCATGCAAGATTTCTACGTCGACGATGTTATGACTGGTTGTAATAGTCTCAGTGAATCCATGGAATCACAAGAACAACTAACTCAAATTCTCCAATTTGGAGGATTCAAATTACGTAAGTGGTGCGCGAACCACACTGCATTATTGGAAAATATCGCTTCAGAAGACAAGGTACCGCAGCTAGAACTACATGACGATAATGACTGCCACGTAAAGACTTTAGGAATAACATGGCTACCACGTTCTGATGAATTTACTATCAAAACTCAATGGACAGATGAACAAACTATTACCAAGAGAAGTGTTTTATCAGACATAGCTCATCTATTTGACCCTCTTGGTTTCATGAGTCCGGTTATTGTAAAGACGAAGATTTTCTTACGAGAATTGTGGGCACTTAACTTTGGCTTGGACGATAAACTACCAGACGAACATAGCTCTATCTGGATCAACTTTCGTCAGAGTCTTAGTGTCTTAAATGATATGAAAATACAGAGACATGTAAAGTTCAGGAAATGTGCCGTGCTTTATGCAATTACATGCTGTCTCAGATGCATCTGAACAAGCATTAGGGCCGCAATATATATACGATCTATTCTCCAGAAAGGACGTATCATAGTGGGATTGCTGTGTGCCAAATCTAAAGCAGCACCAAAGAAAAACGTAACAATACCCAGATTAGAGTTGTGCGCTGCAAAGTTAACAGCCAACTTAATGCATCGAGTTAAAGGGGTTTTGAAATGGAATCACCCCTGTTATTATTGGTCCAATTCAGAAATAGTGCTAGCACGGCTAAATTCATCATCATCTTCACATTACACATTTGTAGCGAACCGCATAGCTGCAATCCAAGAAGTAAGTACAGCCGATCAGTGGTTCCATGTACCATCAAAACACAACCCTGCGGATCTAGCTTCACGGGGAACTACGCCAGAGAACAATTCTCTATGGTGGTATGGGCCACTCTTCCTACATGGGCATCAATCCTCATGGCCGCTAAAGCCATAAAATTTGACCACAGACTTGGAAAAGAGACAGGTGAAGGTGGTGCTATCAACCATCACGAGGAGGATTTCTATATTAGAAGGTATTGAGCACAGAAATACGTTCAAATATTTACAAAGGACGTTTAAAAATGTTATGTGGCCATATTTTGTTGCTTTTCCACCAAAGCAGTACCGATGCATTTGTTGGAGCCCTGAAGCGATTTGTGAGCAGGCGAGGTAACTGTAGAAATATTTACTGTGACAATGCAACTAACTTCGTGAGAAACAGCAACCAGTTAAAGGAGATTCAACAAGCAGTGTATAGCAAAAATGCTGAAGGAAAAATAACACAGTTCTCCACAAATAGAGGCATTGACTTCCATTTTATCCCACCAAGAGCTCCTCATTTCGGTGGCCTATGGGAAGCTGCATTAAAGTCAGCTAAGTATTTATTTAAAAAGAGTGTAGCTTCAGCTTCCCTGACTTTTGAAGAATTAACGACAATAATGACAGAGATTGAGGCAATTTTGAACTCAAGGCCTTTAACACCAATGAAAAGCAATCCAAATGATTTTTGTGCGCTAACACCAGGTCATTTTCTAATTGGCGAACCACTAACAAGTGCTGTTGATCCCAATGCACATTCTTCAAAGACGTCTCTGCTCAAAAATTGGAAACAAATATCAGAGTTAAAAACCAGTTCTGGCAGCAATGGACAAGGGAGTACTTATGTGAGTTGCAGCATCGCTACAAATGGAAGCAGCGCTGCGAAAACGTGCAACCAGGGACTATGGTCGTGATAAAGGATGACAATCTCCCTCCGTTAAGTTGGCAATTAGGACGAATAGTCAACACTATTAACGGACCTGATGGCTTGGTTCGAGTGGCTGATGTCAAAACAATATCCGGAATGTTAAAACAGCCGATACATAAATTAGCTCCATTACCTATAGAGCAAGAACAAAACATTTCCGCCGGAGTCGAGCCTTCAGCAGATCCTAATAGCCAGAGCACTCTTCCTTCAGGCAACAAGCGAGAAGAAGAGAGAGAAACGCAACATGGGACTCTTGCCAAAAAATCCCGACGCGCCATTTCACCTATAAGTTTGGTTCTTCTGGCATGCCTGATTGTACCAATATTAGCGAACAGTCCAATACAGTTATCTCCTTTTAAAACTCAACCAGGATTGTACTTTGAAAGCATGGGATCCACTCACCTCGTGACCAATGAATGGAAACTGATCATATACTACAACTTGGAATCATACTGGAAGGAGCTTGAAGACATCAACAATGGGATAAACAATCTAAGGAAGATTTGTGATTCAACAAGCGATACTCAAGCATCCACACAAACAGTTGTTCAATTTTCTGACACACTAACAGAACTCGAAAACAACAATTCGTTGCTCACCCGTGACTCGAGTTCAAGACCTAGAAGGGCCTCATTACATATTGTTGGAAATCTTGCACATTCCTTATTTGGAGTATTGTATTCGACTTATGCCGAGAAAATGTCTCAAATAATAAATAATCTTGAGGGAAATCAGCAACATCTACTGGAATTACTAAAAAACCAAACTTCTATAGTGGACTCAACGGTAAATGTAATCAAAAAATCTAGTGAGATAATGGAAGGTCGACTACAAGAGTTTGAAGTGCATATAAATCGAACCATCCTCCAACTAAAAGGGATAACCAAGGAAGTTCAAGAACAAAGAATCTTAGAAATCTTCAACGATTTTGCAGTGCGTTTAATTTTAGCAACCACCAACTATCAACGAATGCAGACAATGTTGCTGGATGTCATTATAGACACTCAGCACGGAAAGATGAATCCCATACTACTAACACCGAAGCAGTTTTGAAATCAATTAATTATTATCAAGGAAAATCTACCACCAACTTTGCGGTTACCAGCAAATCAAGGTAATTTATTAGAACTCTACAGCCTCATGACCGTTGAAGTGCGAGTAGCAAAAACACAGTTGATCGTTCAACGCGGGGGAGGATGTTGAATATCACATACCATATAAATTAGTAATAGAAATAAAGTGTATCAAAATTCCATAAAAACAAACAGATGAATGTATGTATATAACATTCATCATTATTGCTAAATTTCACAGCTCTTACAACAAATTTGTTGACTAGACATTTCCCACATTCTTGCCGCCACAAAATCGTCTGGCAATGAAATTAGAATCCGACAAAGGTATTGCAATGTAATTAGAATCCGACAAAAATATTTTGTGGTGATAAGGTGTGGGAAATTATGAAATAATAAAATTTTATGTTGCTTAGATTTTAGCGTTTACGAAAATGTCAAATAAGCATCTTTTTATTATAAAAACGTAATTTTTTGTAAAAAAAAATATAGTACAGTTTTTACTTTTATCAGAAGCAGGCGTATTCATTTTTTACCAAGTTCTCATCGAATCGTCGCACTAGCTTTGTACAAGGGTAACACGTAAAGTTGCATAGGTATTGTACTTAGGCAACGTTCTGATAAACGGACGGCAATTAAGCCAATTGAATTGTCGAGGTACCAAAACAGGTATTAGATTAGATTAGATTTGTGAAGGGGTGTATATTGTGAGTCCCTGTTGAATTTGCTCCATTTATAGGTTTAGATTGTTAATAAAGTCTAGAACCATTCTGGGCTTGAGGTTCCATACGTAACTTGGTGGAGGAAAAGCATGTTCAAGGTGGAGTAATCTCCGCCTAGCCAATGCTTCGCAGTTGCAGAGCAAGTGCTCCGAGGTTTCGTGAGCATCCTGGCAGAAGCGGCAGGATGAAGTCTCAGCCAAACCCAGCTTGTTTAGGTGATACCTCAAGGGGCAATGGCCTGAGAAGAGCTCAGTGATCATTTTGAGCTCTGTTCTTCTAAGGAGTAGGAGTTCTTTTGTTTTTCCGCCAGAGGTGTCGATAAACTTTTTTGCCTGACGAAGTCCTTGTAGCCTTTCCCAATACAGGGCTTTTTGTTTATTCTCCCAGTTATTTAGGGTAGCTTTGAGGTAACACTTTGAAGTGCCACAAAATGGCTCTGGTTCGACAAACTGAGTTTCCGCTCCTCTTTTGGCTAGGCCATCCGCAATTTCACTGCCTTTGTGGCCCTCATGTCCAGGTACCCACATGAGGATAACTTTGTGTCTCCTTGATAGATTTTTGAGGGTTTGTAGACATTCCCAGACTATCCCTGACTTGACAGTGTAGGACTTTAAGGCATTGAGGGCAGCTTGACTGTCCGAGAGGATATTAATGTATAGAACAGAATTTCTCTTTCATTATATAAAACATTCTAGATTATGAGTAGTGTAGCTATGGGGATACCAGACCACTTTTTGTATGGAAAAACGGTTCCACTTTTTCCAACTTTTTTGGGGGGTTCTGGGGCCACTTTTGTGTTGAAATATGAGAGTTCTGAACCACTGAGGTTTCTTGGGAGAGGGAAGGGGAGGGGGGCTGAGGTCGCTTTTGTACTGAAATTTTGACATTATCTTGAAGTTTTCTTTTAGGAGGATACTGATGCCAACAACAACAACCAATGTAGGTAGGTATGCTGACATGGATAAGTCCGTCTTCCGGTCGATAATCTAATTCCGCACAGTGTAAACAAAATTCGCACAGAGCCGAGTAATGTAAACAAAATTCACATCGAGTCGAGTAAAGTAAACAAATTGAGCGATATTCACGCACACACACACCCGCACTCACACGCACACACGCACACACACACACACACACACACACACACACACACACACACACACACACACACACACACACACACACACACACACACACACACACACACACACACACACACACACACACACACACACACACACACACACACACACAAAGACACACACAAACACACACACAAACACACACAAACACACACACACACACACACACACACACACACACACACACACACACACACACACACACACACACACACACACACACACACACACACACACACACACGCACGCACGCACACACACCGTCATACTAAAAGATTTTCTACCGGGCGATATTCAGTACCATGTTATTAAATTAACAACAACAACAACTAACGTAGGTAGATATGATGACTTAGATATGAAATGGCCTAATTTTTGATCTTCAGGTGTAATGCTTCTAATTTTATTCATTGCATAAACAATTCGTACAGCCGAATAATGTAAACAAAATCGCAGTCGAATAATGTAAACACAATTCTCACAGAGCCGAGTAAAGTAAACAAATTTATGAAAGATTCTCAATAGCTGAAAAAAAAAACAACAACAACTGATATGTGGTGTTAGATGAAAATTTCTTTTGCTGAAAAAAAAAAACCACTGCGGATTAAAAAGCCAAGAGTGATCATGATATCTAAAAATACATCACGGTTACTTGTAAGAAGTAGTGGAAATTAAAACCTCGGTGGCCAGCTGGCTGGTAATTTGATATCGCCTCTTCGCACCGCCAAGTAAAGTAAACAATGGTATTTTGCATCTAGGAGTATGTATTGAAAAGTCATAAGTTTTATGAAAAATTGTTTTTTATTAACATTTATTCGCATCATTAAATCTTAAATTATAAACTTTTCTTTGTGCTTCATATCCAAAATTGGCAACAATATATCTGAAGTTCTATTAATCCTATCTCGGAAGCGAAAGCGATCCAGAGCATATGTCTCCCATGGTCCTTTTCTGGGTTCATAATCAATCATATAAACTCGTGGAGCAGCAGTACTAAACTTGACCTTCATTATCACGACTAATTAAAAAAAATATTTTCACATTATTCCCTTTTTATTTTTCAACGGTTATAATAAATAATTGGATACAGATTAATATCATTCTGAATAAATTCAATTTTATTGGTCCTCTGTTAATCACCAAGAAATCTCCCTGGACATTTATTTTACTCAAAGTATCGTCCGAAATTGTGTTGTATCGTGAAGGAAGAAATAGTTGATAATTCTCCAAATCCAGAACCACACGAGCTCCAAATGCAGTTGTACACCTTCTCGCTCCAAACATCTTGTACTCTTTATCCAACTCCATTTGACAAGTCTTCAGGGAGGGTTGGTACTGCTCCAAGTTCTTTAGTACATCCATTGCGTTCGGCATTATTATTATTATTTTCCCCTTGCTTCCTATTTGTTCGAACTCCGGAATGAAACTGATAGTGAATCTGATTCAGCTCCTTAATTTATAGGTAATCTTCCAAAACAGTTTAATCCTGTTGCAACCAATCCGCGCAGCTGAATAAAGTAAATAATGAGTCATCCTCATGTAATTTGATATCACAGCTGTAAACAAATTCGCTGAATAAGTAATGTACACCTGTGTAAACAAATTTAATCGAATGCCCATCCTCACGTAATTTGATACCACTTCACTTCCTGTAAACAAATTCGTATAAAGTAAACAGCGAGGTGTTCCTATAAAAGCGCAAACAAACTCTTAGGAGGCATCAGTCAATCTTTGGAAGCCTAAGTGATAGTCCAAAATAAAAAAATAATAAAATGTCGACCGCGCTAGTAAATAAAAGTTTTTCAATAATTGAAAACCTGCGAAAAGATGTGATGGAGTGCTTAACAAATTCAGTGAATAAAAACAGTATTATTAAAAAGTGCAATAGAAACATTCGTAAATTTCAAGCAGCATTTCGGAAGTGCAATAAAAATGCTAGGAAACGACATTTGGAGAGCTGTGTTGCTCAAATTAAATCATTGAGAGTGTTAATCAAAGCTCCCCATCGAGGTGGAGGAATTATTCGCGTAAGAAAAAGTGATTGGGTAAAGTGGGAGGAATTAAAAACAGCGTTCGTAGGTAGAATTAGGGCTGGTATTATTGTAAATATAAAACATATAGAGCATAAACTATTTATGCAAGATGCATATAAATTACTTACGTCTCGTATTAAGAATACCTTAAAACATCAATTTAATATAAAAGTTAGTACAACATTGTGCGGTGAGTTTATTAAGGAAACTGGTAACAAGGAAGTTATAAAAGACATCAAATATTTCCAAGCGAGAACTGCTCCCATCAGTGCGGATAATAATTTAGAGGAATGGTATAAAGTAAACATTTTGGATCCAATACATACACAGCTAGAGGAGTTCCAGGAAAAAGATAGTGGCTGGGCACTGCACTCCATAATACATTTGGTAGTACATATTAATAAATTTGAACAGCTCCGAGGATCTTCGTATATACCTCTACCAAAGGAGATTGCTTTAAAGCAAGCTTGCGTTAATGTAAAGAATAATGATGAAGCATGCTTCGCGTGGGCCGTAACATCAGCGCTCTACCCTAAAAATGTTCACACCGACAGGACCTCATCATATCCACATTATTCTACTGTGCTAAATTTAACTGGAATAACATTTCCCATGACACTTAAGCAAATTACGCAATTTGAAGGACAGAACGATTTATCAGTTAACGTATTCATCTTAGAGAAAGAACGTTCTTTCACCACTGTTCCAGTTAGACTTACAGAGCACAAGATGGAGCAGTATGTAAATCTCTTAATGATTCAAGATGACTATGACCAGGCTGATGATCATATGGATGATGATGATTATGATGACGGCAGATATCATTTCTGCTGGATTAAAGATCTTCCACGCCTTGTATTGAGACAAACTTCAAAACATAAGTGTAGAAAGTATATATGCGACAGATGTTTGCTCTACTTTTACTCTGAAGAAAAATTAGCATCACACACTCCTGAACGCGAGAATCAAAACGATTGCAGAATTATGTTTCCATCAGAGGAAAAGAAATGGTTGGAATATAAGAATTATAACCATAAGAATCCAGTCCCGTTTTGTGTATATGCAGATCTTGAGTCAATATTGAAACCGATTCTGGGAAACGATCAAAATACACAGCGAATCCAGGAACATGAAGTTCATAGCATAGGATTCTATTTCCACTGCAAACGTGATGCTAAGCTCTCATATTACATAGCATATCGACGCAAGAATTGCCAACAATGGTTTGCATTAGAATTGCAAAGAATTGCGTCCATAGCTGTACAGGAAAAGCTGAACATCAAGCCAATGAAGCTAAAGAGGAACGGCATTCACATATGGAAAATACTTGCTGCCATATATGTGAAAAAACGTTTGCAACCGATGAAGAACGAGTCCGGGACCATTGCCATTTAACAGGAAAATATCGAGGACCAGCGCATACTGCATGCAACCTCAACTATCAAGATTGCACCACAGTTCCAGTCATTTTTCACAATTTATCTGGATATGATGCCCACTTCATTATTAAGGATATAGCTACATCTTTCCCAGGAAAAGTTGATGTCTTACCAATAAACAAGGAAAGATATATCTCGTTCACCAAGCACATGGAAGGCACTCGCATAAAATTCAGATTCATCGATTCCTTCCGTTTTATGGCTGAATCTTTAGATAAGCTATCATCATTGCTGCCAATGGATAAATTAAACACTACAAGATCAGTATGGCTGGGATTGGATGATGACACTATAAAACTTCTTACGCGCAAAGGTGTCTTCCCATATGATTTTATTGATAACTGGGATAAATTAGATTTCCGGAACTTGCCAACACAGGAAGCGTTCTACAATAAACTGACTGAGAGTGCTATATCTCCTGAGGACTACAATCATGCTAAAGAGGTCTGGCGAAAATTTGAAATACAGGCTTGGCGAATATTCCGATCTATACATGAAAACTGATGTTCTTCTATTGGCCGATGTCTTTGAAAACTTTCGAGAAGTGTGCATGAAGACATACAATTTAGATCCAGCACATTATTACACCATGCCAGGCCTAACATGGGATGCTATCCTAAAATACACCAAAGTGAAACTAGAGCTGATAACTGACGTAGATATACTGCTATTCATAGAGAGAGGCATTCGAGGTGGTATAAGTCAATGTTCGAACAGATATAGTAAAGCAGTAAAGAGAAATACTTGATATATTATGATGTGAATAACCATTAGGGATGGGCCATGTCACAACATTTACCAACTGGAGGATTCAAATGGGTTGATGTTCCCAATATCGACGTTTTCGAAATTCCTGATGATTCACCAATTGGATACATATTCGAAGTCGACTTGGACTATCCTCAACATCTACATGATAAGCATAAGGATTTACCGTTTTGCTCTGAGCATGCAGCACCACCTGGAGCAAAGTTAGAAAAGCTTTTGACAACATTACATCCTAGAACTAAATATGTTATACACTGCCGAAATTTGAAGCAATGCTTATCACATGGTCTCATCCTGAAAAAAGTGCACCGGGTTCTTCAATTCGACCAATCAGCTTGGCTTAAACCATATATTGACTTAAATACTACCAAAAGGAAGCAGGCTACCAGCGATCATGAGAAGGACAGCTATAAGAAGATGAATAATGCAGCTTTTGGTAAGACCATGGAAAATGTTCGCAAGTATAGCGATATAAAGCTTTGCGTAAAGTGGGAAGGTCGCTATGGTGCAAAAGCTCGGATTGCGGCACCCAACTTCCACAGTGCAACGATATTTGATGCGAATTTAGTTGCTGTCGAATTAAGGCGACTCAAAATCTTATTCAATAAGCCTCTCTATATTGGAATGGCAGTTTTGGAAATTTCAAAGATATGCCTCTATTATTTCCACTACAGTTTTATGCAGCGTGAATTTGGAGACAAATGTAAAGTCATGTATACAGATACAGATTCTCTAATATATGAACTTGAAGAGAAAAATGCATATGAGTTTATGGTCGAAAATATATACAAATTTGAGACAAGTGATTACCCAGAAGATAATCAATTCAACTTACCGCTCATGAATAAAAAGATTCCTGGTCTAATGAAGGATGAGCTGAATGGGAAAACTATGAGTGAATTTGTAGGCTTGCGCTCGAAAAGGTACAGTCTGCGTATAAACGATGGTAAAACTGTAAAAAAAGTGAAAGGAGTAAAGTCTAATGTAGTCCAGAGGCATATCAATTTCGAACACTACGTTGAATGTCGACTGATACTCTACCATGGGGGCATTACTCCATTTCATCAGATCTACAAGTGGCAACGGCAGAAAGTATCTAAGTCTAATATAAATAATAAATGTATTATAGTTTTAGTTTTATTGATTAAAGTAATTTGCATTATAATTACATGTATAAAGTATTATAATTATTTTAAATTGTATTTTTTCAAGAAATTATAAAATATCTTTGTAATTAATCCAAGAATTGTATTTTAATGAAAATCCGAGCCATTTAACGTAAGCTTTATCTCCACTCTTCTTTAAGATTTTCTCTACGAGATATAGGTTTGGGTGTTTAACTTTCAGCAGCTCCAATTCATAAAAGCCTCCTGTGATTGGATTTCCTTGATAATCTTCCACCCGATATGTGATGGGGTTTGTGTTTTGAACTTTAATAATTTTAAAAATCTCAGCTGTCCAGTTTGGTGTATAGCCTTTCTCAAATATATACTTGTATTTGCTGATGCGTACAAAATCTCCAACTTTATACTTTGCAGGAACAACAATCTTTATATGACTGTATACAGTTGAAAGCAGTTGTTTCTCATTGGAGGCGTTGATATCACGTGGTCTCATTTTCGTAGTTCGATGTATTCTTGAGTTGTGTTCAGTGAGCAGTTTCTTTACCATACCAATCCACTGATAAGTTCCATTAAAGCTGAATTCCTTCCACATCATATCCTTCAGAGTTCGGTTAAATCGTTCCACTATTGATGCTTTGAGGAAACTGTACGTAGAGTAATGATTAATTGCATGCTTCATCATTAGATTTTTGAAGAGGCTGTTGTAGAATTCCTCTCCATCATCAGTCTGCAGGTTTTTAGGTATTCGTCTCTCGCTTAATATAGATTGCATGGCATTTCTTACTTCTACACCAGTTTTTCTTTTAATTGGAATTGCCCATGCATATTTGGAGAAGGTATCAATTACTGTCAGTAGATAGCGGTAACCTTTGTTCATATACTTGTAGGGATCCATTTCAACCAAGTCTGCCTGCCACAAGTCATCTAGTCCTTTGATAATCACACGACGTCGTTCAAATTTTTTTCTCGCTGGTTTATGAAGCTCATTTACCACTTGTCTCTTACTCATCGTAATTATAAATGAAACAGACTTCTCAAGAGTTTTTACTCATATACACCATCTTTTGGTGTCAGGTCTTTCTTATTTATTACTGAAGTAAACAGATAGTTTTCAATCTTCGCGATTTCATCATTACATAGCGTTAAATTCAACACTTATTTTAATTTTCTTGTCAACATAGTCTTTGGTAGTAGCATCATCATTTTCAAGGGGCTCACCAAGTCGTTTTGTACACTTTGAGTTTAGATCGTAGTCTCCGTTTATCGTTAAATTAAATCCAATACCCCGCTCTCCTTGTTCACCAGCTGGACCCTGAGCTCCTTGTTTACCAGCTGGTCCTTGAGTTCCTTGTTTACCGGCTGGCCCCTGAGCTCCTGTTGGCCCACGCTCACCTGCTTTCCCAAGATATCCTCGCTTAGAGAAACGTCCAAACTTGTCAACGCTCATCTGTAGATTGTGATGAAGTATGGTAATGGAGTAGTATTTAAACTATAATATCTGCTTCTCGCAACTCCTCCAGGATAGATACATTTTCACTGGTGTTTCCAGCCTGCTTTGATGCCATTAGAAGGCGCAGTCTATCAACTAATTCATTTGGATCATCCCAGTAAATGTGACCAATGTTTTCTTTAGGCAGACGCATTAGTCCCATGCCTTTATGCTGTATAAGTTTACTGATTATAGCTTTATACTTAGCCGCTCTAGTACCTTTTATTTGTCCATCTTCAGCATAGTCACGTTTATATGCATTGGTATCTCTCAAAATAGATCCATAATTAGTTAAATCCTCTTTAGTATATAGACTTTTTACAGGATCCTTCATAAATAGCAGCTCACATAACCCCAAAGTTGTTTTATAGCTCTTCCCTTTGATAACAATATTTCCTACATCATCAACATCAAACGTTGAATTAACGATTCTCCACGCGTTGTCATCATAGTAAACTCCATAGGTTGGATCAATTTTAGGGCTATTATCAGTGAATAGCTTTAAATAGTTTGAAACTATGTATCCAGACGTATCGGGGGAGGCGACAGGAGACCTTCCTGTCAATGTTCTTGAACGTTTGGGTATTGCGAATCCTTCTTCAGATGTTAAGGAATAATCTCCATAATTTATAGGTGTGCTACTAGCCTCCATTTTCACATATTTTTGTTTTGGAGGGGTAAAAGGTTCCACAATTTCGTTGTCTTCTTCTGCTTCTTTTGGCTCCAATTTGACTTGTGGCTCGTTTTTGACTCTGGTAACAAACTCTTTTAAGGGTTTGGTGATTGGCTTGAAAGTTTCTTCAAGTTGAACTTCTGCTTCAATCCTTCCCGTCTTTAGAGCTTTAAATTTCCTTCGCACTGCACTCCTTGTCTTGATGATTTCTTTTAATAGATTTTCATTCATCTTCGATATTAACTGAATAACGGCTTTTCAAACAGCTCTGATAACAGGTAAACAGCTTTCCAAACAGCTCTGATAACAGCTTAACAGCTTTTCAAACAACTCTGATAACAGCTTAACAGCTTTCCAAACAGCTCTGATAACTGCTTAACAGCTTTCCAAAAAGCTCTGATAACAGCTTAACAGCTTTTCAAACAGGTCTGATAACAGCTTAACAGCTTTTCAAACAGGTCTGATAACAGCTTAACAGCTTTTAAACAGCTCTGATAACAGCTTAATAGCTTTCCAAACAGCTCTGATAACAGCTTAACAGCTTTTCAAACAGCTCTGATAACAGCTCAACAGCTTTTAAACAGCTCTGATAACAGCTTAACAGCTCTGATAACAGCTTAACAGCTTTTAAAACAGCTCTGATAACAGCTTAACAGCTTTAATCTACTCAGAAGGTCCACAGGATTCGGTGTGCTTTCGGCTGAGTTACAACTTCGACTTATGAATATTTCGCATGTTTCATCCTTTTATAGTACAATGAAGGTATCAAAACCTTTACGGTAGCACCCCTTGTTTAATGAGCTATCCTTATCAATCATCAAGAAACCATATTCATCCTTCCAACACGTAGCACAGGCTCTTCGAAATTTATTAAACTTCATGTCTGTATTCACATGATCATTATATATATGTTTCAAATTCAAGTCATCTTGCTTGAATAAGATGATTAAATTAGCATTGTCACGTATTAAGTGCTTTGGTATATGTGTATATGTTTGACAGAGATAGAAGCTGTCTATATCTTCGTGGCGACACATGCAAAATAGGATCGCACATTATCTTGCTTTTCACATATTACATCATCAAAAATAAACACTGAATGTGATTTGGCTTCCTCTGGAGGTAGAACGTCGCAGTTGTTTGAAAATGTATAATACCCCAATCCTGATATGGGAGTCATCACTCGCTTCAAGTATTCATACTTTGGTTGATGTAAAGATTTTGAATATATGTAAATATTTTCATATCTCAAACCATTGGGATGTTCCAGCAAACTTATCATAACATTAGTTTTCCACAATTGGATGGTCCAACAATGATGCTCCTTATACTATTAGGCAATAGGGGACCATGCTTCTTTTTCACCTTCATAACAGCTACATCAGCATTTCGAACAGGAAAAGCTTGTTGTTGTTTAATGAACCGCATATTGAAGACTAACGGCATTCCTATAAGTACACCTGTTTATATTACATTTCAACTGTATCGTCGGAACCTTATAAGATGTCGGATCACAAATCGAAACGCTCCAGAAAATCTTTGAAAGGGGGCAGAGGACTATTAAATTCAATCAGGATACCAGTACTGTGGACCAGGAAAAAAGTTGCAAGAAAGATTGGTGAGAGGAGATCCAGGCATTAATCCACTGGACGCAGCCTGCAAGGAACACGATATAGCATACCCGCAACATATAGATACAAGTGATCGACATATAGCTGATAAAATATTAGCTGAAAAAGCCTGGGAGCGTGTAAAATCTACGGACGCAAATTTGAGTGAACGTGCCAACGCTTGGCTTATAACAAACGCAGTGAAGGCTAAAATTAAACTAGGTATGGGTCTTAAGGTTAAAAATAAACGTCAACCCACATTCCGAGAAGCAGTACAAAATGCTGTTGTGTATTCGAGTGATCTTACGAGTACCTTTTGGAGCCGCGGTGTGTAATTTACACTATAGTAGGCGAAGCTTTGTTGTTAAATAAATGGCGAAGCCAAATGAGGCTTTGCACCAATTTGTTTAATGTACGGCGTTAATAAATGGTGAAGCCAAATGAGGCTTTGCACCAATTTAATTACTGTACGGCGTTAATAAATGGCGAAGCCAAATGAGGCTTTGCACCAATTTAATTACTGTACGGCGTTAATAAATGGCGAAGCCAAATGAGGCTTTGCACCAATTTAATTAATGTACAGCTGGTTGTTTAAGACTGAACTCATTTTCAACTTTATTCTTGCACTATATTTATATAAAAATTGTCTTACTCTAAGACTACTAATACTATACAAATTAATATATGAAATACCTCTGACACAGCACTTTGTTTATTTAACGTATAATTCATACAAAGTGTAAGTCGGAAGTATTTCATTAACAACTATTACTTAATTTTACTATTTACGGAAGTATGCAAGTCACGGCGCTCATTGATTTTTATAAATTTATATGTATACCTTACCCAATCCATGTTGCGGGTTTTCAACTCATTGTTTATTTTAATTTCTTTCCTACTCGAATTACACTCAGTACTTTGCGGCTTATTACAAAAACAATTTAGTTACTTACAAACATATGTTCTACCTCTGGTGCAAGGTCGTCGTATATCAACGTGCGAATTCTTGCGCGCAGTGGTATTATGACATCATTCCTGAAATTGAGGTAGATCAGTGATGATTAATTATGTATGTACGTATACCGTTCGTTTTTACATGCAGTGGAAACTGATGTAGGTATGTAGGTATACCATGCCGTAAACTTTTTGTTTTATTTCCTGATCGGAATATGTGAAATGTTTACTTGCAATGTACTGATGTAGGTAGGTATGTAATGCAATGAGTTACTTCCGGAATAAAATTAATGTTTTTAGATTTTATTTGGGATTTTATGTATGTAACAAATCTCCCCCTTGTAAAAAAAATGTGTTATTCTTTGAAGAGGAATAACGCATTAAAACATGATGAAAGGGTTTTATCTTATTGGCAGTACTTCTTTATTGATTTTATATGTATAAATGATGTCGAGCTCCGGGACAAGCATACGGTTAGGTCGTTAAGACTAATAAGTACAAGTTCATCTATGTCTACAATTAATTAAATTAAGGTTAGGAATACATTACAATATTTCTTATATTAGTACAATAAAGTTATAATGTTTGATAGTTTGTTTGGCACATATAAAAAATTTCACATTGTAATTGTTTTTTTTTTTTTTAATGTTTATACATAAGGTATTTTTCTTAATTAATTTTCTAATATTAGTATACATTTATAGGGTATGTTGGTTTTTAAGTTGGTCTCTTTTACAAATTAACATTTCTAGTTTCTATTATTGTACACATATATATTATTTTTAATTCTAATTTATGTGTATGTATATATTTTTACAATTATACATACTTTTTTTTTTTTTTTTGAAGAATTTATATATTAAACAAGGCAGGTATTTCAAAGGAGGACTAAGAAGAACTGCGGAGATTAGCCAGATATGGCAAAGAAATCCAAGTCGATCGGAGGAGGTAGGCGTGTTAGGCTAAACCGAGAGTTGCATTATTTCAGGCTGAGGGCTAGTCTAGCCGCTACAACCGAGGAGCGTGCTCAGTATGAAGATTTGGCCAAGAGAAAATTAAAAGAAGTTAACGCCTTCAAAAGGGCTCAAAAGAGAAATTTTAAACAAAAACAAAAAAAACATGTCTAAATTATGAAATAAATGATTAGTTATATATTTATTTTCTTTTTCTTTCATTAAACCCAAAGGAAATTTTTACCATTTTTATCCCTGAATAGGTATGTTGAGGGGTATTATTTTTCTGCATGAGAAGGTCTTCTTTTGAATTTTTTGAATAGGTGCCTACTATTGCTGCATGGGAATTGCAAAAATATTTTTTTTTTTGAAGCCTTTACTCATGGAATGGTTTTAATCTGTTGTTATGTACTGTTACTCTTCGTTTACCGATTTGAATAACAGTATTAATAGGGGTAAAAGCTTTTACCACGAGATATGGACCTAGCCATATCTGGGAAAGCTTGTGTTTTTTGGCCGGATTTTTCAGTAAAACTTTATCACCTGGTTGGAATGTTACCGGGCGTGAGTGTTTATCGTAATAAAGTTTTGACTTTTCCTTGGCGTTGAGCAGATTTTTCCGGACGATAGCATATGTTTTTTGTAGTTTGTACCTAAGAATGTGGTAGTAACTTTCGTGGTTGTAAATGGGCTCTGGTTCTCTTTTCAGATTTGATGGTACATCCGCTGTAAACCCGAACAGACAATCCATTGGAGTGAGCTTAGTGCCGTCATGTGGGCTATTATTGTATACGAAAGCCGCGGTTCTCAGGAATCGATCCCAAACCTTTGGATTTTCGGATACAATAGCTCTTAAATACTCCACTAGAGGTCTATGGGTTCGTTCAAGTGCGCCGTTGGATTGCGGATGATAAGCGGAAGTAATTTTTTTATTTTTAGAAGTTTACAGACACGTTTGAAAAGATCGCTTAAAAAGTTAGATCCCTGGTCAGTTACTACCTTTTTAGGAATGCGATAACGAGTAATTATCTCATCGAAGAATATTCCTGCTACCGTTTCTGCTTCGCCATTCGGCATGGCATAACAATCTACGAATTTCGTAAGATTGTCTTGGAATGTCAATATATACTTGTTTCCGGAGTGGGTTTCTTCAAGTGGTCCTACTATATCTAAATAGACTTTCTCGAAGGGCATTAGGGCAGTATCTGTTATGATCATCGGCATACGGTATTCCGGGCTAGCTTTCATTTTTTGGCATTTGGAACATTTTCGAATATATCTCTTAATAGAACTGAGCATATTCTTCCATTTATATTTTCTTTTTATTTTTTTGTACGTTTTAATGACTCCTTGGTGACCACCAAATGCCGAGTCATGATAGTCCTTTAGAATTATTTGAATTTCCTCGGGGTCTGTGAGGTAATTTATTTTGGGAATTTATAAAATTATTGCTCGGAGATAATTCGCCGTGTTCAGATGTACTATTTCCAGATTGGTTGTTTGTGGTTGATTTGTGTTTCATTGAGTCATTTTGGGGACTCCCTGAACGTTCTTGAATTCTCTGGGGAGTTTTGTGAATTATGTCCTCAATTTCTGTTTCCTTTGCTTGAGCTCGTGTAACAGCATGGCAATGTGCTGGTTTGGACTTCGGTGGAGGCGAAGAAGTAGTATCTTCATTGTCTATGTCGGAATCGACACGGTGATGTACCTGGGCCTCTACCATGATCGAATTGGGGCTTGTTTGTTTCAGCTGGGCAGGTATTCGACTAAGCGCGTCTGCATTAGTGTTATATTTGCCAGCCTTATATTCAATCTTGTAGTCAAATTCCGAGAGTTTGTGGTGAAACCTTACTAATCTCGAAGTCGGATCTTTTACATTGAATACGCCTTTTAAGGGCTTATGATCTGTGTAAACCGTGAAGGTTCTACCCTGTAAATAACACCTGAAGTTCCTGGCGGCCCATACAATAGCGAGCAACTCTTTTTCTATTGTGGAGTATTTTTGTTCCGCCTTATTTAAACTTCTACTTGCATACGCTATTGGTTTGTCTTTGCCTATTATCCCTTGAGATAAAACAGCTCCCAATGCTTCGTTGCTAGCGTCTGTCGTTAGATTGAAAGGTTTGGTGAAATCTGGGTAGGTGAGTAGAGGAGGATTAACAAGAGAAGTTTTAATTTCATTGAGAGCGTCTTGGCATTTTTGTGTCCAATTAAATTTGACGTCTTTCCGTAAGAGATTTGTTAGTGGCCTTACTATTTTTGAAAAGTTTGGAATGAACTTGCGATAGTAGTTGGCCAGTCCAAGAAATGATTGAGTTTGTCTCACCGTTCGGGGTTGAGGAAAATTTTGAACGCAACTTGTTTTACTGGGATCTGGAAGTGCTCCTTCGTTTGAGCCTTTGTGTCCAAGGTAGATCACTTCTCTGCGAAGGAACTGACACTTTTCGGGTTGTAATTTAAGATTATGGGCTCGAAGTCTGTCGAATACCTTAGCCAATTTCTCGTTGTGATCTTGTGAATTTTTTCCATATAGTACAATATCATCGAGATAGACAAAGCATTCTAATCCTTGGAGACCCGTTAGAATGTAATTCATTAAGCGCTGAAAGGTCGCAGGTGCGCCTTTCAGTCCAAATGGCATTCTCTTAAATTCATAATGCCCGTAAGCAGTACTAAACGCAGTTTTTGGTCTATCCCTTGGGTCAACCAGTACTTGATGGTATCCACTTGCAAGATCAAGTGTGGTAAAATACCGTGAATGCCCAAGTTGATCCAGTATATCCTCTATCCTGGGTAGTTTAAAGGCATCCCCTATAGATTTCTCGTTGACTTTACGGAAATCTACTACTACGCGCCAACGTTTATTGCCGTCAGGCCCAGCTTTTTTGGGTACTACAAGTAACGGAGAATTCCATGGGCTTTTGCTTATTTGAATGATGTCATTCTCTAGCATCTCTTTTATTTGTTCGTTAATAACAGCCCGATGTGTTTCTGGAAGTCTGTACATTTTTTGATTTATTGGTGGTTGATTATGCAATATAGGTATGGTGTGTTTTATAGTGTTAGTGCACGTTAGTTTATCTCCCTTTAAGTAGAAGAGGTCATTATACTTATAACATAGCTCAAGAATTGACTTTTCTTCTTCGTGATTTAAATTTTCTTCCAACAGTAATTCTTTACGTAAAGCCGCAAGTCTGTCTTGATTAGAGCTTTTAGTATGGTTTACGTTTACTGAATATGGATTGAAAATGAAATTTGTCTTATCACTTTTGAAGTTGTAGTAGCTATTGTTTTGTGCACGAGGGAAAGGTGGACCACCTTTATTCTGAAAACTTTGGGAATTACTGACGTCCAAAGGTAAATGGAGAGGCTTAAGAGAGGCTTCTTTCTGAGAACTTTGGGAATTTATTTCGTCCAAAGGTAAATAGAGAGGCTGCAGGTTATAGTAATTAAGTGGAACTAGCGTAAGCGTTAAGTTCTTCAGGAATACTGGTTCTGTGTTTACGTTCAGAACAGATAACGGTATAAAACTTTTATTCGGACTAACTAGGCAATTTGCGACAAATACTCCTTCTCCTATTTCCTGAGACATACAGATCATTTCTTGATCCAATTGTAATGGTATGCTCAGTACGATTTGAGATCGAGGAGGTATTTTATTAGGTCGCTGAAGCACTACTTCAAATTGTCTACTTTCATCTTCATTCTCGTTTTTCAAGGTACTCGAAATTTCTTCTATTTGCGGTAAGGAGTTTTTTCTATTGGGTGCCATTGAAGTGGCAGCAGAAGATTTAAATTGCTCCTCTATTTGATCCCTTGGTATTTCCTCCCCATCTTCTGTGGATGTTTCGAGAGGTACCGTGAACTCAATAGGATTGGTTTCCGTGCGAGGAAACCGGAGTAATTTGTTAGGGCCTTCTATATTGCAATTTTTTGCAAGAAAGTCATTACCTAACAGCCGATCGTGAGAGAGTTGGGCGTTATCTTCTACAACCTGTAGATGGCATGGAATACTGCGGCTTAGTAAAAAGTTGCCTTGGCAGCTACCCAATGTTTCTCCATCTCCAAATGGAGTTTTCAGAGTGACCTTTTGACTCTGTTCTATACGCTCTGGCGTATCAAGTGCTTCCTGTTTTATAAGACTTACTTCAGCTCCAGTGTCCACTATCAGCCGAACGGCTGCGTTTTTGCTTATATCTAATGGCAAATCTACTATTGAAATGTTTTCCATTTTTCGGGGGTTTTTCCTTTGAGAGGACCCTGAAGTAGTATGATAAGTTTTCTTTAATGTCGAGCCGGGGACTTTTCGGTCGACAGTGTGCCGTTTCCCGAATTTGCAGTTTCCTATCGTTGTTTCTGCCGACAGGTGGACACGGTATGGCCTCTTCTGCTACAAAAACTACACATCTCTTGTCCATAATTAATTCTAGGTTCGCGATCTGAAGTGCCCCATTGAAAACTGTTTTTTGTATTTGCTCGCTCAGGTGATGCCTTAACATATTGTCGACAATATTGGACATCATGTCCTTTCGCTCTGCAGTTTATACAGAAAGGGGTGTTTTTGCGTTTTATGCACTCGTCACACGTGTGCCCCTTGTAGTTGCAATAGCTGCAGGTAATCTTGTTTAACAAAAATTTCTGTTTTTCGTCTCTGCTTTCTCCTGTATGATGAAAGGTAAAATTCTGATATGGAGGTGGACTTCCTAAAGATTTTCTTGTCGAGCTGACTTGAGTCGAGTGCCAATTATCCGGTGAGTTTCTGCCAGTGTTAAAGGATACTGAAGCTAATTTTGTCGGCTCCTGTGTGGGATGTATATGGAACTCAGTCTTTATGTTAGGTTTTCCTAGCTCATTTGTGTACAGGTATGGAGCAACAGTCTCGTGAATAGGATGACTATAAGCATTAGCATAATTTGTGGAATTATGCCTTAAGAAGTTGTCCATTGGAAAATAGCTTGTGGGATTATGAATGTAACTGGCGGGTTGTGGATTATAAAAGAGGCTGTGTTGTAATCGTTCCATGTCTAGTGCCTTTTGGATGAGTTGCTCTACCGAATCTTCATTTAAAGTTAGTAAATAGGCACTTAGATGTGGATTATTCGCACCACTCTTCACTGAAGCCATAGCAAAATCTTCTATTTGTCGCTTCACCATATTGAAATTTTCAGCACCATATTTACTCTGTGCTGCCTCATTACATTGTAACAATAGGCCTTTTAGCCTAGTTGGGAAGGAGTTAAATGACTCGTGCGGGTATTGTCGGCAAGTGATTAATCTATTTATCAGCTCATGGTATGTCTCACGAGGTAAGTAATTACGATAAAGTAATTGTTCAACCTCTTCAAATGTTGTGAGTGAGCTAGATGCGACTAGCTGGTATGCATTTCCTCTCAATCTAGTGGGAAAAATCTGCATAAAAGCTTGCTTTTCCTCCTCTTCTAGGCACTGTTGTACTTGTTTGCAACAGCCTATAAAGGTTTGCAATTCCGTGAGGATTTGGGGACTAAATTCTCCAGAAAACAAGGGCACCATTTGTGCTGACAGTTTAACCACCTTTTCATAATTCACTGGCATTTTGACTGGTTGGTTTGATTGCTTTCTCTGGAGAATATCTGGAGTATCGTTATTAGAAGTAGGCGAGGTTAATGTTTTTTCTGTGATTAGGGCGTTTAAGCTACTGTTTCTTACTAGAAAATTAATTAAGCTGTGCCTTCTGAAACGTTTACCTGAGCGATGCTCACGATACCAGTTTACGGAAGGTCGACTTTGGGGTAAATTACACTCTACACTTGGGCTATTTGGAGGGCTGGTATTGTCAAATGACAATGAGCTTATTGCCGTCTCAAAGTTAGATCATGAAAAGCTTCGGTCAAGGTTTAGGCATGAAAGCCAAAACTTTGAGTTTCCACGAATAAGTGTGAGAGAGAGAGAAGTAAGGAAGAAAAGGGAATAAGTAGTTTTATCTAAGAATTTAATCAGAGGAAGAAATTTTCCTGAATATGTGAAAGCTGCCTTGTTTTAGTCTTTTTGCTATTATTAATGAGGAATAACAGTTTTGCCTCTTTTTAACTTACTTAAGAAAGATTGTTGTCGTTTCAGTCAGCTTCGTTTAGCCGTACTCTTTGTTGTGTTGTGTAAACGGAAGTCGTCTTTTCCAAATTGGGGGACTTCTTATTTTCTTAGGCTGGGTTCTGTCGCCAGATTCCACGGTAAGTATCTCGTAACTCGTAGGTTGGAGGATCAAGGTTTTTCAAGTGTATGTAGATTGACCAACTTCCTTGATCCTACCGGCTGCGCCAAAATTGTTGTGGATTCGAGTGATCTTACGAGTACCTTTTGGAGCCGCGGTGTGTAATTTACACTATAGTAGGCGAAGCTTTGTTGTTAAATAAATGGCGAAGCCAAATGAGGCTTTGCACCGATTTATTTAATGTACGGCGTTAATAAATGGCGAAGCCAAATGAGGCTTTGCACCAATTTAATTAATGTACGGCGTTAATAAATGGCGAAGCCAAATGAGGCTTTGCACCAATTTAATTAATGTACGGCGTTAATAAATGGCGAAGCCAAATGAGGCTTTGCACCAATTTAATTAATGTACAGCTGGTTGTTTAAGACTGAACTCATTTTCAACTTTATTCTTGCACTATATTTATATAAAAATTGTCTTACTCTAAGACTACTAATACTATACAAATTAATATATGAAATACCTCTGACCCAGCACTTTGTTTATTTAACGTATAATTCATACAAAGTGTAAGTCGGAAGTATTTCATTAACAACTATTACTTAATTTTACTATTTACGGAAGTATGCAAGTCACGGCGCTCATTGCTTTTTATAAATTTATATGTATACCTTACCCAATCCATGTTGCGGGTTTACAACTCATTGTTTATTTTAATTTCTTTCCTACTCGAATTACACTCAGTACTTTGCGGCTTATTACAAAAACAATTTAGTTACTCACAAACATGTGTTCTACCTCTGGTGCAAGGTCGTCGTATTTCAACGTGCGAATTCTTGCGCGCAGTGGTATTATGACATCATTCACTGAAATAATTGAGGTAGATCAGTGATGATTAATTATGTATGTACGTATACCGTTCGTTTTTACATGCAGTGGAAACTGATGTAGGTATGTAGGTATACCATGCCGTAAACTTTTTGTTTTATTTCCTGATCGGAATATGTGAAATGTTTACTTGCAATGTACTGATGTAGGTAGGTATGTATGCAATGAGTTGCTTCCGGAATAAAATTAATGTTTTTAGATTTTATTTGGGATTTTATGTATGTAACAATGCACGTAAAATTTTAAAAGTCAAAAAACCAAAAGACTTGATAGCTCTTAGTGCAGCTAAAAATATTGTGAAAAGAAAGAAAAAATCAATTAAAACTCCACCAGTGATACCTGTACCAAAGGTGGGTGGGGCACTTCCGTTCCTCATCCCGTTATTTGCTGGGCTTTCAGAATTGGGAGCACTATCGGGAGGTGCAGCAGGCGTAGCTAAAGCAGTAAATGATACCAGTGCGGCGAAGGCAAAATTGGAAAAAAGCAAACGTCATAACCAAGCAATGGAAACTATAGCGGTTGGTAAAAATGGAAACGGGCTGTTCCTGAAGCCGTACAGAAAAGACTTGGACTCTATCTACAAACTCAACCAAAAAACTATTAAAGACGCTACCCAAAAGACCGCTAAACGAGTTGGATCTTCACAAGTATACCACACACTTGCCCCACTTCAGAGGAGTATTTATGCGTGATAATCTACCTAGAAAACCATGGAAGCAAGAAAGCGGAATTGTTAACTTGGAAATCTCAACTGGAGCAGGTACATACGGGGTAGCGTACTACAAGAAAGGTGATAACATCGAATACTTTGATAGCTTTGGCAATATCCAACCACCAAGGGAGCTCATAAACTACTTGGGTAGTAATATATCGTACAACTACAGTTCTTTTCAGAACTATGATGCAGTAATTTGCGGTCACTTATGTTTAGAGTTTTTATATAATTGTTATAGCCATTAATTATTATCTATAAATAAATGTATTGTTGCGAGCGTGGCTATTTAGTTCGTTATTTGAAACACAATATTAAATAATTAATATATAAGTTCTTTATTACACTTAAATCATATAAAGTTCACAAACATTTATTTAATCAACTCAACTCTAATTATCGCTAACACTGTACTTTCAATTATCGCAATCTAATTACACACTATCGCTTCTTTATTACTTTCGCTTCTTAACACTGCAACGTCTAAAACAAGACTCTTTTTCTGGCGATGGCAACTGTTATATTTATACCCTAGAAACTCTCCGGATTATTCTGGAGTGTTCTATTCCAAAAGCTTCTTGACTATTCTATTTGTTCTATTCCTGAACTTTCCTGTGGTTTCATAATCGATTCTCCGAACCTGAAGTCGTTTATTCTCCATTGCCCGTAGATGTCACCAGTTGTCTCTTTCTATTGCACGTAACACTGCCCCCTTCTTAAACTTGTTCGTCCCGAACAACAGGTGGTCCACGGTCTTGATGCTCGTAGTATTGACACAAGCGGTCCAAATGAACAATTTTGTGCTTGCCTCTTGTGCCACGCTGAATCCTGTATACCACGTCATTAATTCTAGTTACTACTGAATATGGTCCTTCCCAGTGTTGTTGCAATTTTGGAGAACGTCCCTTACGTCGTTTCGGGTTGTACAGCCAAACAAGATCACCTTCGTTAAATCCTGCGGAATTAGCGCGTAAGTCATAGCGGGTCTTCATCCGATCAGTATTTGTTGCTAATTTCGTCCTCGTGGCCTCGTGTACATCGGCTAATTGTTGTTTGAGCTCCGATAGGTAGTCTTCTGGTAACTTTTGTTCACCTCTGGGGGTACCGAATTTGAGGTCGCTAGGTAAACGCATCTCTCTTCCGAATATGACTTTAGCTGGGGTTTGTCCGGTAGTACTATGAACGGCTGATCTATAAGCCATTAGGAATACAGGAATATGTCGATCCCAATCGCGTTGATGATAGTCAACTACTTTCTTTAGATGCTCGATCAATGTTCTGTTGAAGCGATCTACCATACCATCAGATTGTGGGTGTAGAGGAGTTTTTCTAGCTTTTCTTATTCCCAACATTTTACACATCTCCTGGAAAGTCCGCGATTCGAAGTTCCGTCCTTGGTCCGAATGAAGTTCGCGAGGCGCACCAAACCTACTGACCCAATTCGTTATTATTTGTTCCGCAACTGTGGTTGCCTCTTGATTAGGGATTGCATAAGCTTCAGGCCATTTACTGAAATAGTCAATGGCAACTAATATATAACGCTTACCACCATCCGTTTCTGGAAAAGGTCCAGCGATGTCTATAGCTATCCTTTCAAAGGGGGCTCCGACATTATACTTATGCATTTCTCCTCTGCTTCTGTGTTGCGGCCCTTTGCAAGCAGCACAGACAGTGCATCTGCGGCACCACTCCTCCACATCTTCTCGCATATATAGCCAATAAAACTTTTCTCGTATTTTGGAAATAGTTTTGTTCACTCCCAGATGTCCTCCACAGGTTCCACCGTGCATTTCTTCTAGAACGTCTTTGACGTTTGATGCCGGCACGACTATCTGCATTCGGAAAGATTCGCCATTAGGTGCTTCCCACTTGCGTTTTAATATACCACATTCAACATGAAGAGAGTTCCATTGAGCCCAGTAACTTTTCAGCTTCTCACTCCGTTCCGAAATATCCTTCCAGTCTGGTCTTTCCATGTCTTCTTTCCAAGCAAGAATAGGTGAAATGTCCGGATCTTCTCGTTGTGCTGTTCGCAGGTCCTCGTTGTCCCAACCTGTAGATGGTTCCACGGTTACCAACTGTATAGTTGCTGTTGTTTTTTTTTCTTTTATTCGGGTGCAATGTTTGCACTCAAGTTTACATGGACGTCGTGAAAGGGCGTCTGCATTTCCATGCATACGACCTCTTCGGTGTTGTATTTCAATATCATAAGCCTGGAGTCGCTCTATCCATCTCGCCACTTGTCCCTCAGGATTCTTAAACTGCAGAAGCCATTTAAGCGCTGCATGGTCGGTGCGAAGGATGAATTTCTGCCCGTAGAGATATTTATGAAAATGCTTTGTTGAACTTACAATGGCAAGTAGCTCCTTTCTTGTAGCACAATAATTTTTCTCTGACTTTGAAAGTGCTTTGCTATAGTAAGCTAAAGGAACTTCTTGACCATTCTCCTACTGAGAAAGCACTGCACCAATACCTTCATTGCTGCCATCCGTGTCTAATATAAATGTTTTTCCCAGCTTTGGATAGTGAAGTACTGGCGCTTCACAGAGCTGTTGCTTCAAATTTTCAAAACTTTCGTTGCATTTATCCGACCATATGAACGGCTTTCCCTTTTCGGTAAGTTGATGTAGGCTTCTTGCTATATCTGCAAAACCTTTCACGAATCGCCTGTAGTAGGTAGCTAAACCAAGAAAACTCCGTAATTGATGTTTGTCCTTTGGTGCTGGCCAATTTTTGACGGCTTCTATCTTTCCTGGATCGGTTCTTACTCCTTGTGATGAAAGTGTGTGCCCTAAATATTTAACTTCTTTTTTAAATAGAGCACATTTACTCGCACTGAGCTTTAATTTTGCATCTTTGAGTCTTTGAAATACATCCCGTAAGTTGTTTTTATGTTCCATGAATGTCCTTCCGATTACTATTATGTCATCCAAATAGACAAGACATGTTTTCCAGGTTAAACCTCGTAGAACACATTCCATTAGTCGTTCGAATGTGGCTGGAGCATTACATAACCCAAATGGCATTACTTTGAATTGCCATAAGCCACTGCCAACTGAGAAAGCAGTTTTCTCTCGGTCCTCGGGATGTATTTCCACTTGCCAGTAACCACTCTTTAAATCCAGCGTGGAAAACCATTGCGCTCCGGAAAGGGTATCCAATGTGTCATCAATCCTTGGTAATGGATAGCTATCTTTTCTCGTCACGTTATTTAGTTGGCGGTAGTCTACACAGAATCGGGTGCTGCCATCTTTCTTCCTAACCAGAACAACCGGCGATGTCCAAGGGCTGTTAGATTTCTCTATGATGCCTTGTTTCTTCATGGAGTTCATCATGTCTGCAACTTCTGGTTGTTTGGCTAATGGCAATCTTCGTGGTGTCTGTCGAATGGGTCTGGAATCTCCTGTATCGATTCGATGCTGGACAAGATTTGTTTTACCATAGTCATCATCATTTATTGCAAATAATTCCGAAAATTCATCGATCACCTCTTTGGCATCGTTGTGTTGTTGTTCACTTAAGGCACTGGACGAAAGAAGTTTCTGAACCTGTTGGGTAGTAGCTGGTATAGTTTTTGTCTCCTTGACATTACTACCATTATCTAAATTGACGATTTGGTAAACGGGTTCACAATTTCCAATTATAGCACCTTCTTTTAGTTGTACCTCGTTTTCGGATGTGTTAAGCACTCTGACTGGAATTAATGTTGCACCTTATGCCTTCACTAAAGTCTTGCCAACGATGATGTTCGATGTAACTTTTGTGGGGTTAGGCTCCACCAGATAGAATCGGCAGGTCCCGATGTCATCAGTAAGCTTTGTCCATATTAGTGTCTCGGAGCATGGCGAAAGCGTAATATTTTCGCAAACCATCGTCCTTACTTTCGCAGATGATCTGCTTCTTCTCCTAGTTTCATAGGAATTTCTATGTTGCCATATTTGAGAATCCGCTCTCCGACATCCAGATTTATTTTGTATGTGGTCATGAAGTCTATTCCAAGAATGCAGTCATCCATTATGTCTGAAACCAGGAAAGTGTGAGGAAATAGTAGTTCGCCTAGTTGAACATCTAAAGTTATTTCTCCAGACACCTGTGCTGCCGCTCCAGTTGCTGTTCTTAGTAGATATTTGGTGGTGTTGTGAAGGCATTTGTTCTTAAAAAGATCTGCTCTAATAATTGATCTTGAAGCTCCAGTATCGATAGTAACTGCGCAGTAATTTTTTCCTGCACTTCCATATATAATAAGACTGCTATTATTTCTCTGTAACTGACTTACTTGGATGATGACTTCTGCGCTGTCGATTCCACCAACCAACTTCTGCCCCACGAAGTTGGTTTTTACTAGTTTTCCGACTGCTCAAGAGGAGAGACGGTGCGACTAGTTGCTGTTTGATATCTAGTCTCTCCACGAATAGCTTGTTCCCTGGCTTGACATCTTTGGCATTCTTCTTTCCCCTCTTCTTCTGGTGATTCCACTCGTCGACGTTTTCTGCAGTCTCTTTGAAGGTGCCCTGGTCTATTACAATTCCAGCATCGAGGGACACCACGTGAAGGCGGGCTCTGTGATGATTGCACTCTATTACAAATACATTCTTCCACTGAAATTTCTCTCACTCGTACTGCACTCCGTGAAGCTTGTCTGGCGGATTCGTATGCTAATGCATAGGCTAGTGCTTCTGCTGTTGATTTCTTTCCTGCTAGCCTTAATGATTGCTGTAAATTTTGATCTGTAATGGCGATCACAAATGCTTCCGTTGCCACTTCATTGAGAAAATCTGCATTCACGCTGGAGTATGAAAGATGCGCTAATCTTTCTACATCTGCCTGCAGTTGCTGTAGTGATTCTCCATGTTTTTGAATCCTGTTGCGCAATTGTAAGCGATATACTTGCTGCATGTGTTCATCTCCGTAACGTAATTCTATCGCCTGTACTAATGAAGAGTAATTACGTTGATTTTCAATCGGTACAGTTTGTAAGAGTTCTGACGCAGGACCTCGAAGTGCTAACACCAGAGCTATAGCTTTGTCTTCATCATTCCATCCATTTACCTCTGAAGCTGCCTCGAATTGTCTCTTGAAGATATGCAACGAATTTTGTCCATCAAATATTGGAGCTTTCATTCTACCTGCTCCGGATATTTCAGCTGCTACGTTTAGAGGCTGACGATGCTTTATTCTTTCCAGATGTGCTTTAACGTTTTCAAGTTGCTCGGTGACTTTTTGCTGAACTTCCGAAACCTTTTGTTGAAATTCCTGCTCAATTCCTTCAATTTTCAAATTTTGTTCTTCTAAAGAACTTTTTAGAAAATTTTTCTGATCCTCCAAAACGAGTTTCTAGGCAATTCTCCAGAGAACTCTTTTGTTCGTCCAAGCGCGTTTCCATAGATTTCTTTTGTTCATCTAACCGGGATTCCAGAGAATTCTTTTGTTGAACAAAAGCATTCTTTTGCTCATCAAAACGGGCTTCCATTTTACTCATTAAAGTACTCAAAAGCTGTTCCATTTTCATCGCAGGCTCTTCTTCAGCTTCGATTTCTTCCAAGTTCTCTTCGAAAACAAATGTATCAGGGATTCTTTCCTTCCTCTATCAAAGATTGTCTAAGTCGCTCGACTAGAACTTTCTTTGTGCCTGTCATTTGTAATGACCGGTTCCCTAACTCCACTTTCAAATCCTGCGTTCGAAGCTCGTCCACTTTGCGCCCCATTATTTTAGTAATTCTCTTACAGATGAATATAAATTATTTTCCAGAACTTTCACAATTTAACACAATTTCTCAAAATTAATCACTTTTTTAATTTTTAGTTAATTGCCACCACTTTATTTCGCGAATTTATTTCACTTCTGACACCAGTTGTTGCGAGCGTGGCTATTTAGTTCGTTATTTAAAACACAATATTAAATAATTAATACATAAGTTCTTTATTACACTTAAATCATATAAAGTTCACAAACATTTATTTAATCAACTCAACTCTAATTATCGCTAACACTGTACTTTCAATTATCGCAATCTAATTACACACTATCGCTTCTTTATTACTTTCGCTTCTTAACACTGCAACGTCTAAAACAAGACTCTTTTTCTGGCGATGACAACTGTTATATTTATACCCTAGAAACTCTCCGGATTATTCTGGAGTGTTCTATTCAA